>OW971895.1:9002500-9547500 GCA_943193645.1 Acentria ephemerella
GCCCAAAGGCCGTCCTACGGCGACGGATACCAGAGATGGCGGCTGCTTCCCGCACTCTCTCCGCATCCTCCTTCGCCCTCATCACGGCCTCACAATTAGTGAGAACCGCTTGCCATGACCTGTCGGACCCTCCGTGGCCCCTGCCTGATTGCCAAGGTTTGCGGGCTGTGGGGACGTTGTAGCTTTAGCAGCCTGCCTTCCGTCTTGGGTTTGGGTGGGGCTTTGCACGCCGCACTCCCAAGTTTGTGACCCGCCGGTTTTTGGGCCGCATCGCACACCAGGCAATGTAGGTCCACAGTGCATTGGACGGCTTTGTGGCCCGTCTGGCTACAGCGATAGCATGCATCGCCGTTCTCTACCTCACACGGACATATTTCACGAACATGTCCCACCCTCAGGCACTTGAAGCAGCGAGCTGGGAATCATGGAGCAAGTTGCCAACTTACTCCATGATTCCCTTCATAAGCTTCGGAAAATAGGATGGTAGGGAATGCTCCGCCTGGGGTAGACTCGTTTTACCGCGAGCATTTGCTTTGGGTGCCGCCACTACCGCTGACGAAACCGTTGGTGTCACCTCCATTTCGATATCTCGGCTTGAGGCCGGCTTCAGGTTTTGGCGCATTATTTCTGCACGCAGACACATCTTTTCAAATCGCTCCTGAAGCCGGTGGTTCTCAGCTCTAAGTATGGCGGTTTCCTCGCTCACAGACCTTTGTACTAACTCAACGGTAGCCTCCTCGATTGCCTCTGAAAAACATGCCGAGTAAGCATTAAAATCAAGAAATTTAACACAGTATGAGATAGTAGTTATCTCGAACGTCGAATCCATGACTCCGCCCAGTAGTCTAAAACTTTAAAGATACGTATATAACACACCCAACATTAAATTCAAACAGTCAGTATTGCCGCGACCGGGGAACGCAACGGTTGTTAACGAGTAGTTGGGTTTGTCATCAAAATGAGTTTCACAAACAAAGTTGTTATTGTGACGGGCTCTAGTTCCGGTATAGGAGCCGCCGCAGCTGTAGCCTTCGCCAAGGAAGGCGCAAACGTCGCCATTGTGGGCAGAAACGAAACCAAATTGAAAGATATTGCTCAAATGTGTGCAGTTTCCGGCCGAAAGCCTCTCGTCGTCAAAGCAGATGTGGCAAACGACGATGATGCTATACGAATCATTCAGAATACTGTTAATAAGTTCGGTAAAATAGACGTCCTTGTCAACAACGCTGGGATCGCTGGATTTGGAGCCATAATGGATGGGTCTATAATGAAAACGTACGAGACTATAATGAACATTAATTTACGAGCGATTGTGCATTTAACGACGTTAGCGACGCCCCATCTGATTAAAACGAAAGGGAATATCGTTAATATATCAAGCGTTGGGGGCACGGCAACCCCTCGGTCTCCTTTCCACGTGTACTGTATGACGAAGGCGGCTGTAAATCATTTTACCAAAGGAGCAGCATTGGAACTGGCGCCGCAAGGCATAAGAGTGAACGTAATAAGTCCAGGGCCTGTAGTAACTGATATTATAGAAAATGCAAGATTCTCGGCGACGTGGGATAAATTCGCTGAAAGGACTGCTCTTCAACGCTGTTCGGAGCCAGAAGAAGTCGCTGATCTGATCTTATTTTTAGCCAGTGACAAAGCCAAGGGTATCACTGGCTCGAATTACGTTACAGATAATGGCTCTTTATTAAAATCATAGTCGTATGATTGTTTATTTAGTGTAAGATACCTGTAGATTGTTTTGTTAACAATTAAATGGTTATTGCTCTCCGTATTGTTGTTCTAAGAATAATTTATCGCCTACAAGTTTCATATCAACCGTACTAAAGTGAAGACGACAATTTTCAACATAAATTATCAGCTTGGCTGAACGTACGTTTCTCGACAATGTTATTATATTAAAAACTAAAGGTACAAAGGTATATTTCTTAAGTTTTCAACATGACAATAAATAGCATGCTTTATATAATAATGATATTATTATACAAAGACATGATATAAATATAAGATTGATCCAATGACTTTCAAAATGGCTGCTCGCTGCTTTTATAGTGTGCTGGTTTAATGGAGTAAATTCAAACGGAAATGGTGCAAGAGGATAGCGCTGGAAGTCAATCGCTCTCTCAATTTTTATAGGCTTAGAATGAGGTAAGTATGCTTAATAACAATTTATTTTCAGGTCAAATTGCCATATTTAAACTTCAAATATTTCTACGGTTATACTATTTATAAACAATTAGCTTAAGGTAAGCATAAATAGAGATCGTGTTATTAATTTTGATTTAGAATATACACAATATGAAGAATATAAGGTTAACACTTTACCAGTCAACATTTTGACTTTTAATTGTTAGCGAATATATTTTTAAATAACTTTGTGTCTAGAACTTTATCTATGCCAAATAGACTCTGGGATTGGATGACGAGTTTTTGGCGCGTAATGGCAGGGTCGGTTGGGTACTGTATATTTTATTTCATATATTGCGTTGTAGTGTTGTTTTTGTCATGAAATTGGTGTAGTTTTGTGACAGAAAAGATCGTTAAATCGTGCAATATATGGAATATATCATTCAGCGTTGATTAGTGACTTACGTGAGATTTTTCAGTGTTTCATTTCTATTCATTCATTTGTAGGGTAAGTTCATTTATTTAACAAAATTTTATGATTTCATTCTCATTTTCTTATCATTTCATCGTAATCATTATCATAACATTCCATTTTCAAAAACTTTCTCGTAAGTCATTAACAAAATAGTGAAGCCTACCATTAGTCGCCAAGACACCATGAGGCAAAGGGCTACATTGCATCAGTACCCTAGAGCCATAAATAAAGATAAAAATTACATTAATGAAAATATAGGTTAAAGGTTATATGGTTTACCAGGCCAAATAATTGAAAAAAAAGGAGTGGGTGACTAAGAATCTAGTGTTTATATGCTCAGTGGTAGTAATCTTTGAATTAACCCATAACGCCTGCAAAATTAGAACAAGACGTTGTAAGTGGTTAAAATCTTTTGCCTTACCAATTTTTATGCGCTATTGCTTACCAAATTATATATAATCTTTATAATCAGAGCTTCACTTTCAGAAATTGGATAACTTTTTGAACGCTAACAAATTGATTAACATAAAAACTGAGAAAGCAGGGAGAATAACCTGTCATCGTAACACACTTAGGTTGAGATGTGTGTGTGTGTTTTGCATGCGCAGCCCTTGGAATCAACTATTAATTACCCTTTGCATTAGTCAAAATTCCAGCTATGATTATGACGTCTTGCACTGACAGCCCATACACTGACGCAATTTGATTGAACAAAAAATTTTGGCTTGACTGGACAAAAGTAACTACGTATAATAACTTTTAGGTACAATTCTGAATCCACATTGATATAATTTATATTAATTTTGATTAATTAATTTACATGAAAATTATCTGATTGTAACAATTATACAGGACTGTAAAACGGGTTATTGTATTGAATCAATTTCGTCTGTTAGATATAAATTTTTTACTTAATAATTTATTTGCTGGTCGAACATCATCAGTATTAGTTCATCATAGCCACATTAGTGAAACAGCACATTCTTTTAAAAAAGGTACATATATAATATATACAATGAAATGGATGATCATTATTATCAACCTTATTTGATTTAAATTTAAAAAAACTAAGGAAAGAACTTTGTATTTTATTAAGATTTAAATACATACTATTTAAAGCTATTTTCGCATTACTACTATGGTGATACATGTACTGTACATCGTTACCTTTGTACTTCCTTAAATTTAATTTTTAAAAAATTGTATATGTGTATTGTTATTCATTTCTTTTGGTTGTCTATTCCTTTATTGTACTCGAAATTTATTAATATTATAGTATACTCTAGGGTTACACTATTTATATCGATAATTAAGAATCTATCGATGTTGATTCTTCCAACTCGATAGTTTACGAACATTAATATGAACGGTGGGATGTCATCCCACGAACTATTGCTCCTGATTCCTATCTGTCTTTAGACATACTCTTTCTAAAATGTGTGCATGCGCACGAGTATAACGGACATAATTGGAATAAAGACCACATACACCGCGTATACTGTGAATAAAATAAAACGTATGTTAGTGATAATAATAACTTAAAAGTAATTGTTGCTGAACTCATCTCTCTCCCAATAAGCTTCAGAAAAATACGAAACACGTAATACGTGCCTATAAAATGTGAAAGTTCCCCTCGATTTCCCTGCGATTCCATCATCATATCCTAACTGAGTGACTATAAGATCACCTCAGAGATATACTCTTTAGTATAAAAAAATTTTTGAAAATCGGTTCACAGTTTGCAGAGGTAAACATTCATAAATAAATACATAGAACCTCTTTCCTCCATTCGGTTAAAAATGATTATGTGAGCCAATCTTCTAACCATACTTATCGGTATCGCTTTTATTGTAGTTTCATAAGTACCTATCTAATCTCATTAGATACGAATAGGAATTATTAGAAAACTATTTAATTATTAAGCGATTGTCAAACATCCAACATTAGAGCGCTCAGACATGAAATGTTTTAATTTTTATATTTAATATGTGCATTTGTAAAAAAGGAGTACATATAGGTATATATTATATTAAAGTTAATTATTAAATACATTTTGTTCTATCTGTGTCTTGTGAGAGTAAATGTAGTACCTATGATTTGTATATTCATGATTCTCTGATTCATATATAATTAACACATATCGATATTCATGTAAAAAACATGCCGAGTAAGCATTAAAATCAAGAAATTTAAAACAGTATGAGAGTAGTTATCTCGAACGTAACATTCATGACTCCGCCCAGTAGTCTAGAACTTTAAAGATACGTATATAACACACCCAGCATTCAATTTAAATAGTCAGTATCGCCGCGACCGGGGCACGCAACGGTTGTTAACGAGTAGTTGGGTTTGTCATCAAAATGAGTTTCACAAACAAAGTTGTTATTGTGACGGGTTCTAGTTCCGGTATAGGAGCCGCCGCAGCTGTAGCCTTCGCCAAGGAAGGCGCAAACGTCACCATTGTGGGCAGAAACGAAACCAAATTGAAAGATATTGCTCAAAAGTGTGCAGTTTCCGGCCGAGAGCCTCTCGTCGTCAAAGCAGATGTGGCAAACGACGATGATGCTATACGAATCATTCAGAATACTGTTGATAAGTTCGGTAAAATAGACGTCCTTGTCAACAACGCTGGGATCGCTGGATTTGGAGCCATAATGGACGGGTCTATAATGAAAACGTACGAGACTATAATGAACATTAATTTACGAGCCATTGTGCATTTAACAACGTTAGCGACGCCCCATCTGATCAAAACGAAAGGGAATATCGTTAATATATCAAGCGTTGGGGGCACGGCAACCCCTCGGTCTCCTTTCCACGTGTACTGTATGACGAAGGCGGCTGTAAATCATTTTACCAAAGGAGCAGCATTGGAACTGGCGCCGCAAGGCGTAAGAGTGAACGTAATAAGTCCAGGGCCTGTAGTAACTGATATTATAGAAAATGCAGGATTCTCGACGACATGGGACAAATTCGCTGAAGGCACTGCTCTTCAACGCTGTTCGGAGCCGTCAGAAGTCGCTGACCTGATCTTATTTTTAGCCAGTGACAAGGCCAAGGGTATCACTGGCTCGAATTACGTTACAGATAATGGTTATTTATTAAAATCATAGTCGTATAGTTGTTTATTGAGTAAGATACCTGTAGATTGTTTTGTTTTAAAAAGTACAAATGATTACACTTTTATGAAAAGAAGTTAGTATATTTATAAACTTTTATCAACCCACCTAAATAAATATATGATTTCAAACATATTTAGAAGTTATTAAATTATTGACATTTATCTACTGCCCACCTCCATTTTGTCAGATTACAAACAAGAAATAAGTATTTGGTTGATAAGTAGTCGGGAAACAGCTCAGTAAATGACTCGACACCACTGATAGTAAGCAGTAATGGAGTCTCTTTAACTTTAAACATATTATACGGATCTATAAATTAACAGACTGTTACAGGACATAAGTAGATATCTATTTCGCTTTTGTCTTTATCAAATTCTGTAATATATTTAAGTCTAGACGGTAATCCTATAAAGATAATTTTTAAGAATTATAGAAATGACTATGGAAAGAACTTTTGATATCGCTGCGTGTTTTTGATACGGTGCAAGATTATAGTACATGGTTAAGATACAACATCGTCAAGTCTGATATAATAATAATGTTATGTTGCTATCAGATGACGCTAGTATAACAATATTTACCATAAATTTATCTTTTGTGCTTATCTATTTAGGCTTAAAATATTTCTACGGTTATATTTATAAACAACTAGCTTAAGGTAAGCATAAAAAGAGATAGTGTTATTAAGTTTGATTTAGAATATACACCATATGAAGAATATAGGGTTAACACTACCAGTCAAAACGGTTAGCAAATATAATTTTAAATAACGAGTTTTTGGCGCGTAATGGCAGGTCCGGTTGGGTGCTGTATATTTTATTTCATATATTGTGTTGTTTTTGTCATGAAATTGGTGATTTTATGACAAAAAGGATCGTTAAATCGGGCAATATATGGAACACATCATTCAGCGTTGATTAGTTCTTTTATTAAACATTTTATAATTTCATTCTCATTTTCTTATCATTTCTTCTTAATCATTATCATAACATTCCATTTTCGAAAATAAGGTCATTAACGTAATAAGTCATTAACAAATTAGCAGGGACTGCCATTAGTAGCCAAAAACTTTGCTGGAGCCATAAATAAAGATAAAAACTACATTAATGATGATATGCTTTACCAGGCCAAATAGTTGAAAAAAGTAATCTGTGACTGTAGTAATCTTTGAAGTAATCCATAATGGATGACGCCTGCAAAATTAGAACGAGACGTAAGTAGTTAATATCTTTTGCCTTACCAATTTTTAGGCGCTATTGCTTACCAAATTATATATAATCATTTCAGAAATTGGATAACTTTTTGGACGCTAACAAATTGATCAACAAAAGCTGAGAAAGTAGGAAGAATAAACTCTCATCGTAACACACATAGGCGATCTAATAAATATTCGCGTGTCGTGTGTGTGTGTGTGTGGGGGGGGGGGTTATGGTTTGCATGCGTATATAGGTATAACGGACATCATGAAACTAAAGGGGATAAATAAAACAAATCATGATACTTTCGAGCGAATATATTTCATAGAAACATTTCCACCGTCATGTTACGCTTACACGATAAATTGGAATAAAGACCGCATACACCGCGTATACTGTGAACAAAATAAAATGTATTTTAGTGATAATAAAGAAATTCCTGCCCACCTCATCTCTGTCATTCTCCCAACAACCTGTCTTTATTTGTGTTCAATTTTGTCACAAGATTCCAAAGATAAATTAAAGGTTACAGACAGAAAACAGACAGAGATTAATATAACTTAGAAACAAACTGGGATTCAATAAACCATCCATCCAATTACAATGTATGTAATTGTTAAAACAAGGCATTAAAAATTAAAACAAGTAATATATACTATACCTATTGTTTAACATATTGTATTTTTAGCATGAACAAAACTTGAATTATAGAAATAACATTAACATTCTTATTAAAAAAAACTCAGTAAATGACGACACCACCTGATGGTAAGCAGTATGAGAAGTCTCTATGTGAATATAGCAAATGTCAAAGTGCCTTTCCATGCTTTTTTCAATGCATATCCTATGCATATTCCTTCATGCCAGTAAGGAATAGATTGATTAATAGATATTTTCGTAGTTCAAATCAAAGTATCAGTTAAATGAACGTTAGAGCACTCACTTGTTTTTATGTAAGTTAAACTGGCTACTCCTCCACATAACAATATTTACAAAGATTAAAGTAATATTTATGGCCAGTCTAAATATCCTATCGACAAATTGAGATTGGCCCCCCACAGTTTAGTTACCAAACAATCTTATTTTAGTAAATTAATAGTCTGCTAGGTCACAACAATTTTGGTAATTTTCCTTCTATCTTTAGATATAACGTTGAAACCGGTTGGCCATAAGTGATCAGTATCAACAGAGAATGCTTATTATCAAGTATAGTATCGTATATACTTAATACTGTTCAATTTCAAATGAATTTGATAATTGTTATTTTTTAATTTTAATTGCTAAATTAAGTTATTTGACAGCAAATTTTGCTATCCCTCTTTAACACTAATAATTACACTTTGTAATGCATTGTTCGTAAGACATTTTGAATTCAAACAAAAGTGATAAAAACACTATCAAACTATATAAGGCATATAGAATGTTTAAGTTTAAATAAAAAACAATAAATTAAAAAAGAAAATAATATGTATGTATACCAACCTGTATAAAATTAGTCAAAAAGACCGAAGCCCATGTCCTCATCCTCAGATTCAGACTCTTCTTTTTTGGTCTCTTTTTCTTCTGTAAAGTGGAAAGGGTAGGGTCATTTTAGTAATGCTTGTAAGGTGAAGTGCAGAGTAGAGAATGAAGATTTATTTCAGAAAGTGATTTTGACAGCAAGGTTGCTCAGTCGAAAGATGGTGTTGTTTGAAATCATCATATTTACTAATATAAAGGGGTAATAAAATATTATATTAACAGAAAAACAAGGATATAACGTCTCAATAACCTGTGACAGATGAAATAATTTTTTATGCTGTTGTAATAAAACAGATAATATAAGTGTAAGTATTTATTGTAAGTGCGTACCTTTCTTATCCTCTGCGGCAGCGGCGGCCGGAGCGGCAGCAGCAGCGGCCGGCGCGGCTCCTCCCGCAGGCATCGAGGAAAGCTTCTCACGGCCTACATAAAAACTTTGTTTAAATATAGACAAACAAGAGAATTTTTTAAATTTACTTTGTTAAGTTATCAGAGAAAGGGAATCATCAACATTTTTCAGTCGAAAGATGGTGTTGTTGGTAATATCATCATGGTAAAGTTAAAACTGTTGCAACATCTAGAAAAGCTTGGCCTATTCAGTAACACAATAGGAAATTTAAGAAAACCAGTGAGCTAATTGCTTATTTATTACTGTGTGAAGTGTCTATACTAAAACCTGTGAATAACTCAGATGCTAAATTTTATCCATCAAGAAAGAAGTTACAAAGTAGGAATGAATAAGGCATCACATTCTAAAATAGCTTTATCATGTAATGGTTATTTTATTAATGCTTAATACTAAAATTAATTGGCAAATTTTTTGACTTGATCACAAAGAATAAGGTCTCACACACTTGTCTAGTTTATTAAAGTTTAAATGTATATTTAATAATTAAACTGAGAAATTTATAAAAGTTGTTTCTGTATTTCAATCATTGTACACTGTTCACGTCACTCATATGGCTGGATTTGTGCTTGAGCAGATGAAAAAAAGTAACCTATTATGTTGAGTCACATTAAATCAACAGGGATGTCTTTTCAAAATTTCCATTAAACACTAATAATGATAGTAGACACACATTAGTCTTATCTATCCCTAATTAAACATCATTGAGAGCTTGTTTAAGGATACGAGATTAAGGGAATATAGATAGTAACAAACATCTATTACTCATCAACAATATTCATATTCATCATACAATTATCTGGCCCTCTAACTAAAGGGCTAATTTGATTTGACCTTAGTGAATAGACCATACCGGACTTTTCACAAAGGACAAATCAAATCAATCAATCTATGTATCCTTAAACATAAACTTCATACAATACATTTAGGATGCTCTATATAGCATTAGCAGACTTATAACTAAAAGAATATTAGCGACCTATTGGGTTAATTTAATAATCTTCAATTTTAAGATACTGCCTAAAAAAAAACTTAAATTACAATATTTTTGTATGAAATAAACAATAACAGTTATCAATTACAAACATCTGATTTCTAATCCTAAGAATGAGATAAACATCTTTTTTACAAGCGAGTTTGAGCCAAAGAGAACTTTGCAAGTAAATTATTATTTCTTAATTACATTATATTCTACTTTTATTTCTTCATTTAAAGAAACAAAATGTAAATAATGATTTTGTAATCAAAAATATTCTAAAACTTTAAAATACTGTAATAAGAGACATGATGTACGACTTGATAATATAAAATTGATTGAAAACATAAAAATGATGCTAAAGTAATAGACGACAGGCAAGTACAACTAAAAGTAAGTTGTGCCATGCAGAACTAATCAGTCTGGAGATGCTTGGAGGCCTATATCAAGCAGTGGATGCGTCTCGGATGATATGACATTAAAGATTAGGTAACATTGCAATAATAACATACCCTGCACGATCAGCTCGTCGACACTCTTGCCATTGAGTTCTGCAATCACCTTCTTCAGCTTCTCAGAGTCAGCCTCAATGCCCACTGAGCTGAGGATCTTCTCCACATCAGAAGCGACCGGGGAGGCCTTTCCACCGAGCACGGCCAGTAAATACGCGGCCACGTAACGCATGCTGAAAAGTGATGTGTGCAAATTGATTAGTCTTTTTTTCTGTCTTTTTTTTCTTGATGTATCATGTGTAGCGAAATATTTAACGATGTATAAATTTATGGTGTTTAAAATTGTTACAATTTTAGAAAATACAGCCAACATATACACATGGAATAGTTGATTAGAACACTTCGCAGATTGAATATGTGGACTATTAGGTGTAGCAAGTTTTTAAGGTTACTTTGTATTACCACGGTCTCTAAGCTATATTTTTATTCATATTAACATTTTATACCATGTGATTATATAGACAATATTGCAATTACAAGACGTTAATCAGATATTATTTGTTGGGAAAAACCTACCGATGCGATGTTCCATGATTTGTAAATTTAAAATAAGTGTATTTCATAGCATACCATACATCAGGAAACGGGTGTAAACACAATTTTAAATACCTAAAAGGGGAACTGAATCTTGTGCATTTAAAGGTTAATTAATGAATAATGTGTAAGAAGTTTATTTTTATGGTTGTATGAGTATTGTTAGAGAAAAATACAACTATTTAATAGTCAATCACAACTATTACTATAGATTATCACGAAATTTAACCGGGTGTAGTTTAGGTGCACATTTTACATCCGTGTTTATCTTACCTAAAACCAACATAATTTCAAAATATTTTGGTAAAAACTTATTATTTAAGCATATAAAAATAGAATCACACTAATATTTTTGATAAATAACTTACTTTTAAGTCGTAATGACACGAAACGTGTTATGCCGAAGGTAAACGTTCGTCTTGAACAAATTGTCAAGAAGAAAGAAGGAAGAGTTATGCGAAGCTGTGCGTCAGTTTGACATTGACAGTCTATACATTTTGCGTTTCGAAATTGCAAATTTTAAAGGTACTAAACTCTCTGTTAGGTTTTTAAAATGTAATATCATGGAATGAATTATACAAAAGAGGAAAATTTTTGTTTATATATGAAAACAAATTAAAAACAAACGTATGAAACCAACCTGTACCTTTTGAGACTTGTTTTTATTTATCATTTTGCGTTTAGTTTAGCACAAACAATTTTGTTCTCTTTTAAAATGAAAGCAAAAGAAACTTAAATCTTAAGGAGCCGCCTATTATGAAGACTTGCATCCAATTATTACCTAATATGAGTATTTCTTCAATCTGTTTACCCTATCTCCATGGTAAAGACACGAAGTTTGCTTCGGTATTGGTATTAATCTTATGAAGTGATAGGAATATAGTAATATTTTTTATAACCGCTTGGCAAATAATGTGTGCACTTTAATTCATAGGTAAATTATCCAGAGATATAAGTTTTTTAAATGTGTGATTCACTATTGGTTGTTCAATTTTCAGTAGATAAGTTTCTGTAATTAATTTGTCAAGAGATTTAATTGGTAGATATTTATAACATGGACTAAGGGTGGACTGGTGAATTGCTTTGACAGAACCCAGGTCACCCTGGCGAGGGGCAATGGAGCTACCGGTGAATTTTAGTGGGTATTCCCAGTGCTCAGAAACTGGGCGAGCCCCACACACGAACACTACTTAGCCAGTGGTGGATAGGTCCGTAAACGCAATTTCTTCCTCGATAAAAAAAAAGATATTTTTAATATGGTGTGTTGGGCAGGACATTCATTCTAGCTATTTAATTTTGTATCGAACTATTCGTTAGGAAAAATAAATTATTCACTCATTTGGTATTTGCAATATATTCCACATGAACACAACAATCTATTTGAAGTTTTTAAGCTTTAGCTCGATAAAGAAAGGAGGTAATATTTTCACAATAAAAGTGGAATCGTTTATAATCCAATAAATTATGATTTTTATTATTATAATATTATTTTTATTTTTATTATTTTTTAACCCAATACTTTAATTTGTTATATACGGAGTGTGTACGGGTGAAGTATGAGCCGCCTCTTATGACGCCTCTAATAGTTACCTACTATTAATATTTCTTCCACCTTGTTACTCAATCTCCATTGTAAAGTTTAATCTCCATTGTAAAACTTTACATTTTTTATGTAATTTGTTTGTAAAGTCAAGTATTGGAACTTTTAGATGCCATTTTGCAGAAAGCAAAATTATCGAATACTATATCATAAGACTTAGTACAATAGTATTGTTACGTAAATACCTGTGAACATTACACTTTAAGGATACCCGCAAAACTATGGTTTTATTGAACTTAAACCTACCTTTTGTAATCTACCTTTCTCCTGTATATCCTAAAATTTGTTCCATAGTTGTCATTAATAGTCTTAGGATCTACATATTACGTTACTATAAAACGCGAACAAAAAATTTAATTGAATTGAAATGAAATTCACAAAAAATTGTAAGGAACTGAATTTTAAATAGAAACTTGGTCCAATATCGAAGTTCGTGGCTCTAATTATTGCGATTTCGCACATTTTATAAATAAAATTGGCCCTTAGATATTGTTTGTTAAGTTCTCACTGTTAAATTGAAGGCAAGGGGAACAAACGCCCATACAGTCATGTCTAAGAAGTTATTTTCATTTTATATTAGTTTAACGTATCCCTTTGTCCCAAAGATTTTTTGGTAACTAATGGCAGGCACCGCCATTATGTTAATTACTTACAACAAAGTTTTTGAAAATGTAATCTGATGTTTATTATTTTGGAATACTACGAAAACGAGAAAAATCTCACGTAAGTTATTAAGCTGCTGCTGAATTTTGTATACCATATATTGTACTGTGTAACGATCCTTCTTGGAATGAAACTATATCATTTTGACATATACGGCACCCAACCAACCCCGCCATTTCGCTACAAAAACTCCCAATTTTTTCTTTTGTACATTTAAAGGTGTAGGTATAATGTTTCAAGCGCACTAGAACCATTAACTTCAGAAGAGCGGGTGCTCAGAAGAATTGTATCCACAAATTAGTGTACTAAGTTAAAGAACTTAAGCTGCTCTAACTTAAATAGTGGTCCTAACTTTAAGCATTAAGGAGTATAATGGATCGTAAAAGATTTAATATGCAGCTTCATAATGTTTAGAAAGAGGTTTGTTGCACCGTTTCTGGGCTATAATAGACAATTGATTATCATTTGTTATGCCCAACATGAAACTATATTCCTGAAGATCTTATTTTATTCCAACATACTGTGTCATGAGAAAATGTTATTTGAATGTCTTTATGTAAAGTGAATTATGAATTATTATATTTGATATTATGAATTATTATATTTGATATTTGGAATTATTATATTTAATGTTCAATAGAGATTAATTAATAAAAATATAAATTCAATGCTTAGTTGACGATTCATAAAAAATATCCATAGTAAAAAGTATTACTTATTGAATGATATAAAAGGTATGCAAAGTTCACGAAAGGTCTCAGCCCACTTGACTGTTTAATGGTGTTGAGATCTGTAGTGAATCTATTTGTAAATTGACAAATAGTTCACTAAAGATTCAGCCTATTAGATAGTATATTCTTTGTATGAATTCAGGAATCAAACCCGCGTCGTTGCTAAACTGGTACTTGCAAACGGCGACCTGTGTTTGTACACAATTGCAATACGTATATATCCTTTTCTGTGGACGTGAAAACTAGCTTTTACCGGGAAACGTGCGGTGCGTCAACCGGTGTAGTACGGTGTAGTAAGTATTGATGACGAACAAACGTCAGTGAAGGCGAATTTTTTTTGGATTTGTGCCGCGACGTTTACGGTCATGGTCCGGTGTAGTAGCCGACAAACATAACACGGTGCCGATCCAGCGAGCGTTTACACAAAACTATCATTCAAAGTCGTTTATTGTAGCTAAACTTTACACTTACAACACGCTAAAGAAATTGGGCTGAAGGTACTGTACAACAACAGGTTAAGAATGAAAGGCAATAGGTAAATTTTATAAATGAGCAAAAGTAGCCATTTTGTTGGAGATAAGACTCGAGAGCCTGATAAATTCCTTTTCCCCGATAACACTCGGTTATAAATGTTTCTGAATAATTCTCGCAGACGATTCAGAATAAAATCTGAATTTTTAAACGCGAAGCCTTAATTGCCCTCATTTGTATTTTTATACGAAAATAAAAGCCTATTGAGGTGAGTTACTGTTTTAGCATTCACCTTAAATGCATTAGATAAATTATTGTGATACACCTACTTACTTGTTTCTATTTTACCACGTTTTTCTTTTATGCTGGTATATACAGAAAATATTATTTTCAACACACTTTCTTGTAAAGTGAGCCTTATTATATGGTGTTTAAGGTCAATGATCGAGCCATATCCCTAAAAAGTAATTAATACCTTACTTCAAGTTATAAGAAAGTAAACAGATTATTTTAAATTAAACGGGTAATTCAGTTATTTTTTTAGTAACAATAAAGTTGTTTTATCCCGCTAAAACACATTATTGGAGTAAATAACTGTGTACTACCTAATTAACACGTTGCGTGCGGCGAACACGCCTGGCGTGTCCATTCAAACTGTGTAGCCACGCGGTGAACACGAGGCGTGCTCAATTAAAAATCAAGAAATATAACATCTATAAATTCTAGCGTCTCTGTTGTCCTTTATATTTCATGTAAGCCACATTAAAAAAAAATAGTTTTGATGTAGAAGTACTGCGGTTGGGTTGTTTCTAAGTACGTCGCTTGCATAAAGGCTGGTTTACACATCATTTTACACAATTACACAAACGAATTATTATTATAATATATATATATTTTTACTGTAATAAATTGATCTTGAACATTTAACAGAAACAATTCTCGAATACTTTTATAAAATTTTGAGCTTTTGGTGTCAATTTAAGTATTGTAACATTTGTCCGCCACGCGTGAATCTCCTGAAATTTTTTTTCGCATTGAACGTGTAAGTCGACCAAAAATTATTATTTTCTTTATTTAAAATGGTAATTTTCAAGTAGGTCGTATGTTTACTCACCTTGCACAGAGCATAGATTAGAAAGAGTATGTCTAGAGCGCGGGAAAAAAAATCATGTGCGCCTTTTCCCCATCATTCTCAAATTATTTTTATTCGATGAGTGTTTTATTATATTTTTCCTCGTAGTTCTGTTCTAAAATTTATGAAATCGTGAGGACTGCTCATAACAAACTCCGTTGAATTACGCTTTCGTCTGTGACTCGGGCTGTAACCCACAGATTCGTGTGTAACGTGCAACTTAGTATACTTCTATCATAAATTACTATTGTGATATTTATGTAGGCATTTCAAAGGTTACTCTCACATCTACAAGCTATGGGCTATGTACCTAACATAGCCCATAGCTTGTATTGATTGAATGTCAACCAAATAACGAAGAAACTTAAGTTATTATTGTAAGAAAATACAAATATCAATGATTCGTCATAAATATATCAATTTTAATTTTTTTATCCATAAGTAAAAATAAAATAGACGCCAGCACGCTGCCGCTGGTTTTCAATCGTCCATTCTTTATGCTATAAATTTATACATTGTAATAAATAAAAATAACAAAAACATGAAATGAAAGGTCTTTTATTCATTATTTAATTATGTACATTACAAACTAAAACAAATAACATATTCATACTAAAACTATCGTAAGTATATAATTAAAACTATAACATTTGATTCTAGCGCCGAGATTAGCAACTCGCGCCCGCGTCCCATACAAACAACAACAGCCAATCAAAACATCGCTATCGCGCCGCGCATTCGTAATAAACGCGCAATCAGGATTCCCGCGCGTTACCGCTAAGTTAGGCCAGCGCCCGCGAGCCGGGCGGCCATTATTAATTTTATATGTTAATTTTCTGTTGCATTTTAAAATTATGTGTGTTATAATAAAAACCCTGAGAAATAATATTAAAAAACATTACAATTGTATAGTTGTAAATTTATTTACATTTAATTAATTTCCAAAGTAATCCTACGTTTTTCACTACTTTTTCTGTGAACTACCTAAACATATATTCTTACTCATTTTCATTAGCCTTTTATAGTACAAATACCATAAATGGTACTACTACCAATACTAAGCCTAAAACTTCTTAGCCAAAGATGTCCCCAAGAAATGAAAATATAATACACTATAGTGTCTCTAACACTTTACAATACCAAAGAAAAACATATATATTTAATTTGTAGCCATTAGAAATTTTTTTTAATATTTCGTGGACATCTTTCGTTAGACAGACTTTATAGTTAATCTCAGACGAATATATTACGTTTTTTTACTAAGCGTTTCCGATTCTAAAGAACCTTTTTCACACCTTTATTGAAGTGTGATCTTTTGACGTAAAAGTATAATCTCTCTCATTATAATGTGGCCTCTTTTGAAAGAGGTGTGAACGCCACCTTTCAAGCTAACCATACGGTAGCTAAGGCAGTGCTGATCATTCTACTAGCAATTATGTTACCTATTTGCCTCTCTTTCATACCAATTTAGTGTGAACGAAAGTCAAGTTAGTTGATACTTAGATTATCCACACAATGTTGACTTATTTAAAAATAGTTCGCTCAACTCGCGTTTTACAGCAAATTGAAATTACATTAGATTCAAAAACAGGTCTGTTTATAACTTGGACCATCGTTTCTTAACACAACGAACTTGTAACTATTTGATTTGTTGTACATATCTCGTAAAATTATAAATCTACCCTACTGCTTAATTTTTTTTCTATGTGACTAGTTGAATTTAAATCAATCTAAACGCATGTTATTACATGTGTTTTTGTTTTAAGAAAATTAAAACCATAACTAAGATAAATATGTTTAAGTCGCCATTTTAGAAACGTCAAATGACGTAATCCAATAAAAAAACAAAAGACCGGTGTTTCTGTATTTTAATGGTGGTATCCTAAATAGTTTTGTTGAACCAAATTTAGTCTGTGTACAATGGTGCCTTGTGCCCCAAGTTGCGCTACATATATTCCTAACCATTAGATCTTATATGGAATATCGGATCAAAAAGTTTGAATTGGTGAAATATTTAAAAAGAGGCAGTTCAGTTTATGTTATCGATGACAGAGATGTATACGGATTATGTTTAACAAAATACATTTAATTAATTTTACATTGAACAGTTAGCTATATCTAAGCACAAAAGATCCCATTGGGTCGACGTGCTCCGGGAGTAATCCTGGCCCTATATCAAGATAGCTAACTGAAATCTGTTATTCGGTATCCCTTTTTGAAGCATATAAGAAGAAAGAGATATAAGTTTCAAGAGTGTAGAAAGATTGGGTCCAATACGACAATAGTACCAGCAAACACACCCACAAACATTCCAGACCACAGACACAGTTTCCATTCTAAAACTCAGTCTGACTTACTTTAGCACTTAACTAAAAAAGAAACGAAAATTTTCTGTTTCCAGATAGGTACAATAATGTCATCTCTTACAACGACAAATACGTTTCAGTGCTCGCTTCAGTCCGGCGAAGTAATGTATCACTTGCTCCTGAAATATGAAAGAATATTGTACTGTCTTGGGATAGCTATTTATAGTCTGTTGATTAGGGTTGCTTGAAATGATATTGGCATTCCTTTATCTATTCAGGTATGGATTTCATTGACATAGTATGAGCAAAAAGTGACTTTGCCAATATTGATTTCGATTGGGAAATAAAGACAGGTTAAACCGTTGATCCTCGTTGTTTACACCCATCATGACATTTCTCAAAGCTCCTTATTTATTTATTCTTTGCATATAGATTAGTGCTTACCATTGGCAAGTTTATAAGGTGTTGAACAGGAGAATGATGATAAGTAGACGTGTGTACGTTTTAATTGATGTTAAGGTTGGTGGGATTCGGACAATGGACATATTTGTCAACGCATTGGAGATTGGAATCAACAAATTTTGCTACATTTCAAACATTTTAGGATTGTGTCTAGTTATCTAGAACAGGTCACATTTTGATGATGAATTCACCTGCATTAAGTTAAAACACATGGCGACGAGAGCCATTCCAAGCATCAGGTACATCGAGCACACGATGAACGAAGTCTCTATTCGTGCGGTGTAAATTCGTTCGCCTGGCACGAAATCTCCGAACCCGATACTGTAAACAAAACCAAGTTACTTATGGTATATTTAACTGTGAGAAGATACATACTTATATAATTATAAAGGGTCAAATTGATCAAACACAGATCCTAATACTATGAAGATCAATGGGTCGACCACTCCACTGTAAAGCTGTTTGACTTAGACAGCCTCCATGTGTTTATTTGACCTTCATTAAGATAATACAGGTCCAACTTCGACTTAAGTGATGCTTTACGAAAGATTGACACCAGGAATTATAGTAAAAAATAAAGGCTATTAATTAACTTAGATTAGAACCATATTCATTTGGAGTTTTATTTTGGGATGAACCAGTACTTCTCTACATATATAAAATTGGAAAACCAGAAGCAGATGGTGCCATTAAAGTAATGTTTGCTTCTGGACGAAATATGAACTTTACCTGCTCAACGATATGAAGCAGAAGTAAGATCCATCTAGCTGATCCCATTTCTCCCACATGCCGAATAGCATTGAACCAAACATAATATACCTGGAAACAAACAGAGTATTACAAAATTGGGAACCCCCCATTTTTGTATTAGAAGTAGTTTGAAAATATAATTCTTGTTGTTTGTGGTTTGGCTACAGTAAATGGTGGTTTCTTTAGCTACACACATGGCATTATTGATTCAGAAAATGTATTAGCAGAAGATTTATAACAAAATTTCGTAGTTAATTACTATAATTTTTTAGATTTACTTCCCACGTATTTCGTGTTGTCTCAAATCAAAAAGAAGGCTGATTATTCTAGTTTAGAGTAGGGACATGACTTGCGATAATTCTTCCAAAAATAATCAGATCAATATTCACTTACCCCACCATAATAAAAACACACACACTAATTGGCACAGTGATGGTTTGGGCGTCAAAGGTGACGTAACTGAAGTCACTGGAACCTGGGGTTTGTTCACGGCGCCTAGTCACAGACCAGACTCTCGCGTCTCCAGGATGGCAGTTCTCCGGATATGGTATAGGCGTGGGGCGAAGGTGTTCCTGTCTTCTATTTGAAGATATACTGAATTCTTCTTGTCGCCTGATAAAATAGAATGCCACTGTTAGTCGAGCTAAGCTTACTAAAAATTTACTAATTTGAAATGTTTTAAGCAGCAAAACTTTTTCGCATTTAATCTTTTTTAAGTCGAAAGTCTTCAATATCTTCTGCAGTTTAAGTTAGTAAACTAATTGTAGAATATTTTAACGCATTTTTTGACCATAAATTTAAGATACTTAAGAGGGACTCAAGAATATTTGTGTATTCGGAATGTCTGAAATTATCTTGAAATGTTCAAAACGATTAAAAAGTTACTTAATACCTCTCGATATAACCTCTTTGCAGTCTGTCTGATGGAACTTCATGTGGAAATCTCCAAGGAGCTGGTCGTTCTATACTTTCAGCTTCACTGATTTCTACCTGAAATATGTCTTTTGTTAAATAGGTTAATGAGCCGTTACACCGTCATGGTAATATTCTAGGCTCTTTGTGCGTGATTAAGTAATCAGGACGTTCCAAGGTGGAACGTCTTGAAGCTAAAAGATATGTATATACTAACTTGTGCACGTAATCTAGCCACTCGTCTCCGAGTGAATCCTGGACATCCACGGCAGAGGCAAACGAGCGCGTACAAGCATTTAAACCAACGCGCCAGGAGTTCTCCTGGGAATATTTTAATAAAATTTCATCACACCTCCTGATGGGCACAGTAGGAAGAGTTGAAAGGAAATAGCAGTTCTAGCATGTCATATACTGTCCAAGCCACATTCATCTTGCTGACAAGAGTCACGAAATCTCTTAAAGCGGACTATCGAGGTGGAGATAGTGAACGTAAAATATTTGCTTTTATCTGGGTACAATCAACTGCACATTAAACAGATTGACCTTGACACTGCCCTTAATCTATTCTTAATAAAGTCGGCTTTCGTGATGTAACTGTTATACTTGTTTCGTTGTCACCCGTACAAAGTTAGTGAATTTTTTTGACAATTTAAAGTTTTTACGTTTACATAAGCAAAGTAGTATTTTTAAGCCGAGTCTTGAAAAGCAATCAATTAGGACTGAAAATGGAAATGACTGGCATAACAATTTCTTTGCTTAGTAGGCATCTACGAATAAAATAATTTTATAGGATTTTATGATACTTTTGCGTCATTGCAAAGTTATACAAGAAATTAAATGAAAAGAAACTTGTTGTCGTTCGCTTCAAAATATTTAGGTACATTGACCCTTTCTTTGAAAGAGCGACATAAGTACGGTATGAGGCAGGCGCTAGGATAATTATGTAACATTTAGATAATTTGAAGCTTAAAAATTTATCCGTTTTTGGATATTTAAAAAGATACTCCCTCCCTTACACAACACCGCGCTGGCAAAGTAATTGAATGAACTCTACAATGTGGCCTTACATCCACATTCTTTAAATACACTTTACATTGACAATTTCACTTGTCATGTGCCGTTACCGTTATTATGTATTTGAATGTTCATTCCGTTTATATGCCGAAGCGGTGTTGTTAAGTGTCGACTTTTACGAAGACGAAAGAGCAAGCCCGATGCTTTATACCTTTATAGTTTTGCCGGCTCACAGTAATTAATTAAATAGACGATTCTCCGACAGTAAATTCGTGCTTACCAACATTACTGAGGTATAATAGAAACAGCGGCATTCCCAGCAAAGCGTAAAAGATTGTGGTGACTTTGCCCCAGTCGGTTCTAGGAGACAGGTGACCATACCCTGAAACAAATCATGAATTCGCATCACTGTATAACCAGAAGTGAGGTGCTTTGAACTGTACTGCAAGTAGGTTATGGCTTACGGTATGGCTAAGGCTTCTTTTGAGAGGTTACCAAATTAAAAGAAAAGCCCTAATATATAATATACAAGAATGACTTTAACTCAATTATGTATATTCTTGATATATTTCAGTTATATTAACTAAAAAATGTGACAATAGGCAACTAAAACCAAGTTATCACTCCGCGATTAAGCTGACGGCACGACAAGCTGTTCCCCCATATTCTGAAGGAGCCGTCTGTGCGCGGCTGCTCCGGCATAATGGGGGGAAGCGAGAAAACTGACGTACTCCACAAAGTTCCACTGAGGGTAACTAACGTATCGGTACCATATATTTTCTGTAACGGCGGGCCACCCTCGGATATGCCCGTGTTAGTCAGGTTGCTCCTGACCCTAGCTTCTCTGTGAAATATGACACGTTTGGTTTTGGTTGCAAACCTCACCACAAGTGGACGAGGCAGTCTATCATCAGTACTCGCGGGAACTCGACGCGCATCAACTCTATATGTATATAAATATCAGAAACATAGACTCATATTCGTACTCATCATATAAATATCTGCCCCTACCGGGATTCGAACCCGGGACCTCTGACTAACTAGACAAGGTTACTGACGACCAGATTGTCGTCAAAAACTATAAACTATTAGTTAGATGATTTGTTATTAAAGTATAGACTGTAACTAGTGATTCATTAACGTATATAGATAAATACTTGAATGGAAATTTGAACTTATAATTAAAAATAATAAAGTATGTAAGCTAATCACTTAATAATAACATAAGTTTGTTTATACTTATTGCTTTAAACTGACAAAACTAAATATATGTAAATAAAATAGTTTGTTTTATTGATATAAAACCTCTTTTCTTAATTTAGTACTTGGTTGCGTTGCTAAGTGTGTAAACTGACAGTTGTCAGATATTAATTTTATTGAATGAATGTTACTTATAATACTAAGATAATTATTGAAAACAATAAATATTTGTTAAATTTAATTAGATGTGAACCCTGAAATAAAGGCTTTAAGTGTTTCTTTTGTCTTGACAGGTGAGTGAATTTATGTTGTTATTATTATTTTATTTTGATGTTGAAAAAAAAGTATCTGAAATAAAGCTTTTGTCTTTACAGAGAAACGCAATTACGTCTTTGTTTCATTTAAATAATTAATTAAGAATATTATTATATATATAATATGTACAGAGAGATTGGTGTAATCGCTAAAACTCCTTACGTTTTTCACTCTTGTAGGACGGCCTGTGCGCAACAGGGAAACCTATATAGGCTGTTGAAGACGATATAGTTGCCTCAATAGTGGACTGGTGGCAACTATTCAATTGAATAAAACTAAGGAGTTGTAGCAGGCGTTTACTTTTGAATATAACAAATATAAATATTTTAAGAAGGGAAATAAAATAGTGTAAAAAAATTATTAACAGAAAAACGTAACCTAGGAAACAAAAAGACATCTCGCGCATGCTCGGCATAAATGAACAAAAATCAAAACATTGCTACGTCACCGCGGTCAAGCAAAGTTGTTTCATTTAACAACTATGCTTGCCCGGCTTTGCCTACGTAATAAAAATCAATTAAAATATTAAACGTAAACTATATACAATATAAACAAAATTACATGAGCCACACAAGCGTCACTACAACGATAATGTTGACACTGATAATTTGTTATAGGCTTAACTATAAGTTAATTGTAATTCATACAAAAGGTTCATTGTTACAAATTGTTAATAACCTGAATTAAATGACAGGCAATCAACTTCGTTTCAAATTAACCCATTGAAAGTTTTGCAGTGATTAAAATACAGAAATTTTCTCAGCATTACTGAATGAATACCCAACTACCAATGTAGATTAGGAGTGTTTAGTACGAAAGTTACGAAAGCTGTAAAAAGCATAAGTTCGGAGTTAGATGGCAGCAATTTTGAGTTTACTAATGAAATAATAAGTTCTCAGAAATACTTTATCACTTATCTAAGGTCCAGCAAGCTTTGCAAAAGTTTAAAATTTTGGATCTAGTATTATAGAAAGTTTTAATATAAACCGCTTCCGTGGTGGTTCAGACCTTCACCAGATCTGGTGACCCAGAATTCCCTTCCCCGTGGTGGGAGAATTTTTATTTTCGGTATGTTTGATGGTAGGACTCTTTCAAACTCCGCCTTTCAATTTATTCTATATTAAGGGGTTTGTCATGTTGCCAGTTCCTCTATTTTTGAGTTCATGTAGCTTCCATATTTGTCTTTATCATAATTATCAGATGAAATGAAGGTCAAGAGCTAACTCACACAAACCAATTAGGAATGAAGCAATCACTTAATACAGTTGCGAATTGATTTTCTGGAGATGAAAGACACTGGCTGCATTTCCTTGACACCAAAATCACACCGTTTTGCTTCACGATTGAAAAAGAAAGATGGTACTTATCGATATCCCGCAAGCGGGCTTACTACCTTGAAATATTACCAGCATTTCATATTTTTTTTATAAACCGTACCACAAGTGCATCGTTAAAGCGTGCTTGAAACTGTTTAAGGAGGCCATATGCGGATGCTGTTGCATAAAAAGTTTACATACCAATTGTAGTAATAACGGTCAAGGAGTAGAGGAAAGCGGAAGAGAAACTCCACTGCCGTGAAGACTTCCCCCCATCCCACCCCCGGCGGACAGCCACCACGATCTTCCGTTGGTACTGCTGCAGCTCAATGCTGATCCTGGAATATTGTCAGTTTTATTACAATAATACGAAACAGTTTTAGAAAACTTCTATCTACAGATGGAGAGAGACATGTCATGACATCGTTGCCAATAAACTGGAGTTTGTTAAATAAAATAGGTAATGTACTTTTGTTATAATGTGTTTGATTAATGCCAATATTTAGGTGTAATATGATATTTTCAATATAGGTATCATCATAATTTGTTTGGTATTAATAATAAGCGTATTCTTTCGTGGAATAGACCCGTTTGGTTTAAAATATCCATCAGATTCTTCTGATGATAAAAATAAAGCCATAATTTCGCTATTGACACCTTTAATTATTTATTTAACAATTTATGTACACACAAAGATAATTAAAAGGACACAAAAGAAAATCAGAGAATTGTACAAAGGTACTGCTTATCTAAGAAATCTCTTCCAGCAGCCCCATATATGGGAAAAGTGACATCGAAAGTTAGAGGGGCGTGTACCAATACTAATATAATTAAATACATAAAAATTCATATATATCATATTTACCCTAACATATATAAATATATATATATATGAATATACATATATACACATATACGCACAATATATTTAGATACTCTGTAAAGGGAAATAATGTGCTTTTTCTTGTTAACCTTTAAGCAGTTTTATACATCAACATTACTATATTAAGTAAACATTTATAATTAAGCACTTGCCAGTGGAATTATAGAAATATGCTTCGTAATTCCCTATTTTATTCCACAAGTTGATATTTTAAAGCTTGAACTAAACAATCATTACCGCCCATCATTGTTTTAAAGAACAAATGAATATTACTTTCATTTTCAAACAAGAAACTAGATGGATTTTTAATTTGAACAAACGCATAACGTTGTCCAAAGCATTCGTAATGTAGCATTAAGCTAATTAACTTCAAATTGAAAAAGTTTGGAAGTAAAAAGGTTATTTGAATATGAGTTTTAATGTATTTATTGAAGTGTTTGAAACAGATTTCGCTAAAGTAAATAAAATTTTGAATTTAAATTTCGTTATAGTCCTGGATTGTAGAGTACAACTGCCGATTAGGGTTTATGATAAGAAATACGCAGCAGAAATGGGTGGCAATAAAAAATAATTATAACTGAAGATAAAAAATTGTCATTTCAACAATTCATAAGAAGGAATTACAGATAGAAACAAAATATGTATCTAACCATAAAAGGAGAGCATTGGCAAAAAAAGTACCGTATGCCAATCGCAGAGCTGGTTAGCGATACTACATCAAGAGTAAGTGGCTTATCCAATGCTCTGTAGTAAGGTAAGCAATCACCAAGGCGTTATAGTAAAGCAGTAGTGTGGATTTGCAGTCAAGGTCAAGGCAAACATCATCTAGATGTTGTAATTCGGAGGCTACCTAAGACGGTGAGTCAGAGATTATAGAGAGCACAAGATTTGACTTGGTAGAAAAGCAAGGAGACCCAGCATTAGCTGAAAGGGAAGAAGTTGATTCCAATTATGTTATATCTTCAATCAAAAAATAGTTTCCAATAGTATTGATAAATATATCAAAGAATAAATAATAACTAGAACGAAGCAAGTACATTGCAATGAAGACTGATGCCATTGGGGAGGAAAGGTTCTGGTGGCGACCGGGTTTTGAGAGATGCAGAGTTGGTAGGCCTCACACAAGGTGAACTGACGATCAGGTAAAGGTAGAGGGAAGCTGCTGGATGCGGACAGCACATGACTCATCGGTTTAGAGATCCTTGGAGCCTCTGTCCAGCTGTGATGATGATGGGATGGTTGTTTATAAATTCTCAGAAGTGTAACAGTCATAAAATCAAACCCTTTATTTGAAACTTAAGATTTAGAGAGCTTGATGTAAATTAGGCTTTTCTCTTTAATATAAACGCTAAAGTTAACGGACCAGGACACCCAAAGTGTACGCCTGTTTATAAAGCTAAAGATCCCGATGTTTTGCTTCCAGGCGTTATGTTTTTTGTCAAATATCAACACCTTATTAGCAAAACTATGCGAAGATGAATTATAGCAACTATTAATTAGAGATTAAAAAGATTTATTTCTATGTTGGAGAAGAATTTCTGGGGTTTGATTGTTTGTTTATGATCTTGTTGTTACATGAAAAACTTTGTAAGTTCTTTTTTTATATATTAAGCTCAGTAAATGACTCGACACCATCTGATGATAAGCAGTAGAGGAGTCCATATGTGAAGATAGCTAGTGAAGCATGCGACATACTGCCCTAGCCACCCTCACCTTGCCGGCCCAAAAAGTGCTTTGTCACGCCTCTTTTAAAAGAACCCATGTTGTATGAAGGATGTGTGCTGGTAAGGAATTCCACGCTCAAGCTGTGCGACAGAGAAAGAAGAAAGTTCTTCTATTTTCAGTAAATATTAATATTATTAAATGTTTTCCTCGATTACCTTCTCTTTAGTTCAGTTTCGTTGAATAGATTCAATGTGAGTGTGACGTTTCGCCACAGGTATTGAGCAGTGTTGTCCCTTTCCCGCGCCATGTGATTCACTCGCTCTATCTCGCTCGCACCTTCGATGGCTTGGAACATAAATGCTCCTGAAAAGAAAACACTAGGTTTTAATAGATATTGAAAAAACACACGAAATAAGGTTAAGTTTTAAAGTAATTTGTATTCAAAATTTGGTGAATTTGGTGCAAGTCTTCAATTTTCAAAATCATACATAAAAATTCTAATAAATCAGGATAGGATTAGATAGATAGGAGTTCTTCCCATAATAATTTGGGAACCGTTATCAACTTATCAACAATCTGAACAGTATCAGTTCCTGGCCCAGACTTTATTACCGTTGTTTAAATACATGTTTGTGACACGAATTAAAGTTAATATCCTGGGTCCTTAAAAAGAGGCGTAAAGAAGCATATTGCAGGTCAGCAAGATCAAGATGGTAAGTGCAGTGCATAGTTTCACTTGCACTAGCCAACTTTTTATTTGGACTCCACTTCTGCTTATCATCAGGTGGAATGGAGTCATTTGCTCCATCTTTCTATAAAAAAAATATCTTGTATAATACTTTATACTGTATACATCATCACTTCAATGTCGAATTCTATATTAGTCTATAAAAATAATATAAGTAATTTGGCATTTTTTCAATATCTTGATTCATATTTCATACAGATCATAATTCATACACGAAATAAACAAAAGATTTGTACAAAGAGAATAATTTATTTAGTAGAAGACTCTCTTGAAGAGTTGTCTGTGAAGGTTGGCCTGTAAGTTTTATCTGTGAAGCGATTCCCAGTGTTTCTGTGAGATCAGATATGTAGTTTATATTGCTGTTGTCATGAGTGATGGTTATAGCTTAAAACAATATAATCTACATGCCCAAACATTTTTTTAGCATAAAAACTCTTGATGGTTCTTTTATTTATTTAATGGAATACACAATATTACTGTTAACATAACCTCAAAATTTTAAAGGCACGTGTTTTTTTAATTACTCGAGTATTTTTAACATGCGACAAACAGATAGGTATGTTTATAATACTAACGGTCACATATCTAACTTTGGTCTTAGTAACTTAACACTCAAAATTCTGTAAAAAAACCGAAGTATCTTTTACAGGAGTTATCAAATATCTTGTAAAAAAAATAACCACTGTTTTCAGAATTATCTCAAGTTGTTAAAGTGGAAAATTCCCACTGGATTTAAGCAAAGAAATTATCTTGTTTTGCTCCTCGGAGTTCTGTGTTTTTATCTTTAATTGAAATCGGTTCAGGGATATTAGATAACAGAGAAAGTAATAGAAAAACGTATTTACAAAAAAATATGTTTCCCTGAATATTAGCAAAATAACTATGAAATACATAAAGAACACTTTCGCCTTGGGTGACCCCTGGACGGGATTAACAGCATTTGTGTCTTCGTGCTTCAGAAATCACGTTCAGGCGTTAGAAGAAAAACAAATGAACATTAAAACGAACTCAGTACAAAAACTGTATAGCTTTTTTTCCATTCTAAAATAATCAGGGAGACCACAAAATTCATTTTGTACTCAGAAAATACGCTCCTTATGTCTGCAGACGGACAAATTGAGAATATGCTTCGGAAAATCCTGGGGGCACTGTACCAGTGAAAGCGAAAAAGCTAGAAAATAGGTACACGGGGAGTACTATTTTCTAGTTTTTCCATTTCTTGATGAAAAAAGGTTCTGCAAAAACATTCGAACGAGTGTTAAAGCAAATTATTAATAGAATTTTTATTATATACACACCGGCACAATTAGCGGAACACCGTGATTGGGATTTGAACGAATGGCAGCAGGTTCTCTTTACTGATGAGTGCAGAGTTCTTTTAAAACAGATCGATGGGAGACAGCGAATATGGAGACTCAAAGGAGAACGCCACATACAGTCTAATTTTTGAACACACAGTGGCTTATAGTGGCGGCTCGATTATGGTTTGGGGAGGGATATGTTTGGGAGCTCGCACGGAGTTAGTGATAGTCACAGGAGGGACCATGACAGCAGATCGATACATCACAGACATTTTAGAAGAACATGTTGTACCATTTGCCCCATTTATTGGTGACGATTTTATTCAAATGCAAGATAATGCTCGTGCTCATAGTGCACAATCGGTACAGGCATATCTGAGCCACGTAGGTATACCGGTGATGCAGTGGTCAGCAAATTCCCCCGATATAAATCCGATAGAGCATGTCTGGGACTTGCTAAAAAGAAGGGTTAAATCCAGAATGCCACCCCCCAACAATCTGAATGAACTTGGAAACGCATTACTTGAGGAGTGGGAGCGGTTGCCTCAAGAAATCATCGATAACATAATCTGTAGCATGCCTAGACGAATGGAAACCGTAATCAGAACAAGAGGGGGAAACACTCGTTATTAATTTTGCTTTAATTTTATTGTTAAATCATTTAATGCTTACTTTTTTTTATTTTTTGTGATGGTTCATAATCATCTAAAAGTTTCACTTATTTCAAATCTATTTATTTTTCAATAAAAAATAACGAAGACTTTTCAAAGTCGTTGTTAAAAGATGTTAATCAATTTGTTATTTTGTGTCTAATTACATTTACGTCAAATATATGCGTTATTATCTCATAGTCTCACTTTTTTTTCTGTTCCGCTAATTGTGCCGGTGTGTATATAAATTTAATTTGAACTTAGAACCATTTAGATGTCAACAAAAACGTCAACTTCAAATACGTTGAATTTAAAAATTGGACTTACGTCAGACATAATGCTGACATAGGAAACAGGTTGCTTTGTCATTTAGCTAGTCTAAACAGATTAGGTCAAAAACCAGGTAGATATTTCTGTCGAACCATGAAATTGCAAATTTCGTTTGACCTATCTGGAACATAACATGTTGAAAGTAGCTTAGTAAACTTCATCGAAATAACCTTAATAGTACCTAATATAAAAACCACAACATCCGTCACTTACCGATGTGTTTTCAAATTGTGAATTCATATGAACGTTTATTCGACGCGAAGGTAAACATTGTGAGGAAACCGGCACACACTTGTGAAGAAATTATTAGGGTGTGTGTAAAGTGACCAACCTGCAATTGGAGACCGTGGTTGACTAAGACGTAAACGCTCTATTTAGGGGAGTCCCTCGGTGGGGACGTATTTGAGCTATGATGAATATGAAACTGGAATTGTTATATTTTTAATGTCAAACAAAATATATTTAATACGTGACATGTCTATTCCTACGATGAAATCTATGTGAATTGTGTTAATGGTAGCGCCATTCTATTTTGACATCGTATGTAAATGACATATTAATTCCTGGCATTTGTAGCGCTAGTTTGCTAAGTTTATTAGTAGCAGTAATTTGACAGATTCTGATTTCTCAGTCTTTGAACTACACCTAAGTCTGTTTTTACACGGTCTTTTTGTACACGGTTTTGATATAACACGGTTTGAAAATTGAATATTTTTAATTTTTTTACACGATTTTATTCCATTTAGCACGATTTGAAATTATATAATATTCAATTTTCAAACCGTGTTATATCAAAACCGTGTACAAAAAGACCGTGTAAAAACAGACTTAGGTGTATTGCGTCTCCCAGATAGAATATGTTACAGATGACCTTTGGTTATATTTTCTAATAATATTCATTTATTTGTAAAGACAATAAAAAAAGTCACATGACATTGCATAAAATTCATATAAATGTTCAATTTATATCATAAAGGTAGGGGAGTTTGTATCCTCATCAATAATGAATATGTTACTGATGACCCTTAATTATATTCTATAATGAGTCTGAGGTTCACCCTCTCTAACGATTTATCAAACTTTTAATTATTGGGCGAGTAACGATTTATCAATGACAAAACTGAGACATACAAAAGAAATGCCTCGAAAGAGCCTTATTATGAAAATAAGTTACAATTTTCATGGATTCTTCATTGAAAGTTCTTTATGACTCCCTTAAAATCTGTACACCGTTCAGAAATTCAAAGTCCTAGCGATTTTGAATTTTATTAAAGTAGTATAAAGTACCAAATAAGTCTGGAAAAACTGAAATTGTTAATTTTCTCTCGATTCCCGTTTTCAAATTAATCCAATAATATCAAGGACTTTTAATAAGTTGTTATGAACTTTGGAATAATAAAAATAACTAATTAAAGAATGATTTAATCATAAGATTGCTTGTCAAATCTCATTTACAAGAAACTTTTTGCAATATTTTGTTTTTTTTTAAATATCTTAAGTCCTTATTAAAATATACAGATCCATGAACTGTTTACACATAGTTAATTCAAGCAGCTTTGAAGTGGGCTACAAAGGGAGGTTGACTTTAACGTAACAATAATTCATTATTGTGAATTTATGACGACCAGGAATTTGATTGTGCTTCAGCCAATTCGAGGAGCGCATTGTATTATACATTGAGCGATTTGAGCCGTTTCATACTACAAGAGCGACAGAAAATCACGTGTATAATATTTGAATCATTAAATACTGTTCTCGCCATAGTAGCTTATGTTTCAAAAACAGACAGTTGTTCCACATCGACAACGGTATGTACTTGACTTAAATTCCTAACGTTTAAATCTTTGTCAACAGAAAATTGAAAAAAGTTAGTACGTGCAAATTTTCTCACTAAAACAGCGCGCTCTATGAACACAAATATAGCCGAAGTCCATTTATTTCATTTGTAAATAATAATATCTAATCACGATCTGTATACATCCCACTGATGGACAGAAGCGTTCCTGTAAAGAGACACATGAAGTTTGGGCCATATCGTAAAGAAAGATTTTTGTAAAATTTCTCCTTTTTAAAAGGAAGGCAAAGGGAACTGAAGCCCATTCAGCCATATCTTATATAATTTTTCTTTATTTATAGTTCTGGGATACCTGTGAAACGTATCCCTTTGCTTCATGGAGCGACTATGGTAGGCTCTGCAATATAGTTAATGACTTGCGAGATTTTTTTTGAAAATGGAATGTAACCGATTATAATAAAATGATCCAAAAATGGAATGTTATGATGAGTATTATAATGAATATGATGAAATGATATGCAAATGGGATTGTAGAGAAATGAAAGAATAAAAATGAAACACTTAAAATTCTCACGTAAGTCAGTAATGAATGCTGAATGATGATACTGCACGATAGAACGATCCTTTTTGGCATAAAACTACATTAAACTTAAGACAAAAACTACACTACAATACAATATACGAAATAAAGTATACAGCAAACAATCGACCCCGCGATTACGCGCCTAAACTCCCGTCAAGAAAGAGAAAACTCGATATCTGTCAGTGTACGCGCGCCGCCCGTCCATCTACATCAAGGAGTTGTTGCCGATCTGCTTTGATATTTAACCTTTGTATATTAATTTATATTTCTTGAGCAATAGGAAACACTTCTCTATATCCATTGCTTTGAAGTGGCCATTCATTTGTTTTTACGTGATCTATTCAGCAGTTCAACAAAACCAACTCTTAAGCCTCATAATATTAGTGTAGCATTTAGCATAAAAAATATCATCTTCACTGATATTATAAAGCCGAAGAGTTTGGTAGAATGAGCTAATATCAGGAACTACTGATTCAAATTAAAAAAGTTATTTTTGTGTTGAATAGATCATTTATCGAAAAAGGCTATATGCTTTATAACATCAAAATGTGTAATTATACCAATAATGTGTTTCTTTAATTGGCCTGTGTCTTGGTTATTATATAAATAAATAACATAAAGCTAGGACCATTAGGAGTTTAGCATTAATGCAAAATATCGCAAGAACGGGGGCAAATGTTATTTTCCATAGCTTTCGTTGCGTGCGATACGTAACGGTTAAAGTTACGCAAAAATCATGTCTCTTTAAATTAAATTGGTCATTAAAAGTTCTAAATAAAAATCTGCGGTAGTATGTCTATCTTTTAAGGTTGAACCACTTTCATCTTTTTGGAAATCAATAACAGCAGCACACCGAAATTTTGTGCTCCTGGCCTTTTATCACCTGAAAGTGCTGCAGTGAAGACACGGCAGAAAATGGAAGCGAACTAAACCTGGATTCCTGGCGGAGCACAACAATACTATTTTCATTGTTGTTATCGTGGCGGAATAGATGGTGGTAGCTCATCAGGTGGACTTAGAAAAACCTCTGCCAGCAACCAAACCGATCCGAAAATGTCTGCTACTGCCCACACTGGGGATATAAACCCATCAATTCTGATAATAAAAACAATATATCTTTTGAGTAAATAAATATAAAAAAACAGACTATCTACGTTGCAGGTTTCTTTATTTTCATTACCGTTATTACGTTAGTTAGCTCGGGGAGCCGGTGGACTGTATTTTGGAGAGATGTGAGAAAACAAGGAAACCACGTCTTGACTCGTCACCGGTATATTGACAACAACCACAAAACATATAAAACAATCTAGTATCAAAATATATTAAAAAGTAAACTGACATATCAACAAAACAGGCTTTATACAAACTACCAGTAACAACCGCTCTAGTTTCTGGCGCTTGAATGAAAACATATGTGATTTTACTTTACTCTTAGTCACACACTGACAATAAAACAATAGGGTTAGGTAGGGTTAGTCTATAGGTTTGAGTAGGACATACAGTAGACAGTACATTTGTCACGAACTTGACGACAAAATGTAAGAGCGACTCAAAATTATTTATAAAATGCGCTACTTTACATTTCGTGTCCCTTACAAGTCCCCTCAAGTAAGTGTCCTTGTCCTTTGTAACCCACAAAGATAGAGCTGTTCGAGCGAGGCTCTACATTTCATTTAATTGCATTACTGGTCACATCAAACGTCATATTTGTACTAGAATTGCTTACGTATTGCCGAAGTACAGTAGGTACGCCTCATCTCATTTAAAGCGAGACAGAGGCTGGGCAGTGAATTCACTCCCCTTGTTCTCATTACCAAGATGAAGCGAACTACCTACTACTTAGAATGTAATCCATTAGTGTTGGTAAGCGTAGACCCCGTACATGATACATCACTCGCGAGAAATCAATAGCAGTGTACATATGTAGAAATTGGCCCGAAAGCGACAACGCCATCTATTAATTAAATGCCGAAATTTGAATGAAATTGATCAAAGAGATATACCGAATATAATATGGTTCTTTAGCGTCTCTCAATTAAGGTTATTCAATTTTCACACCATTTGCCCTTAACAATTCGTTGATTCAACTGCTAACTTCAATAATATAAGACAATAGAACCTTCAACACTGAACCACGTCATTAATTAAATTCAAACATCATTCGTAATCGTACCTTCAAATCAATCTGATAATAAGCGGGATAAAATTAATAGGCACTTCTCAAAGGGCCTTGTTTTATTAACAATAAAACTTCAATAATGAATCTAACCGAATTTAATATTAAATTTGTCTATGCTTCCAAATTTTGTAGAATTTTATTAATTTAAATTATGTTTATTGTTACCTTTTTTATTGTAATTAACATAACAAAAATGTGTCTAATATTTCGGATTAAAGGCGACCCGGACCGCATTCTTGTAATTGGAACAATTCTTTGAACGTAATCAGCCACAATATTGACTTTAAATGGAATACATATGCAGGTACAGAAAGCCGCACATCATACTTAACATGTCAGCCGGGAAATAACTGGTAAAACAATTCCTTACGGTGCAAACAAAATAAAGTCGAAATGCCGTGACCGTATACACTTAATCAAATACTTCAGAACGTTTTAAAGGAACATACAAAAACGTAATAAAACAATAGATAGCTGCTTGTACATAGAACGAATAAGAGAGGAAATTCTCAGGGTATTCTCACCAGCGATAGTATACGCCACCACGAGCACAATGACGCCAACGTTGCTGAAGAGGAACGCGAGCAGCTGCCTGCAGTATTCCCGCAGCCGGGAGGCGAGCCTGCGCTTCCGCCGCGGCATCATACGCTCCACATTGTGAGCGACTTGTGCGTCTTCAGGCAGGAACCTCGCGTCATCTCGAAGGTCCACCAGCCCATCTCGACCTCCTGTCTGTTGACATTACTTGCGTCTGTAATTCAAAAGAAAATTAATTAGTGCAATGTCTTTAGGTATTGACAGGACTTCTAAAGGCTATGCCAATAAAAAGGAAAGTACTGCATTATTATCTTTATCATCAACATCATATCAGCCGAAAGAAGTTCACTTAACCAGCTAGCTCCAGACTAACGTAGGGCCGTAATTTGTAATTTAGTTTTTTAATAATTGAAATGCAAAAAAAGCGTAAGTTTGCTTAGGTCGCGCACGTTGCGACTATTCTAGTCTAGAAATATAGTTAAAGGCGGAAAAATTAAAACTGGTTTGGCCCTTGGAAAACTGAAAAATCATTATGGCCCGAAGGTTTCAAAGTTTGGAGACCTATGACCGAAACCATAGCACCTAAACCTGACGTCCGTTGGGACGAAAAAGTCCTCGAGGGGCGGCCGCTTTCCGGGAGAAGCAGCGTTTGCCTCCCACGAGGTGGTCTGACGATCTGATAAAGGTCGTGGGGAACCGCTGGGTGTGGACAGCCCAGGAATGATCATACATTCCATACACATTCATACACGAATGGTTGACCCCCCGAATATCCGATATTTCAAACGATCGATCTATTAACGCTCGATTTAATTAATATTCGTCAAGAACGTTCAATTAGTTAGACGTTAAATTAGAATAGAATAAAATATATCTTGATTGTACATCAGCCAATTGAAGGTAGAGAAATACACAAAAAACTTTTAACTAATTTTGTACAAAGAGCGACCTTACAGCTAAAAGCGATCTCTTCCAGGTAACCTTAAGTAGGACAGGATTAAAGATAAAGTACTTGTGCGACGTATACCGATTACATTCATGATAAAAGTTTTTACATACAAATATTAAATATATACATACATAGAACTCATAATTATTAGTTTAAACAAATTAAAATTTATATAATAACATTTGAAATGGTATAAGAGACCTACGGAATATCAGCCTCATAAAAAACATAATAAATAAGGATTTTCAGTTTTATTAATTTCAAAATATGAGTTACAATTTAGGTATTATTAAAATGGTATTTAGTTTTGACACAAATTAATATTAAATATGACATTCCAATTACCAGTTTCCCGAATACAAGTTTTATTATCTATCTCGCTCTCTTGTAAAATGTTAAATCCTTGCGTACCTCAGAGTTAGATATACGGACATACCGAGTAGGGTATGCAGAGAAAAGATCGCTAACAGCATCCCAAAACAAAACCCCGGCAATATTCCAAATTCAATCTCATTATCTATTACTGACTGCCATCAGAATGACACAGCCTGACAGCTGTCACTGTTGCGATCGTCGCGTACGCTGACAGCGTCAGGACGGAACAATAATTCCCGAGCACTAATCAAAGAGTAAAGCTGACGGTTCTATCTTTAGCTCTCCCCCCCTTGATGAGCGGTGTGGTCTCAGCGCTAGCGATTTGCTATTTGGACAATTTTATTAATTTTAAAGATTTACGTGTGGTATATGAATCGCCGCAGATTTTTCTTATGATATTTAGTTTTTACTTTAAAAGTTATTGAGTGTGTTGTCATACAATACAGTTCTTCTTTCAATTCCGAACAAAATTAGTCTAACAAAAACAAAGAGATTTGATCTTGACAAGAAATCTTTGCATAGACATTTATTTGAGAAAAGAATTGATTTTAAGATAGAAACTGATATTTAGTCTCTGCTTAACAAAAGCTTGACTGCTTGACTAAAACAATACGATAATTACAAACGTGTATGGACTAAAATGGATTAATATTTTGGGTTGAGTTTAAATAAATTATAGAGTAGATATCTGGCTGTAAATTGAACGCTTAATAAGCTTACGTGGTGTTTTAGATGGTATTAATGATAGAAAGAAACAAATATTATACATATATGTATATGTTAAAAATCACGACGTCCTATTTAGTTGAAGGGTCTTCTTGACTTTAATGTTGCTGTTAAACTATTAAAATATCGTATTGAATGATGGATACTCTTTTGAAGCATTAAGAATGAAACTTAATGTTAGTTTTTTGATGTTGATGAATGATTTCTTAAAATTATTAAGTATTTTTGATAATGTTTCAATATTTGAGATTGTCTCGAAGTACCATTAATTTCGTAAATTTATTATGGAAACCAAAAATATACATTATGCTATGATATTAAAATCGGTATATTCATTAGTCGGTATACACTAAGACCACAGAACACGTTCAATTGGACCACTCACAAAACCCGACAAATTATAAAAGCTAATTATAAAAAAGAGGTCAGATATAACTTTGCGACAGTTATAATGTAACTGCTAAAGCCAGAATTTCGGTAAATCTAACGAGCTGCAATAATCACATATGTCTTCTTTAACATCATACTCAATACACTGAATTTCCTTGAAAGTAGAATTCACCAGCTGCTCGTATCTTTTTTGCCGGAGAGGTTGAAGGCATTTACGCATCATCCTTACAGTATGACCTCACGGTATGGATACGTGGGACTAAGAGTAAGGTGTTCCCCTATACCCACTAAACATTTAGGCAACTCGGAATCTCCAGAAAAAATTTCACCGTGCACGGTTAAAAACTTATTCTTCATGCAGATTCGACAACGGTTCGCCGGTCTTGGCGGCCGGCTTCCACCGACTTTGCTCTTTACGCACCGGTTCTCGTAGATATTGCTAAGAGCGGTATCTCATGCATGCCATTCATGCAAAATAAAACCTTCATGACACCGGTATGTCTGCGTATGCACGACCATAGCTTCCCGGAGACATCGCAAGGCTCAAGTCTAGTAGGTAGAGACTCCGACATCTACGTTAGCTATGAACTAGCATTGAGCATTGAGCGCTTCACAACAACATAAGACGATTAGCACCACAACCAATCATGGACCTTCTTTGCTGGATTCATTGATGAACCACTCCGTACACCTTTTGGGTAAGTTATCAAATGCATTGAGCGAACCCCAAAGGGTTCCAGTTCAGGAGTCTCCGGCCTCTACCCCTAGGCAAGCTTTCTTTGGTGTCACTGGATCATCTATTCCAGATACCATCGATTATCTATTTCAGCATTTCAATTAACATGAATTAATATAACCTTTCGATGTCACTTTTCCCATATATGGGGCTGCTGGAAGAGATTTCTTATAGAAACAAGCAGTACCTTTGTACAATTCTCTGATATTCTGTTGTATCCTTTTAATTGTCTTTGTGTGTGCATAAATTGTTAAATAAATAAATAACATAATTAGGTATGTTACAGTCATACCTTCTTGCAGGGTGGTCTAGTCTGTGTACCACTAACTTTTCTGTATTTTTTTTATATTTTTTATAAAATGCTCAGCAAATGATTTGACCACCTGATGATAAGCAGTAGAGGAGTACATATGTGAAGATAGCTAGTGAACCATGCGACATACTGCCCTAGCCACCCTCACCTTGCCGGCCCAAAAAGTGCTTTTTCACGCCTCTTTTAAAGGAATTCGTTCGTTTAGTGAATTAGTTCGCTGTGTGGATTGTCGTGTAATCATAGGAAATAATATTGCCAGCTATATTTTGATATTACCGGTGTGAATAGAGAGTTTACAAGCCATCTTTATTCGATTCCTTGCTTGAAATTCTTAGACATAAAAAATTCACTCTGTCGCTGATACTGCACATATTTCCTACAAAGAGACCGAACGACAAAGACGAATGAAGTGTCTTGAGTAATATTTGGCGAGCATGCAGACGTGTTCAAGAGCCATTGAGGAGTCGCGCCATCATCACGTCCGTACTCGTCGACTGTTATACACTAGATTTGTTTTAGTAGCTACATGATATTTGCTTTCTTTGTACACACGCCTGTAGAACATCGGGAACACTGGAACATGTACGTATCTTTTGGAATCGATATCAAATTGGTATAGGATAGAAGTTTGAACTTGAGAATGATATCCTGTGCTTTACTTGTTATTCTTAACTCACCTGATGACTGACGATAAGGATAAGGCTGAAGACGCTTTGTTGTTATAGCGGCAGAGTTATATAAGACCAATAACCAAATAGACTGGGATTGAGTCCCCTCAGGATGTGAGAAACGTAGACAATAAGACCACAAAGGCGGTTAAAAGATAACATAACCTGTGACCTTCTCCTTCGCCAAAGTTTCTTGTTTAAAGTTTGTTGTTTTTTCTTGACTTTCAGATTGAAATTTGTCAGTTTTTTTCTGTTTTTCTATAAAAAAGTATTATGTATCTGATGGCTCCTCCAGTAAATATTCTAAAGTTCCATATGTGTATGTAAACCTCCTTTCTTTCTGGTACGGTGTAACATTCTTATGAGATGAATATTTACTTATCTTGATAATGTTCTTATTTTAAAAATTGCTGAATAAGTACATCTGACTGTAAGAAGGATGTGGCAAAGGGAATGGTTAATGATTTTGTCCTCTTTTTTTAACCGCCTCTGTGGTCTAACTGTTGAGTCTACTTATCTCAGATCTGGAGGTCCGGGGCTCAATTCGCAGAAAGTTTCGATTTGGTTACGTGAATGGTAACCAGCCCATCTGCAGGAAAGTGGTAACTATGGCCTGAGCTACATTCTTTTATTACATTTTTGGTTCAGCGACAGAACGACCAAACATCTATAATTTGATCATAGCTGAACACACAGTAACACAGTTTCAATCCAGTCAAATCGTAAATAACGACAGGTCTCTTTAGTGTGAGTTTCAATCGTAACGAGACGTCTGCGGTCGAAGTTGCGTTCAGCTGATATTCGCATAAATAAAAAATCGTTTCCAATACTTCTCAACAGAGGCGCTGCTGTCGCAATATACTTTGACAGCTGACGACAAACACGATATATATGGTTCGATTCGATTGATACTTGGAGTAAGGAGCGTCTCTCTGAAGATTTGAAGACTACTTTTTTTTAAATGTATTGGTTAGTTATTGTCTTTTCGAAATGCAGTCAATCCAGCTCCGATTTGAACAAACCAAAATCAGCATTAAAAGAAGAACATTAAAACACATTCTTCTTCAAATAAATTAGAAATGCTACTTATTTCTCTATCGTTAAAAACTTTGTTAACGAGCAATGTAACGATTAAAATTTTAAATTATAATTTAAACACGTATTTGACGAATTACTTGATTATTTGACATTTTATATGATACACGTTGGTTTTATTATTTTATTGTATTATATTATTAATATTGTAGTAAATTATGTTCATAGATTATCTGGGACATTATTTTTTGTTTGCAGATGAAAAATTTAATATTAACTCGCATCTATGTATGTATATTGCGTTATCCGTATAGGGTTCGTATTAGATATTATTACTTATTTGTTAATATTAATATAAACTACACAAATAACTGCGCCAGTGGTCAGTACCTCTATCTACTTGGCCAGAGGTCCCGGGGTCGAATCCGGTAGGGACGGATATTTTTATGAAGAGCAGAAGGTATATTCTTCTCGAGTCATTGATTATTGTATGTTAATGAAATATATTTCTAATATTTACTCACACATACTATAGTATCAACAACACAAGCTCTTAATGTTGCTTTGTTTGGGCTAGTAATAGGTATGAGTGTGAAATATATATATTTTTTTTGTTATTATTATATTCTGATGTTGTTTTTATTAATGCATATAGTTTACCATGTTAAAATTTTACTGTTGAAAAGAAATGTTACGAATTTGAATATCATTTTAACGAAGCGTATTAAATATTGAAACACACGGGTTTAAAATAATATTCTTTAATTTTTATTAACAACATAGTTTTCATTTTGCTCACAAATTGTTTTTAGAATTAAATTAGCTTAGAGGCAGGAAGTATTTAATCTTTTGAACATAAATGAGGACCGTAAATTTAAACGATTATACATAATAATGTACAAGGTCGCTGATTATTTATATTAGCTGACATCGTTTTAATAAATTTGGAAAATATATTGATATAACTGTCATGGATTACTTACCTTGATCTTAATATTTATGACATGCCATCCTCATTCACAGTTTATATAATAGGGTCGCATTTTATATGAATATTTAAGACATTTTTTTTTAAAGGTAATCTACATTTAATTACAGTATAGAGTAGTAATACTCTACTCTAAGGGAGGTGTTCCACTGTCTCATAGAGTCTCCAGTGCGCTCGAGTCATGAGGGAGCGACAAACCTGAGGATGCCTATAAAGGCTCAGACCTCGGCTCAGGAGGATTTAGAGCGGGTCGCAGCCACCCGCAGCTTTTATGCTAGATGTGCCTGGCTTGGGAGCTGGCTACGTCACGGTGTGCCCCCACCACCCACGCTCGGCCTCCCATGCCATAGATGCCTGAGTCTCAACATCAGCTAAGACGAAAGCATTGGGTTCTCCAATGCTTTCAACATTCCGATCCAACTTCTCAGCCCAGCTGTTAACTGGCCAACTTACATAGCTAAGGAGTTATCTAAAGAATTTTAGCACCGATTAAATTAAACGTAAGGTAGTACGAAATAACAAGATTAAGAAAGATCTCCGAACCAAGGATTTGAGATAGTATCCAGCTTGAACTAACAGCTGCACCGGGAACACGTTCGCTAATCAAATATTTACCTTACCCTGGATAAGTTTATCTGGATTGGTCTGTTCTGCGTATTAAATACTAGTATCATAGTGCATAGTAATTAAGTATGAACATTCTTTTCAAATTTTAATTACCTTTACGTAATAGATAAGCAGTATATTGAAGTATTTTGTTCTAACAGTGAATGAAGTCGCCAGAACTGATTAGATAATGCTATCTTCATAATCTTCATGTAGTTTTTCTCACATTTATGGCCCGGAAGTAAATTCATCCGTAGATAGATTATTGAAACCCAGCATACAGTAGCGGCGTGTGTCCTCCACTGTTGATATAAAGAAATCTGCGTAGTCTATGGTATCTGCTTCAGTCGCACAATCCACGCAACTATAAGGAGGTTTCGTAGCGTGGAAGTATGCGCCTCCTTGATAACACAACTCAGTATTGTCAAGATCATCTCAAGTGGATGTCAGATATAAGTGTGTAAATGACTGAAGTATGTAAGTTGTGTGTGTTAGTATTAGCGATGTATGGTATGTCTGTTGTTTTGAGCGTGTATGAGTTTTATATGTGTTTTGTTCATATTACTTAACACTAGATTTACCAGACCAGTCATTTAGACTAGTCGTGCAATTTCAATTCAAAATTCCTACTATATTACACATTTTTTTTTTTCAGAAATGATGTTATGACTTTTGTAGCTATAATTAGAGAGTACGTTTTATAAACTTTATATACATTAGTAACAAATATAATTTTTGTTGTTGACATATATTCAAATCGCTGGTATATCTAGTGTTAAGAATAAGTGTATATATTATTACTTATATATATAATATAATAGAATACATGTTTATTGTACATCAACTAATTCAAAAATAAATATACATATGGAACAGGTTATCAATTTTGTACAAAGGGTGACCTTATAGCTAAAAGCGACCTCTATTAGCGATTTACATTTGTAGAAAGTTAAATCTAGTTTAGTCAGATAGTAATAAGAACTTACTATACACATCCGTATCTATCCGTATCGTTATCTGTTGTGACTTATGCATGTGACTGTAAGATCTATTTATTGTACACAGAATCAAAATAAAAATTTATCTTATCTTATCCAGGATTCCATTATATCTTCGTATTAAAAAATGTCCCATTAGTTATTCGTATTGAAACAAATCTCACTGTCTTCACCTTCACTGTGAGCTGCATGTTTGATGTTGCATTATTTACTTATATCTCTGCTAACTGCTAACAGATTTATGTTTTCAAAGCTCTTAAAGATTAATAGTCAACGTTAGGATTACTGGTGCGTTTTCTTTCAACAAAGCCTAGTTTATATCTCATACTGAAATGTTTTGAACTGATTAATACCTAGTTTATTTACGTATTTAACCTCCGTTTCATCAATTTAATCTTTATTTAGGTAAAGTACGATAAATCTTATGACTTGGTTCTTTAACTAGCTATCTTTTATATAGTAATTGCTGTTAATTAGTTTCTCTGAAAATAATTTTGTTTTTTGTTTAAATACAGGGATATTTTAAAACTTTAAATAATTGGATAATTTCAAAGAAAACTTAAAATATTGATTACTTTTAATAGTGTATACAAAGTGTAGTGTATACATGTGTAGTGTGTGTGTGTGTGTGTGTGCACAGTGTGTGTGTGTGTGTATAAAATTGTAGGCATTGTATCAACAATGTTCATTCAGTTAGTTAGCTTTTAATACATTTTTTGTAAAGGTTCGTGTAGCTCTGTCAGTTGATCAAAGAATACTATACTGAAGTTAATATTAATGACAGTGAGATAATTATCTTTTGAATATAATGGCTATTAACGGTTATTTGTGCAAATATGCATTAGGCTTACTCCAGTATTTGAGCAATTTTTCAGCTAACGTCTCCGATAATAATTCAGTTGCGAATATTCTAACAAATATAAAAAAAACATTCTTTCAATATTAAACAGCAGTTGAGGCTTAAATTTTTGTCATGATAAGAAAAAAAAAATATTATTAGAAAATGCAAAAAAGGGACAAAAACTGTTTACAGTCAATAACTAACAATCCATAGTTTTTCTTTGACTTGTATTGAAAGGAAGCCACTTGCAGTTATATAAAATAACGCCTAATAGGAGTGTATACGCACTCGATTTGAAGCCATTAAATACTTTTGGCTCTATATTTAGTCTTTTCCGACTTTTACTGTACTCTAGATACTACTACAGCGTCTTAACTTCGATAATTTTACCTCAAAATGTCATTCAATCAAAAGCATATGAACGCACGTGCAAGTACACGTGTTGGCTTTGTCTTCGACAGATCTGTTGATGTAGAACTATTCGATTATTATTTTATGGTTTCAATATCAGTATTAAACACTACAGCTAAGGGAGATTGTCCCTACAGCTAAGGGAGATTGTCCCTACAGCTAAGGGAGATTGTCCCTACAGCTAAGGGAGATTGTCCCTACAGCTAAGGGAGATTGTCCCTACAGCTAAGGGAGATTGTCCCTACAGGTAAGGGAGATTGAACTTTGACGAATGTCGGTAATTTTGACCAAGTGATAAAAAATGAGTTTTATTCTCAAATAATAGTTAATTATTAATGATAGTGCATTAATTGCAATCGTCATATACAAGTTTGAGAGCTATCAGAAACGATTTGTTGAATATGTATATAATTTAATATTTACCTGGTCAATATGACCACAATTAGTAGCTGTAGGGTTAAAATAAGAATCAAATATCTCCATTAAATTAAAATCAAACTACAAACAGAATTATTATAACTTCCCAATTGCTGAGCGAACAGTTCCTTCGACGTTTCAAATATTTACTTAAACTTGTCTATCACTAGAGTTCTTGTTTAGACGGCAGAATTGTTTATCTAATCACTATGCTGTTGGAATATTCTGCGATAGTGTTTTAGTAAATAGAATACAGCTAAAGGGATTTTTACATCGCTTCTTATCTATAAGAATAAAGCGTATTTATCGGATACACATGCTGGTTCCTTAGTTTTATCTTATTCTTTGAGATTGTTGGAAACTGGCTGAATATCACATATATATACCATGCTTTTGATACTATTCTGTTTTTAAATACTTTGATTTATGACTCCTTATGTCACGAGTCAGTCTTGATATTGTGTTTTTTTATTATTGTTAATTATATATTTTCATTTAAATACATGTGTACGCGCCACCTAAACACATGCGCGACGGTCGAGTGGGGTCATAGCAACGTGGCATAAATCGATTGAACCCAACTGTGCTATATACATGTCAATATTGTATTTTAATTTTAAAGAAATTAAACGAAATAATTTGATGTAGCCGTTTTCACTAATTCGACAATTACCTGTGCTGAAACAAAGTGTTTGCATCATATTCCACGCTCCCTAGCTATTAGAGATATTACATTGATTTATATATTACAAAGATTATCTTCTTCAATAAAAGCTGTATAATATTGATTATAAATTATATAATTATACTAATACTTTGTAACAAGCGTTCTACGTTTGATACGCCCACTTCCTCGTTTCAAAGGCATGTTTACGTTATGGCTAGTACCACTTGTCTTTGCTTTTATGTATGTTTAACTAAATTGAGTAATGAAAGTGATGAAGAAAAGTCTGTCTATTATTTTATAAGTCAAAGTCAAAGTCAAAATATCTATATTTAAATAGACTCATTTACTAAGTTCTTTCAAATCGTCATAACAGGGAATATGTATGAATGAAAAAAATAAACAAATATAATTAAAGGTAATAGTGATAATTTTAAGATATAGAATTTAAATATGTAGTAATTAAATTGTTAGTTTTAATTTGAAACTAAATATTATTTTAAAATTAAAACTAACACAAGTATGCATGGCACGGCGCAAGAGACTCTCAGCCTTTAGTATTTATAATGACATTTACAAATCAACTATGTCATTATGTAACATACATGTATATGTATTACAAACATATACATTTTTTGTTTTACATATTCAATATAAATGAATAGCTGTTCGGTCAAGACCTTTTTAAGTTTCATTGAGTTAAGACTCAGAAAGACGAAAGAAACGATTTATATATTTTTATTAAACTCAACAAATGACTCGATACCACCTGATGATAAGCAGTAGAGGATTTCATATGTGAAGATAGCTAGTGAAGCATGCAACATACTGCCCTAGTCACCCTCACGTGCTTTTTCACGCCACTTTTAAAGAAACCCATATTGTATGAAGGAGGGAATACGTGTGCTGGTAAGGAATTCAACGCTCTAGCTGTGCGACAGAGAAAGAAGATATATTGTACTCTTAAGGTTTCTTTTATAAATATTATGATTTAACTAGCTTCCACTCGTGGCTGCGCCCGTGTGGACATTGGTCTTTCACAAATGTTACCTATCCCCTTGTTACCTTCCCCGATAAATGGTCTTTCCAACACAAAAATAATTTTACAATTCTAACCAGTAGTTCCAGAGATTACCCCCCTACATCCTATATAATATTTGTATAGATTACGGTATTATACTCAGTCAGCAATATCTTTTATTTTTATTACATTTAATGGTTTAATATTAATAGTAGTCTTAGCACCAAGGGTTTCATTAATAGTTTCATTATGTAATTAGGAATTTGCACCTCTAGGTAAGCATCATAGTTGATGCGACCTCCTTCGTCATCAGACCAGTCATAGATATTTTAAGAACGGCTCCTCCAATTTTCTAAACCTCTATAAACACATGAAATTTCTAAGTATGCAAAATATGATATTTTATTTTCAAAATTTGTGACATTAGTAATGCATTTGAGACACTCGTCCTCAAGTATAAAGTTTAAAATATATGTAGAACGATTTAATTATCAATGAAATTTTCCGTAGTCAGCTTTTACTGCGGCAGTTAAAGAGTTAAATATAAGTTGACTGTATCCAGGGCTGTGGTCTCTTAAAGTTTACTATTAATAACTGAATTGTATTTTCTTAAAAGTAAGATAATAATAAAAATCTTTATGATTCTAAAGGCTGTCAAATTCGAATTCAAAAGATTTAACATTTATGATAAATATCTTTGAATCTGTTTTTTATTAGGAAACCACAGTAAATGACGCCATACCACCTGAAACGCGGCAGAAGGCACCATTTATGACGTCACCACAACCTTGCATAACCCCAACGTTGCAAAAGGTTACCAATTCCTATGTTATAAGAATGGGTGGTTATAAGAAAGGATGTTATAAGAACTTCCAGTTACAAATTCCATCTTTTAGATATTATAAAATTATTGTGACACTTGTTTTTAATGTGTGTACAATTATGACAAGGTTCTATTGGCGAAGTAAGTAAAAATGTAAGTAACCAATGCAAATTACTGTATATTGCGAGGAAGTTTTCAATACAAAATGTACACATTGTTAAGGTAAATTACCAGTAGAACTTATTAGCGCGATTCAGAAACGTGCAGCGCCATCTGTGATTATTTATAAGAACTAATTTTACATTATTTTAGGTTAAACAAGTATTAGTATTATTTAATATGTAAGTAAATTGTATTAGTATTATGACAATAATTATGTATATTTAGAATAATGTTTTGTACGTAGTATGTAAGTAATTGCATGTCTATTTATATAATTAGACAATGTGGAATAAAGAAAGAACTTACTAAACTTCTTTGGGCGTAATGATGGCGGAAATTAACTCATGAATTGCTTTATACTTGTATCATATTGTTATATCATTTAATTATATTATTTATATATCCCCAAAACTAGAAACTAATGTAAATTATAAGGATCTCGTAAAAAAAAAAATTGAATACTCATTTTATTCGTTTGACCAACCCTGAGCAATAACAAGATATCTATATCGCGTCTCACCTGGCGGCAAAAGCGCCAACAACGCGTTGCAATTCGTCATAGGAGACGACATCGTAAACTAAATGCGGCGGGCACGTGGGCTTACGGAACATAACTAACTCAATTGTGATAGACAGTTTTGTTGTAATATCTCTATTTGAATTCATTGGCGGGAATTAGAGGCTTTGATTTGGATTGTGAAGATACATTATTGATTCCAGATAGTTCAAGAGAAGCCTTTATCTCGTGGCCTGGTTAAAGTGGTTAAACCAGCTTCCTCAGATCTAGAGTTCCGGGGTTAGTTACTTCATCGTGGGGAGTGTTCGGGACTGCTTTTTATGCACGAAAGAATTTATATTTTTGTCTATTAATGTTATTATTTAAATGTATGTCAAAATTGACTTGAAATAAAACGCTTACTTGATGTGAATTTCATTTTCCAAGCTTGTTATTTTAATTCCCGACTCAAACAGGGAGACATATTCTGCTCAGTTAGATTGGTAGTACCATTTTCAAGTCCGCCTGGTTTGGACTATTGCAACTAATTCGGAGATCAGATCTTCGTACTAAGCAGGACTAAGCATTTAGTAGAATAAGGAGAAGACTTATAGATTCTTTTATCAATTAATTTATAACTATTTATAGCTCGAAGGACCACTGTTACAGTAGTTAGCTCGGGGAGCCTATGGACTGTATTTCGGAGAGAAGTGGGAAACCAAGGAAACCACGTCTTGACTCGTCACCGTATATTGACAACCATCAAAACATATAAAACAATATAGTATCAAAATATATTAAAAAGTAAACTGACATATAAACAAAACAGGCTTTATACAAACTATCAGTAACATCTTATTAATGGATTATGAAGCGACAAAAAAATTAAAGATTAAAGAAATTAATATGAGACGCCTTGTTATATGGTGAAGCAATTATACTTTATTTCAAATTGCTTACTCATAGTTACATAGGGAGTTTAGCTGTAAAACGAAAATCGCTGCTAAATGTATGTATGACAAATCTGATGAAAAAAATATAAAATAGTTTGCGATCCTGTATGAAGAGAATTTGTTATGTTCGCAGCATACGAGGCAATACTAGATGCCATCTGATAACAATACTCACCATAGTAACATAGGCTAAATACTTCCCACTGTTGGGATCGGGAATTCCTGCAAGATTCTCAATAATTACTTTTCTTTCCTAATCGAAACCAAAGTACTTGAACCACTATCAAAAGTGTTGAGCATTACTGTTTATTAAGAGAATAAAGACGTAAAAAATAAATCGTAATCTTTAAAAAATTTAGTGTTTTTTAAATATTTTTTTTAATAGCCTTGTGTGTTTGTTTGTGAATATGTTTATGTGATTTCGAGCTAATTATTGATGTTATTAAATTTGTATGTGTTTTTATAGTATTTGTAATTAAATTTGAAAGTTTTATATTCAATCGCACAGCCACAATTTCCTGCAAAGATATCTAAAGAATATACCTCAACAAATCCACAAGCCACCATGACAATATCGTACAATCACCATCACATGAAGTTACACGTGTCTTTTTTGACAGGTCTTAAAGTATAAGGAATAAGAACTAATTTCGCATACCCCTGTGACTCTACATGAGTTGTGTTTCGTAGTTACAAGCAATGTTACGACGCAGCGGTCTCATAAAACCGGTAACGTATAAACAAACTGTAACATATTGTTTTTGCATATATTTTGGGTGCATTTCGACGTTTCTTAAGATGTCTATACGAAAAATTTTACATGGCTCAGAGATTTGTGAAAATTACTTTTGAACTCTATGGTCGTCTGGGTAAGAACGGTCTATCAAAGAGACTAGAAGGAAACTAATTAGTATAATTACAGGGCTTTAACATCTTTTGCTATTGCTATTGTCAATTGTCAATTGTAACAACTTACGACCAGCTAAGATCTGTGCTTATGTATGGAGATAAAAAATTTATCAAATCGGCAAAGTACTCTAGTTTACCGTCAGACGTTACGATTGCTTTTCGGGCTTTCCGGTCTGTATCTCCTTGATATGGGCCCTTTCTACTCAGTATTGGTAGCACTACCTCAGTATACCCTCATCATAATCATCATATCGGCCAAGTGACGCTGTACAAAGGCCTCTCCCAAAGATCTCCAAAGTTTGATCGTTCCTGCGCTTCTGGCGGCTAACCAGACCATCTGTCCATCTTGTGGAAGGTCTATCAACCCTGCGTTGTCACAAGAGGACCTTTATGTTCTACCGGTCAGTTCTCCTGGCAATGTGAACTGCCCACTGCAACTTGAAACTCGTAATTCTTTGGGGTAATTTTCTGGGACTTTACGTACGTTACGTAATTTTTTGGGACTTTAAGCCGTATACTTGCTGCAGTAAACCCCGCCTTTTCAAAAAAAATTTGAACATAACATAACATTCTTGTATGTCACATAATTGGGTCAAAGTTATAATAATATCTAATATAAATAACGATACTAAAGTTTCGTCCACGGCCACCATTCGCTCTGAATAGGTAATAGATTGCTTTCTATGTCATTAGTGGATATAACAGGAACGGATATATCAATTATACACATTATATTTTTGATATTATTAACGACATTCTTTCAGAAATTTAGAGTTTGAACATATGTTTCACTGGGATGTAGGTACACATTAATTTGATTAAAAATATAACAGAATTTAATATTTATAATGAAATCAGCATTTCAAGGAAATACAATATTAGTTCGAACGTTCTAGTGCTACGAAATAAAAATCATAAAATGTGGGCGTAATTTTATATTAATAGACATAAAGGCTTCTATTTAATTGTATTTATTTATTATTTTAATCAAATCTCATATATATAATCCCGTAAAATTTTTTCAGCATTCGCATGGAACGTACCGACTTGCACATAGAATGCAGGTTGGTTAAACATTTAGTAAATATTAAATATTGTAGGTAAAAAATGCTTCAAAATTATTTTGACGGTTTTTTTTATATAAGACTCAGCAAATTACTCGACAACACCTGAACATTAGAGGAGTCCATATGTGAAGATAGCTATTGAAGCATGCGACATACTGCCCTAGCCACCCTCACCTTGCCGGCCCAAAAAGTGCTTATTCACGCCTCTTTTTAAGGAACCCATGTTGTATTCATCTTGTATTCAATTCTCGGATTATGTCTAAAGGTAGTCTAAATTATATATACGTAGTGTAGTGTTCATTAGTTGAAGGTTATGATTACACTTAAGATATTTGGCGGCTATAATGCTAAACATTGGAAGGATATCATTAATTTTATGTACATTAGTTAAGCGTTATAAAATTGTGACATTATATTTAAAAAAAATATACTGTATGTATATCACTGTCTCAGAAATTATGAAATATAAAAAAATGTGTAAAAATGCATTAACTATGTTTTTTTAAATTAAAATATTTAGTAAAACACATTAGTATCTGCACGAATTATTCAAAATTTTGTTGAGTCACTCATTAATGAGATTAATCATTATTAACACTATATTCTCGCATCCATCTCAAAAGATTTTATTTATTTTGAAAGTCAACCATGTGTATGATTTAATTATAAATACAAATACAGTAAGTATTTATTTTAAACGGACAAGTTACCAATTGTAATATTTTTGCTGTCAGTTACAGAAATTAGTTAAAACAAAAATACTTACACCTTTAACAAATCACTTGTTACACACTCTGAAAACGCTGTACACCATTTTGTATACACTACAGTGAAGCGAACACACAAGTTTTATCACGACACTACACAACTATTGCTAAATTTATTGTAATAATCTATATAACTATAAACAAACTAAATAATCTCGTTTTTCTTTCGCAAGCAACGTAGTGATGAAAAGCTTTCATCGCTAACTAACAAGTACTGTTCGACCATAGATTCGACACAGCGCGTTTGGGCTACGATGTCAAAGAAAAAACACCGCAGACTGCCTTAGGTGGTTCAAAGTGTCAAAACTTGTAGTTATTTTATTTAATAAAGACAGAGATTACAGTTTTAAGCCTGCATGTTGATGGCGGAATTTTCGGAGAAGATTTTCCTGCTAAAATCTGTGAGAAATATTTTTCGGATTAAATCATAGAAGAGATACGTAAAAGTTTAAATATGTAACCCTAACGGTGTTGTTAATAAGCGCTAATTAAACCTTCTTTAGGTAAAATTTAAAAAAAAAACGATACTGTCTGCACGGTAAGCAGTAACACAAGACTACATGCTAAGACAAAATACTACCCAAAAGGCCTCTTTCTCAATAAGGTTAATAAACATAAATATTTAAAACACTTTTTTATAATGCAGGGAAAGTATATGATATTGTATATTTTACTTTACAGAACAAGTTTTACAGAATTACGAATTTTAATATTTTTTATTTATAAATGTTTCTAATAAGTAGGTGAATGTAATTTTAGCATTGTGACTTAAACTGAACCGTAAATTTGTAAAGATTTTCTCGATAAGAATTTCTTAAATATCTCCCAAGGTTTGATAGCTGAATGGTTACAGCAATCTTTCCTTACCCAATGAAATATTTTTTACTAGTCTTAATATTGTTCTTTTTTGGAAGTCCTTCTTCAAAAGAGTTTCATTAAATATTCAATATATAATATGGTACAAAAGAATAATGAACCTTATTGCGTACCAAAAATATGCGGAAGGAAATAAACATACAAATGGCGGCCTTAATGCGCAAACGCAATTCCATCCAGGCAATCGTACATAAGAGTTTACGAAAGAATCATAAATTGGGTGCAGATATAACACAAAATGTATATATATATATTTACAATTTGTTATAAATGATTATGATTATTCTTTAAAATTAATTTATAACTTCTCAGTCCCTCGACGACACGAGGGATGGCAGAATACACATCATCAGGAATATCTTCCTGAGGAGAGGAGAGAGGATGTTATTAAGAAAGACCGCCCGCTGGAGCCTGGCAACCATTATAATACATCACCCAGTCCCAATCTTCTGTTGGTCTCGAAGAGAAGCTGGGACCAGGCCATTAGTTGAGTCTACTACTGGTATGAGCACAGTGTATGTCACCCTCCACATATCGGCAACTTCGTGTGGCAGATTCAGATTATAAATTTTACATATTTGACATATGATTGGAAATTGTTTCAAAACTATTAATATTTCATTTTCATTTTAAATAGGACAGGTTCATACCAAATATTTAATTCACCTTAATGTTATTCTAAAGTGTAAATGAATCTCTCAAACTCACGTCTGCAGCCCTAACTATTCTTTGACAGGGTCTAGTCTAATATTAGTTGCGCGTGCGACGGGCGCCTCGTATCAGTTTAGTTTTAATTGTACTATCAAACGCATCTATACCGCAACACTTTATTTCTATTTCCAACCTTATACGCTGTTCGTAAATCTTATTTTTGTAAAACGATGATACTTCAAAAGCAATGTTACTTGTAGCATTGCCGGAGTATTTCGGGCGTACTCGACTTAACCTGACCAGTTGATTGGCTATAATGCACATATGTACAGTGGACATCATACCAAGTGTAACACATCGACCTCGAGACTTTCCTAATTACGCATGTGATAGAGGCTACTTTCGTAGTGCTTGTGTTACACTTGATTTGCTGACATTTGTTAATTCATTATCCATATTTAGGAATTGTATTCAATTGTGTAACATGAAGGTAATTGTGTAAATTTTGACTTTGAATATAAAGTCAAAGTTATATAGATATTTATTAACGGTATTTATACCATGTCCCTTTTTGTTTTGAGTTCCTGATATTTCTACATTATTGCAAGTGCCTAGTGCCTGTGCATAGTGAGTTTTGGAACAGAGGTAGCACTAGCAGTGTCTATCGCAGTAAAAGAGGGTAGATCGATATTTCGGCCCATAACATCTCACATGAAAAATCGTCAGCTATCTGCGCGATCACGACACTAGCAAATTTAAAACAATAAAAAGCTTAAATTATTTTTTTTGTAAAAATCAAGATTTAACCTAACTGTAATTTATGTAATATAAATTTACGTTAATTATAACTTAAAAAAAATAATTAAATTTTGTTTGTGGATTTTTTTATTATTTTATTTTGTTTGTAGAAAATATGAAGAAAACATGAGTCAAAATAGTTATTTCATTGCTATTACTTTCTTGAATTTCAGTAAGGTAGGGTCCTGCTTGTTATATTCTGTATTAAAATAATAATAAAACAACCGTTGCTCAAGTATTCATGACAAGTGACACTTGTTTTTTTTTCTTTTTACACACGTCTTTTACATAGAGTTAAAGTCTAAAATCAATTGTACTATAGTACTAGTCTTGTGTTGTTTTCAGAGGAAGATATTATGAAAAAGTCGGATTGAATTGAGAAACCCCATATTTTGAAGTCGGTTTGTTGCCGCCAAGGCTCCGATGGGTTAAAATAGTTATTTTTATTTCGTGCAACTGTTGCTGTTATATTTACACAGGCGACTTGAACAGTGTTATATTTTTATTTTTATTGATGCTATGTCCTCTGTCTTCGCTGGTCTCCGTTGGTTCGATTTCGTTCGCGAGACCTGAAAGTTTATTGAGATTTTGTAATACCTACACACCAGCTAATATTAAATCCAGAATGGTATATACATCAAATGCTTTCGATATTATGTATAAAAGTGTAAAGTAGCCTTTAGTTTTCATAAAAACTTGACATTTTAAAATAAGACTATACTTTTCAAAATATTCTAAGTTAATTCTAAATTGCCTTAGAGAATTATGTAGGTTCCTTAAAATAATAATATAAAGCACGACAAATTTAATTTCATTGTTGTAATATCTACTTTTCTTTAGTATCTTCAAAGCTAATAAACTAAAGTAAAATCCAAGTGTAAACCCATATTAATTACACTATTACGAAAAGCTATCTAAATTCATTACACGCCACCTATATCCATTATGACGTGAAATTGAGTATTTTCTAAGAGCAAACGAAAATTATAACGTTTGTTGAATTTTAAACGTCAAATAATAGTACGATGAACTCTCAAAGACATCACATACTACCCTCTCTTGTCTCTCAATCAAATTTGACTGGGATAGGGCTGGCGGCGTGGCGCTTTCTTGCCGACAGTAACATAATGACAAGACACTCACTGAGGAGGTTAATGACATCAGGTGCTTTCCACACAGGTCCTTAAGAAGCGCAGAAGTGGAAGAGGAGGAAAGATAAGTCTTTATACAAAAATTATTTCGCGGTTATCGTTATCAGATTTCAAATGTAATTCTTATTTCATTTTACACGAAGCAACAGTGTGGCAACCCTTATTCGAGGCAAAGCACGATAATTGCTGTGCGTGAACCGGTTAACCCGTTCGTCGCCGTGGATACATTCACCCGGGTGAACTTTTAACTTTAATTATTTATATTTCGCCAGTCATTCGTTAAATTAGATTATTTTGAGTAAACAACACGAAGACTGTCTTAAAAACAACGCAATATATTCCTTGTTTGTTTTGAATTTGTATTTTTTTAAATAAATTGGGATGTTAGCTACAGTACTTCTAAAAAAGTTCACTATATCTAAACGAGCTGTACGACGAGCCAAGCTAAGTGTTTCCTTGTGAGATCGAATCAAAAACAACATCAGAGAGCAGGAGTAATACAGCCACAAATATAGCTCTGGGATTAGCATTCTGTTGTAGCAATGGGCTGAGCAAATAATGAATCAGTGTCGCTCTATTGAGGTACTGAGTGAGCCCCACACACGCCAGTTGCTTAGCCAGTAGCGGGTAGGTCCGTAAATGGATTCCTCCTCGTAGAAAAAGGGTATATAATGCATGTAAAAGACAAAAGGTGGAACGTTTAAGTTCTGACATAGCAATTAGAATATATAGCCAGTCTTGTTGGGACTGGGGAACTGATCAAGGTCGCATCGTCAGGAAGCAGGATGCGCAGAATTAGTCCAAATACAGTCTTCATGTCCGTTGTTGGTTATTATATTTCAAACGTTACATGCAAGTTACAGCCTCATATATTGGTGCTTACAAATGTTTAAAACCATCTCTCAGATCCCTACACAATTCCCGGATGAATCCGGTTTAGCTACAACATCCTGTTCCGTTTTGCACAAATTATCTTGTCATCGGAATTGAAATCCATATTCCTGTATGTATTTGTATCTATTTATAATTTATATTTAATAGATTAATATAAAGTTTACTTTAAAATTGATTATAATTTTTTATGTTATTCAGTCGCAGAAGTAAAATTGCTCAATGGCGTTTTATGTAAAATTTTAAGAATATTGACACGTAATAATTTATGAATGTAAGAAAGAAAGAAAATATTTTATTTATGGCCAAACATCTTAAATGTACATAAAGTCAAAGTCTAAATACATTTATTCAGACTAGGTACATTATATACTCTCATGAGAGTCAAGGTTAAAGAATTAATATTTATAACAATAGTTAAAATATACAATTCAAAAACTTCCGGCAAATTGCACTAAATTAGCGGCCAATTATTTAATATAACGTTTTAAAAATTCTGATTTTGTATAGCTATACACAAATTATTATAAGGAAAGACAATTTTACAGCCATTTAGAAGATTTAATTTATTTGATACTGTGCCATACAGCAGTCTTATATATATAAATGGTATAGTTAAATGTCATGTTTAATTAATATTATTCACTTTTACAAACTAACTTTTACATTACTACTTTACTTGACTTTTATTACTTTTGCAACTTTAACTTTAACTTTAACAATGTTTAATTAATTAATTAAATAAATAAATAAGCTAATTAGCAATGAAAAGGCATCTACTCAGCATAATGTCGAGTCCCCGGGGAGTCACGACGCTGATCTGTCATAACAAATATTTAAAACCTGAGGAGTGCTCCTCTTCTCTATACCAGCTTTTTAGCTGTGGGACAGTTAAATGATGACGATTTAAGGAAATCTTGTCCATTCAGAAAAAAAGCTTTTCGATTTTGGCAACGTATATAAATGTTTGACAATTTAGTTTTCTCTTTAATATTGGGAAAAGAGACAGATATACAAGCGTGCCCAAACTGGTAAAAAACAAACCCCTGCTCGCAAACTGGCAATCTTAAGTCTATGGCGCGAAACTTCGAAACAGTTCGCGTTGCCGCAACCCAAAAATATTGCTTCGTCGTAAATCTTTATGGAAAAAAGGAATATGTCCCGCGATCTAGATAAACTTACAGTACACGTTTTCCGCCACGTTTTTCCTATCCACCAGATAAGCATGCCTGATATATGCCGTAAATCTTCGGAACTATATCACTGACACATCCTGGTTATTACCCAATCTTAGATTCTGGAATAGAATGTAATTTTGTACGGAGAAACAAACATTTGCTATCTCGTACCGTATTTATCAATATTCTACCTATTTCAGTGCGATGTGAAATAGACTATGTATATTCAGCTAAAGGATTCCTGCTCGTAAATATCGCCATTTATGTCAAAACCAATATAATACTTTTCTTACTGAATGTGCTCATAACTACACGGAGGAGAAAAAATATCTTATTACTTGATTATAATCTAATTACTGGAGTATATGAGACACATATGACTCACTTGGTGACGGGCAGGGTTGTTCGTAGGGTTAAACTTTTTGATAATAAAAAAAATCCCACATTCACACCTATTACATATTACAGTTTGTGTTTTGTGTTATTTTACATACATATTCCCTGGTATGCCGATTTAATAGAACTTAGTAAATGAGTATTTAAATAAAGATTTTATTTTATTGACTTTGACTTTGTCTTTGACTGTGTGACAACTTATTTTTCATGTTTTCTATTCTTGAAATTAAGTTTTGGTGCGTACGTCGATACATTTGGTATTTCATCGCCTTTAAAAAATATCCCAGATCAGCAAATATGGTTTTTCATATCTTATTATTTAATCTATTTTTCGTAAATAGATGGTTCATAGACAGATTAATTAAAAGAATTATTTAACAAATACTTCAAGTTTGGCAGGAATAGTCGTACGGCATTTTTACGAGCGAATGCCGATTAACATAACAAAAAATGGTATTATGACCGTCTAAGGCAACTATAACCGCTTATCATCACTATGTATACTTTATTGCTTCTTTACCGTCATTATTGTCTATAGAGAAACTTCAACCCATCAAGAGGAGGCATACTTCTCTAATCACGTTCAGTCCCTATCCGCACTTAACGCCTTTCAATTTACCGCGGCAAAGACTCTGTTCAAGTGTGTTGCAGTACCAATTAGGTGGCGCTTCACTCTGGCGGTTTGCCAGGCTGCAATTACACGTCCTATATAGTGATAATGGGCGCTATTCTAATAACACAATAGTAAATCCTCATTTCAGAATAGTATCTACTTCTTTTTCATTCAATATTTATAGGAAAAGGATAGTAAATACTTGACTGTTAGCGAAAAGAAGTGTTCACATAACATTAATTTGTTACTATACGTTTGGTGTACGCGGTTAACTGTTCTGAAACCCAAAAACACAAACCCTTTCAAAAATTCAAACATTCCAAGCGATATTTCAAAATGTGATATTTTCCACAGATATATAAATTTATATCAATAATCTTTTTTTTGTATCAGCGATGAAATTCAATAGCTAAAAAGACATTTCGCGTTAAAAACCTTATCGAACTTACACTATAGGTATTAGTAGGGTTGTCAACATGTCGATAAAACCATCATGTTACAAAAAATTTTTATATCTACTTTTATAAGCTTTTTCTTTATTGTAACGGATATAACGGAATGGAGAACATATAAATATTTAAACACATTTTTTTTATAAAACAGATCGCTGATTCGATTTGGAATGTCCGTATGTTCCGTCAAAAAGTTAAAAGTTATATTAATCAATTATATTAAGTGGGTTAGATACCAACTTTATTTTAAAATGCACTTCTATTGATTTTTTTTTGGAAAATTCTAGCCATTATTCTTTAGATTTAAGACAAGATCTCATAGAGATATTTATTTACCTAAAAAAAATGCATCTCTATCTATTTAAAGGAGAGTATGATAAACGACGATGTAGGGGCTGTTGGTGAAAACAGGCATAGCTCTCTGCACTTAAAAATGGCAACCCTGACGTCAACACTCAATGCTCTTACGTCTACACAACGGAATTAACGTCATCTATTGTTTAAGACACATTGTCATCTCCACAACTGTTGTACTGTCAAGCCACACCATTTTAAGCCTTCTGGTCTAGACTTAGAGCTTGGGTGAATCCTCGGAAATGTTTGTAAAATAACAATGACAAGTTAAGAAGGTATTATGTCTTCGCGAGGACAGTTGACAAATGACCAAGGGTTGCGGTGAAAAATTGCCAATTGCGTCCTTTATAATGTTGAGTACCCGCTGACACTCAAGTGGGTTAATCGATTAAAAATTGAAATGAATTTTGAATGCTTTAAACTACGGGGATATTGAATAGAAAGTATTGATACTCATGAGTAGTTTCAGAAAAATATATCAAACAAAGTATTGCAATAAAATATCGATATTTCAAAGTATCAGGAGCAGTAATTTTAAAATTCAGGTACCATTCCAAACGTAGGTCATCAACGTTAGTCTGTGAAACAAAAAAGAAACAACCGCTTAGGAAATTTTTGACAGGTATTTATTGAGTAGAAATACTTTCTAGTTGATAGAAAGTATTAACAGTACAAAAGTATCGATATCGAAAGTAAAAGTACTCGATACCACAAGCAATCGATACTTTTTTGTTTTTTGAACAAAACGTGGATAATTTTTGCACAAATGTAATTTAACTTGACGCGTGTTATTGATGTACTATGAAGAGATGAGGTTTGATTGTGATCAAGAATTTAGATTTATGTTTTTGATTGCATTTCAAAAATACTGCCTGAGACACACAGCCACAAACATTGCACACGCACACAAACACACACACACACAGTCACGCACAAACACATTTGTACAGATTGTTTTTATTTAAACTTTAATGATAATTTTCTTCTTCTTCTTCTTTGGGATTTTATGCCGCTTTCTTAATAGATTCCGCCAGTTTTTTATGTCTTAAATGTATAAAATAAGAACCTGGTATTGTCATTGAGACGTGTGTATACAGAGCTGTTTATTTTTTGTCAATACTGTTAATTATATGGTGACTCTTAACATTAAATTAAACCGTAATAAATTATTGTCGAGTGTCATTACGAGTGCAAACGCGCTCCTGCACACACACACATCACGCACTAGGTACACTTTTCCTATACACCGCACCCGTCGTATAAGGGTGCGAAGACCCGGTCTACATTCGTCGCGCTATACCAGGTACAGATACGTACCTGGACGCTTCTCTCCTCCACGACACGACTCACCTGAGCCGAGGTCCGCGCCTTTAGAGGCACCCTCAGGTTTGTCGCTCCCTCATGGCTCGAGCGCCCTGGAGAATCTAAGAGACAGCGGGTCACCTCCCCCGGAGGTGATGCCTGTCGATTAGAACTCCTCCAGAGGCGAATCGCACCTTAAGGCTTGAGGACTCTCCAAGGTTCTCGCCTCCTTAAAACCCCGGTAACGCTGTAAAGGCCATCAGCGGCCAACAGTATTAGTCAGTCCAAAAAAAAAGTCGAGTGTCAAAAATAGTATAGTATTTGGGTGTAATAGTCTACAACTTAAATTAATTGAACGGGACGCTAATAGTATTTAAGTAATTTTTAAAATTAAGAAAGAGGAGCCTCAAAACTTCTTTAATAGCAGTTAAAATGAGACGTTACATTTTATTATATATTAGTTTGCTAAATGCAAACAAAATTGTACCTTCTGGTGAAGTCTGCTCTATTCCATGAAACAGCTGAGTAAGCAAAGTCAAATTTATTACTTTACCGTAGCTGGCATTCTTTTATGGTGACAGAAAAAATGACTTTAGATTTTCTAGAAAAGAAATTATTCTCTGCAGGAATACAGGTACTATACAGTTTTGTTATTTCGTTACTCTATGGTGCGATGAATCTCGTAAGGATTGAGACAGACTATTTAAAATCGGGAAACTGATTTCTTTACTCTATATAAATATTAAGTGAGAGTTGTAGGAAAATTGTTAAACAAGTCATTGCAATGAAAACTATAACGATTTAACTTTGTATCCCTTAATCATGGACAGGATTATTTATATTATACTAGTTGACTCGAACTTTGAATTACCTCTAACGCCATCTATTAAAAGAAACCCGAAGTAGTTATGGAAGAAATGACGGACGAAATGGAGTTTTTCCAGAATCAATAACAGTGAAACTCCAACTTTAAGAAGTAATTTAAATTGGATAACTTCAAATGGAATATTTTCTTTTGGTAAAAATATTCGATGTGGTAGTAAAACAGGAAACATTGGCGAATTATGTCGTAAACAGTTTAAAGTAATACCGGTTAAAGCAAGTCAATTCGCACGCCAATTAATCATGTCTTTATTTGATTACAAAGAAAACGATAACACACATACGATGTAGTTAGATTTTGTATAGACATAATAACGATTTCCAAAGTATGGAAGAGATCAAAATAAGATGTTTTAGCTTGACTTATCTCAGAACCAACCATGGCCAAATTTGCTTTGTTTTCATTATCGAAACCAGAGCACTGGAAATACAGCAAAAAACAAACAAGGTTCATAATAATATTATAAATTGTCTGTCCACGTCATTATTAGTATCTTCAGAAGAGCGGTTCTCACAAATGCAAGTAAAAATCCACAAACTATTGGGCCTAAGTTCAGAAATCAATTATAAGTTGTAACATTTGAAGACGTAAGTCTTTCAACTATAAATTCAGATGAAAGCGCAGATTCAAGGCGACCACTGGGACACTTTGCATACAAAAATGTTTCAACTACTGTTTCCTCCTTGGAAAATGCAACTTGAGAAATATTTTCATCCCAAAACTCTATGGCTAGACGGTATTACCGAATCCCCTGTGTTTTGATTTTATTTATAAATTCGTTGAGATATAAATACAATCCCAAGATAATTATTTTGAATGCATAAATTTGAATTTGACCATTATACAAATTTAAACACTTAACTTAAACCTACTTTTTGTAATCTACCATTCTCCTGTATATCCTAAAATTTGTTGTGCCCAACAGGTCCATAGTGTCATTAATAGTCTTAAGATCTGTATATTATGTAACTATGGAACGCAAAATAAAGAATTGAATTGAATCTTTAAAAATCTTCTTCAGCTTCGTTCAGACATATGTCAAACAAATTAGACGAGACTATTTAAAATAAATTACACGTACTATAAAGAGTCAGTCTCAGAAGTAAAATCTCAGATCACTAGCTTCACAGTCCATTACACTTCCACAAAATAATTCTTAAGAACTTTTCCGATACTGTCTCTACTAATTTTCTTGGCGTCTATTCCAGTCAACTGCTATGAATAGAATGGCACGTTCTTTTGCTTGTCGAACTTGCCGCGTGTTTGAAAAAGTGGGGAGTTCGACTGACTTCATTTACGAACTATACTCATGACCATTTCCCGCTGAACATAGACAATAGAAAAGCAATTGAATAATCATAATTCCACATTTAATTTAAGTAGTTTAAACTATAAGTATAACAGTTTAAAGATTATAAATATTTAAAATACGAACACTATGAAAGCTTTTCTGTAACTTTAAATGAAAAAAATAATATTTCATTATTTTTTTTAAGGATGTAACACCGTCAACGGCACAAGCTACAGTAGTCTCTATTACACTCGATAGTTGGTTCACAATGCGACCAACAGCAATAAATTTTATAAATAACTAATTTCATTCATCTCTAGCTTAGTGTTTAAGAAAACTTACACAATAACAATACCCGATGGCTTAGTCGCAACAGAATGAGCTCCAATCTAAGATTTCTGTAAACAAATGCACACCCAGGGCGGTGACTCGTTTTGTTCAGGGCTTACGTTTAAGTGCGAGGCGAGAAGGATTAGTGGTGACACTTTATTAAGGCATGCGAGGCGGCTTATAGTGACGAGGACAGCACGTGACAGGCTGCAGCGGGAGCGAGCACTTACGACGTGATCGGAGACTGCATCTTGGAATAATATTGGTTGGAATTTGGATAAATTTAGACAATTTTTTTTTATTGTTTTAAGCGCTATTATTTGATCATACAGTCATCAACTGTTTATGTTATTATATTTTAATTGATTAAATATATGTATTACCATTAAAGAAATGTATGAATTCGAACTTTAAATATCTGTATTTATCGATTCAAGCATAGATTCGACTGTTTTCATTGAGTGACGTTTCGTCCAGTAAAAGTGGGTAGAATTGTTTTCTTTTGTTTGGAAGTTTTTCTGAAGGTTGCCTTAAAAGAGACAAAAAGAGTTAGTCAGTCGAATCTACACTTGGAAGTCGTACAGTGCTACGAGTTTTAAGTATCTATTATTCTGTGAAAACCAAAGGAAATATAAGTGAGTAATGTATTACCTGTTTTATTTCAATTTTGATGGATGGATTCATTTGATGGAAATATAGGTAGTAAACAAGACAATTGATAACAATACCTTATGGTATCTTTGTATATAGCTGTGATTGAAAATTTTTAAAACCACAATTATTTTATCGGTTTTAAAGTTCATAATTTTATCGAGACTGAATTGGATACTTTTGAAACAAATGATCTGTAAAGCGATGGACAAATTTTGCTGAGTTTCCATGACTAGTTCCCCCCTATTACTACTAATTAAGGTACAAAAGATAAATAAATTATTCTGACTTTAACTTTGAAAGAATTAAATCTGCCTCAGATTTTTAAAAGTCAAAGTCAGAAGCAGATCTGAGGCAAATCGCAGCGAAATAATACGAATTCTCTCATAAAACCCTTGCCAGACGAAACAATGGAAGCAAAATATTAATTTAAAAAAAACAGAAGTATTTTTTTTTCTCGAACAGAATTGCAAATACACTTTATCCTTCACACACACGCACACACTCACTCTCTCTCACACACACACATACACAAACATGTGGGAATAGCGTAGGTTTTTATGATAATTATATCTATTAAAATTATTATTTTAATCAATGAGCAAATGAACGACTTCTTTAATATCTACCTCGGCGTGTTTTGAAGTATCGGTAACATTTATTTTCTCAAATTAAGTTTTCTTAATGCGAAATAAATATTTATTGTGGTCAACATCCCTGTTACCATCAATAAACTATACAACCTTCTACTGTAGGGCTTAAGCCTGTATTTATAGGGGAGACGCGAGGAGTTATGAGGAGTGCCACTACAGCACTACGAAATAGTTATTTTGTTTCAAATATGGCGTCGAAGTTATCAAATTAATATGAAACTACAATGCAGCATTTATAACAAGATTCCAATCAGCTGAACAGTACCGACTGGTTTCATTTCAAATGACAAATGCAGGTGTTGTTTTGCTCCCGAACTTGGAGTTACAATCCAAACCAATACTAACTTTTGAACTCTTTGTCAGCAAAATACTCGGACTGTATCGCTTTTTATTTTGTAAGTGTGAATGTGGTATTCTAATACTGTTTAAATACTGTTTTAATACTGTTTTGTTGTGTAAATAAGAATACACTAATACTTTCAAGTGTAGTAACCTGCTTCAGAGCTTTATATGCGGGGTTCAATTCTGCTTGGCATTTTCTGCGCGGTTTGGTTGATAGTGTGAGTTTTCTAAGTCCGCCTGGCTGGCTACCACCATCTAACCTAAGTCTGCCACCTTACTACTAAGCCTAAGGTAAGTTAAATAGCTCTGCGGTTGAGGAATCCGAGTGCAGTTCACTTCCATCTTATGCCTTATCTTCACTTGCCATCAGGTGAGGTTAACGCCGAGAGCTACCCCGTTAAAAAAATCAAACAAAGATAGATAGATAGATAAAGCATTTATTTCCGTTTCTACATCATACACAATCCATCCAGACAGTACATAGATTAAAAGACAAACATTTTATAATAAAGGTATTAAAGACCTTTGTGTGCGCTGCAGAAGTGCAAAAGGGTCGCAACTCAGTGACTAATTTTGTTCACATCGGGATGTGAACAAAGCACTGATATTCTGCTACAACCCGAGGGCTTTTAAAATTAAAACTATAGATAGAAAAAAACAATTAAATATTAAACGATATTCTTATATAAGATATTCTTGTAATCTTTATATGTGCACATTTTGCATGTGTTTTAACAAACATGGTTGCATGTGAACATATAAATGAACCTGCACATACATTATCAGTAATAAACACTAATTCTGCTAAAATACAATACTACCCAATGTCTCTGCGAATCTACTCACGCACACTCGCAAAGACTTGACCAAGCACAGATTCGATTATTCATCGATTGCTAACATTAATAACTGCTTAATGAAGAACGTTTCAAAGTCTATGTTGACGACTAGATGCCAACATAGAAACTCTTTTAAGTTTTAACTTTTTTTTAGTAATATTTTTTGTTACGTTGCTTAGTTACGGTTGTTATTTTATGTCATTTTTATTTATTCTATTTGTTATTGAAAATTGTCTAGCAAACGGAGCTAAAGCTGTTGTGCATTTTAAAGCGGCATTTTATTATTATCAATTTTATTATCAATATATACAGTCCGCTCGTTTTCAGTCTAACTGTATTATATTGCAAAATTGTCAATTGAGCAATTTTTTATAGGTACAGAAAAAAATTAAAATACGATGTTTACGGCACTCCGCGCGGAAGCCTTAAATCACAAACAACTTTCCAGTTCGGTAGTTTATTGTGAAAAACTAATATCTGACTAAGGCTCTATTTTTCAATAGAATTGTACAACGGAATAATTTTCAAGTTTTGACATATTTTACATAGAACTGTCAACTTGTCAAAGTTATTCTTTTGTTAAAAGTTTTCTGACTATTGAAAAATAGGCCCTTAATTTTTAAAAATTGAATCATTTCATATTCATCTTTGTTAGTGCATCGTACCGTAAATATTGTACTATGGTGTATACATGGAGAGGATGCTATGACATAAAGATAATATAATGATATCAAACTGTAACTGCAAATATTGCAAAAATATATCAGGTTATTTTATCTCTCACTCACACCTAATATCTAGTCTAAAGTAAGCATAATTACGAACTTGTGTTATTGATACTAGATTACAGTTAAATATACATAGTAATGTATATAGATACAAATATCCATGACTGGGTTGGAACCGGACTCTAAGTAGACAAAATTGTAAATGGTGCTAATTTAGCATTCTTTAAGCTAGTTTAAACATGCTAAGTGCTTTGCTAAATTATACTGCAAGGCAAATCTAAACCAATCTTAAGAATATTTTTCAAAATCGCCCTTACTTATCAACAAACGAGGACCCGAAATTTCGTAAGAACGCCTGTTCACTGTCGGACAAAGATTGAGCTCGGTACGGATTTCCCGATCCCCCTCCCCCCAAAGCACCCCTCTCTAGCAAAAAGGTTAAACCCTTTTTGTTTCAACTAGGATTTAAATTAGACCTATCTCAGTTTTAAGCCAGGTTACGGGATGAAAGGATGAGATGGGTTCCCGATTTTTTATAGGAACAAATTTGTGTGATCGTTTTTAAACGACTTTGTTGTTTTAATTCTATTTTATGGGTCTTTTGGGCAATAAATTAGTTTTAACAGGCTCGCCTTTGTCACAGAGTTTATTGAACTTTTGCTTTTGATATCATTATAAAAAGCTTTTATCCGTTGGGTAATTTTTTGTGAAAATTTATTTATTGTTGAGGACAGGCAAAGGCGATTCAGCAAGGAACATAAAGTTACGCTATATTTCAAGAGATAATTCTAAAACTCTTTTATATACATGTTATATAAAAATCATTAAAATAATATTATCTTAAGAACATATATAAAAACAATATTTCTATCTCCTTACTTTATATTAATGGATCACCCCAGGAGAATACTCCATAGAATTTAAAAAGAATTTGCAAAATCCTCACTCAACCAAAAAATCCGCCTCATGGCGGCTGTAAACTCAAGTATACACAAAAAACCTTTAGTAGTCTCCTGTTTCATCCGAAATTAACCCAATTTTATTATTTTTAGCTTAAAAATAGTTTTGGCTTGTTCCTGTTATGTTTTTTGTTAATAATCTTGTCAATTTTCTGAATACAGTCTATCTCTAAGTGAGCAGAAGAAATGATTCCTTGATTTTTAACCTACTACAAAATAAGGTCGAAATTAGATGGGTAGCCGCGAGTGTTAGCGACTGGTGTATTTGTCGTTAGTTACAAATACTCGAATAGCTTCAGAAAAAACTATGAAAGACATGCCTAAAAATTAGATTTCCCTCAATTGATTTGTTAAATGTGACTTGGTAACTATGTTGGAGTTATCATTATTCCGGGCATCTACAGTTCACATCTGAAGCCAGTACGAACATAGCAGCGATAAAATTTGATGATACTATCTTTTCTTCTTCAGATATCAGCTTAAAAGCGAGCATCGACCTTTAATCTAGAAAGTTCCATGAAAATAGTTTTAAACACAATTACAGTAACAATCTCATTGTCGTCAGACTCGCATGAGTCTCAAAGGTAATATTTTACGTAATATCTTTGACGATACTTCTAGTGCTTCTAGTTAGAAACTTGGTTATATCTTTATTGTTAAGAGTCCGTAACATGAAATGAAAAGTTCTTTGGACTAAGAAGAATTTAACTTCTAACAAATAGGAACTGTTTGAAAAATAATCTGTTAACTAAAAAGCGATAGAATGAAGTAATAAAATATGAATGTAGTCAAGCTATAGATATATAACTATATAAAATATATAAAAAAGGTTTTAAACAAAATTTTAAAACAACTCTCGAAGTCTAAGCGCACTTGACTGGTTTTGTTAATAAAGAGATGAAATTTCAATCGACTTGTAAAACCCTTGAAATGTCAAATTGTTCAGTAATAGATTGACTCTCTTTTATCTGCGTACAGCTGGAGCTGTTTTATAATATTGAGAATCATATTTATGAAGATTTCCATTCGTGAATCATATTTAAGAAGACCATTTGTTGAACTTCTTGCACAAATAGTATATCTATTAAGTTAAAATTAAACATGTTATATTGTTCAGCACTTGATTTATTAATATAACATTCGGTTAAAATAAATTAAATTGTACCTATATCATGTACGTTTAAGTTTCGTTATGTACCGATAGATGGCGTTGTCAAATTATTATAATTTCCTAGTAGGCGATGTTAAGAGTTTTTCATCAAAATACTGATACTTTGTTCTCTTCACATAATTTAACAATAAATTAGCCTTGGTGTGAGTTTACATAGCAACTTTGAGCGGGAATCTGGTCTAAGAGGTTTAACAGTATTTCAGAAAAAAAAATCTATATTATCAGAACCTTTTGTTTAGTACTAAATGAGCAGATGATTAGAAAAGAAAATATTTAATTATGAATAGCTAAAATCGTACGGATACCTCATCTAAATCGGTTAGCTAGATAGAGTTACTATGACGCAGATTTAAACCCACACGTGTTAATAACATCCCTGTGTTTGAATCGAATGATATGTCCTGTGTTGATGGTCGACATGATCAAGATGGCTAGTGATATGCATGGTTTCAATCGCACTAGCAGCCAGTTTATTTGGACTTCACTTCTGCTTACCATCAGGTGGAATTAAGAGAGGGTTACCGTTACGTGCAGTAAACACATTTATATTGATAGAGGCATATAAATTGACCCTGTACCATATTGTAAGGTATACCTCATTACCACAATCAATGCCCAATAAAAATGCCCATATTTGCACTGTGGAGCAATTTTTGCGATATTTTAATAATTTTATTAATTATTTTTTCCAATAAAACTTTCCAATAACTATTTCGCAACATTGAAGAGCCGACTGTGACTCCCTGTGTATTCATAAACATGACATTATACCTATATTTTGTAAGTTAGTAAACCCTTCATTATAGGGTGAACACGGGCACCGTGTCGTGTCTAAGGAATATATAGTACGATACGGCTACGATAATATGTCTCATCAGTATGTTACAGGGTCAATTAATGATGATAATTACAGCTTTGATGTTACAGATGTGTATAATAATGGACACCTACATCTTCGACATAAAAAAAACCTAACAAGCATAATCGAAGCGTCTAATACATCGCAATTAGAAATCACGCGACTCAATAAACAAACCAATAACTGAAAAATCCCACGGAGTCACAGTAAATCGTTTGTAACATGAGACCTTCACAAATTGTTCGTGTAATAACACGCAATGGAGCGCAGGCGATGGGGTTTTTACCCAAATACTTAGCGACGCCAGAAAAATTAGTTTTTACTGAAATTTTCTGTCGTAAGTCTAGTATTTATGTTGATTATGATTTAGGACTTTTGTCCGATATTAAGGTAACACACGTATTATGACTATCAAAGAATAAAATAACATGCCCTTCTAAGTCTCTGTGGTCTAATGGCTGAGACCACCTACTCCATATTTCGAGGTCCGGAGTTCAATTCTCAGTAGGGACAAAAATTTTCTGCTCAGTTTGATTGGTGGTAGGGCTTTTTATAAGATCGCCTTATTTACCACCATCTTACCTAAATCTGCCGCTAATAATGTATTATACAGCATTGTTGTGTTTGGCATTTGGAGGTGAGATAGCCAGTTCCTCTGTGGACATCCACATGTATTTCGCTTCTATCTCCGGCCTCATCTTCAATTACCATCAGGTGAGATCCTTCATCTCTAGAGTTAAGGTTAAATAAGTTAATTTATTTTGCTTTCATGCGGACATGCTAAATAACGTCATATCTGTTGTAGATGATAAAGTCATATTGATTTTAATGTTTTTCATGTAGTATTATAACCAGTTAGTATTATTACTTTTGTAACCGAAAAAGAATTAATTAAAAAAGACAAGATATCTACGGAACAAAATAACCCCGGAAAGACCCAATGCATCTGTAAGAAATAATCTCAATTCATATTAATAAAAGAAATATTATCAAAATTTTGAACTGGTTCTAAGGATTGGTTACTATCAGCCCTGCGTTCACCTGTTAGTGAAACATCGGTAAAATTAATATTAAAAACACTGTTTGATATTTCCGGACTGTTTCAATGTAAAATATTTATTTTCAGTTTCAGAAATTGTAATTGTGCACACTGATCGAATATTTGAAGGTATTCCACGCGAAATCAGGAAACCTTTTGATGAATTCACGCATTTCACACGCCATCAAAAATCATTGGTTTTGAAAATAACAGTCGCTAAGCCCAGATCAATTGTAATCACCGCAAGAATTTCCTGCTATCTGTTTCGATACGTGGTTATTTTTTACATTCACAGTATATACACAAATTCAGTTCACTGAACCGACTTTGAGCATATTTGTAAACACTGGGTGTTTACTGGGTGTTTACAAATATGCTCATTTAATCCATTTAATTTAAATGAGAATATACATTTAGTTGCTTTGACTATTAATAAATAGAACCTACTCCTATTTACAGTCGATTAAAATTACCTGCTACCTTATCTACCTTGGTAAAATCAACTAAAAATTTAAAGTTTCCTTGGCAGCCTCTTGGTTCTTTTCTGTAAGAATACTTCCAAGATGTACATACTAAGTACGCTTGGAATAGCAGCCTTATGTCTTCAGGAGTGTAGTAGCTCAGACCAAAGAGATGAAGCAATCAGAAGATTGCTTCCTCTCCGCATACTTCCTGAATCCACTCGTACCGTACTAGATGAGATTCCAACATACGATTCAGGTCCAATAACATTTTCCCCTGACCCTTTCAAGCTAGTCTTCACTTACCCTTTTATGCTTACCGAGCTTATTCAGCGTCTGAACAGCATAGAGAAGTAGCCTCGAATAGATTCTATGCGAAGCTACAGCGTCTCAACACAACTTGGCTATCACTAAGGATGTAGATGGTTTTGTCTTTGACATTCATATGATGAAATATGAAAAAGATTAGAGGATATCACTGGGCTAAGTTCTAGCACTTTAGTTTCGATATTGAAAACTAAGCAACATTATGAATCTAGCTCCTTCGGAAGGCATGTTATGCCATTGGTCCTGATTGGCTATGGTACCTCATCAACTCGCATTGAACCAGCATGGTGATTCACAATCAAACTGCTCATGTACTCCATCTAACTAGGAAGGCTTATGCCTATCGGTGGGAGGTTTTTAGGCTGTTTAAGAAGAAAATGAATTGAATATAAAGCCCTTAAAATCCGTCTATTCCAACTTTCCACATTACCGCGTTCATTGTTAATGTCAAGCGCCACAAGAGGCAAAAGCCTGTGCAAACATCCGTGACACGTCGCAATCGATCGGTGCCGAGTAATTTATGTGCATGCGGTAATGGCGCGGTAAATTAAGTTTTACCAAATAGGTACCCTATATATTGACCTCGAACGTGTTATGGGTGGTACCTTTGCTTTATGATTAGCTTCGGGTATTTTATATTTAATTAGAAAAATAGTAACGTTAGCAAATATACTTTGATTGTAGTTCAGTCACATGTTGGGCGCCAAAGTTTTTCGTTGGCACCCAACGTGTTGCTTCATAAAATGAAGAAAATAAATCCATAAATCGAAAGCTGCTAAACTTCTTGTATGTGAGATAAAGTATATATCTTAAAAAAAACTACGATACCTACTTATTAATTTAAAAAATAACATGCATAAGCATTCTATTCGTTTGTGCATTATTAGAATAATCTCTTGTTATACCATTGCTGTTGAAAGCGTCTATCTATGAGAACTGCTTATCATCAGGTGTGCCTTATTGTTAAAAATAATCTACATGATGAAGGAACTTCACAACGTCATCCATATAAATATAAATCTTTTACAAATTAAATTATGACTTCTAAATATACAATTCATAAAACCAAATCCGATTATATTAATACACACATCAGCTTAAACGAACCACGGGTCATGACGTTGATTTGTGCCTGGCGAATATTACAAGTAGTTAATCTTGATGATGGCCAGCTGTTTTGAACCGCCATGATTGATTTGCATTGTGATGTTTGCGATCACAGTGACAGTTGAAGGATTTAGATGATCACGTAAAGCAGCTCAAAATGTCAGAAAAAAATATTTATATTTATCTTGCCTGAAACTGATAATTAGGTTAGTATACTTTCTTAATTTGGTAATAATATCTTCTGAATTTAATGTCTGAAAAGTATTTAATCTATTGGCTCTTTTTATTTTTTTAATTGAGTAACCCATCCAAGGATCGAACGTGGCAATCGATGCTTTGTTTTCGTTATCGATACCATACCAAATCAACTTTTGCCATGGTTGTGTTTTATGGCTCGTAAGTGATGTGAATTCACCTGCAAATTTAGGATCAGGTAGAATTTTACAGCGCTTATGACTAGTACCTAGGTCGTAAATTTTCATTTCCTATATATTTCATTTTTTCATATATATTTCATTTTAATTCCAAAGTCTTCGTCTGTTCTTGTCTTCCATGTTTCAGTCTTCAAACCTGTAACATTTCTTTACTTATTTAAGTTTGTTTGTGATTCATATTTCAAAGCCAACTTTAAATTACAACTTCTCTGTGTCACTTCATCTTTATTATCTGTATAATACCGGTTATTTTCATCTGGGATGTTGTAAATTATATGCACAGTAACTTTGCAACTGTGAATTTATCTATAGTATTGGAACGAAAATTTAGGGAGTCCTTAACTTTGAACTCTTATCACTATCCATTGTATCGATAATTATAGCTTTTTTATTGAAAATACCAATATATTTTGTTCATTTGTGATTGCCTAAGGCCCATGTGGAGGCTCCAGTATCTGGCTCTATAATTTTAGCAGGAATTATATTAAAATTAGGTGTGTATGGGTAAATACGAGTTTTAATTTTATTGCAAAGGCTCCATATACTAGTTGGTTCTAATGCGTACAAGACAAAATCATTATGTTATAGGATTATGTACGATATCTTTTCTCAGAGGTGCATTTCTTAACAGTAGTAATACTGTGTATTATATTCATATTGGCGCGTGTTGTGGTCTCAATTGGCGGTAATGGGATCTGGTAAGTTGTAACAGATGCTATGTGACGACCCAATTTAAACCTTATATCAAGTAAATTTAATTTCATTTCTTTTTACATATTCCTCCGTACTTTCACAAGCTTCATGCATAAAAATAATTTCTGGCTAAGTAGAATTTTAAATACTCTATTTAATAACCAAAGTATATTACTGATAAGTTTTTTACTTCAGTAGTATACATCTTAGCGGTGAACAATAAAGTAAATCTAGAAGCTGCTATAAAGATCTAGAGATATCTGGAGTTTTTCGTGAGCTATCCACTAAGATAGCTTGCTTGCCTCTTACTCAGAAATAGCTTTTACTATTTTTCTCTGGCACTAGATTCCTCTTAGTCACAGTCAAAACCAGTTTCAACTTTCGTACAATTTTCCTCGCTTCCTTTTCTCGATCACGTGTTAAATATATATTCTAGACCAATTCAGTTCCTCGCAAGTTTAAGACTTATTTCTTGAAAAAAATGTTCAATAATCTCATATTACATAACATTTATCCCGCAGAAGAATAGTAATAATCTTAATCTGATAATTAAGCACTTAAAGCATGTGGTGAGATTGTGCCAAGTGCTTGCATTATGTCTTCAAACTAATATATGGCCTTTTACCACCTTAGAATAGGATAGAATATATTTTTATTGTACATCAGCCTATTCTAGAAGAGAAATACACAAAAAATATTCAAATTATTTTTTTTACAAAGGGCGACATTACAAAACGTGGTTTAAATTTAGCCTTGGTTTAGAAATGAGGCTGTCTCAAGTTGTTATTTAAGGTAGATAGAGACAGCATGAGTTTTAACTTTAGACTGTAATAAGGCGGTTAAAGTCTAAACAGTGTTTGGAATTTTCCGACATTTTCCAGTGTGCATACTTTATAGGATAGCATAATTGGAAATTATTAACCTTTTTCTGAAAAGTCATATATTGCAGAAATGTACTCTCTTGTTTGACAATATTTTACTAGATAGATGTAGATGTCGTTTGAAGGTCGTTGGAATGGCACAACTACGTGTTCTGTTACGGTTGTGAAGGAGTTTTCCATGGTTCAGTGTGAAACGACTAGTAACTAGTATAAAAAAGGGCAAGGGAGGAATGGGCATTCTTCTGTTCAGATCATGAAAGCACTACCAGTGTTTCAAGTGATGTCTGTAGGCGACGCTTATACGATTCACCAAAATATCACAAACGAACTTCATATATTCGTGAAGATAAGAAGTTATCTAATTTAAAAAGATTCCTTGGAGTCGAAGCTTCACTTTCTATTGTTTCTAGAAACAACTTACCACCAACTATTTGTTTAGCTTTAGAATAAGTAGGTAGTCTTTTAAAATTTAAAGGTGGTCCTAGATTTCATCCATCTAGATTTGTATGTAAAGATAAAACAAAAGTCGGTGTAATAATCTTTAGTAGGTATGAGTGAAATATATATGCATTATGGAAGATGTATGAAACATTTAATGTTAAAGTATTCAATTTTATTCAAGATTATACGCAATAACTAAGTACATTCAAGAAATGAACATGTGTTGAAAAATGCATTCAAATGCAAGTAAAACATTAAAGCGCTGTTTTGATAAAAAAATTGAATTGATTTAGCACTACTACACGAAACTTTCATACAATACATTTTTTCTAGCGGTCAACCCGAGGGTTGTAGGCTAGTATCAAATATAGAGCCTTATCCTTTCTTAAAGGTGAAGTGAGATACATATATGAGTTGAGAATACCATATGGTATCGTACATCAAGGTGAAAGTGAACGTAAAAGTAAATATTATTAGGTGTTATTATGATTATTTTTTTCTCTTTCTGTTGGTGATAGGTGGCGGAGATCATTTACCATCAGGCGACACTCATACTCATTTCAAGAACAATAATCAATTTTAATTGAACTCGAAACTCGGAATTACCGTTTTAAACCAAACATGGTTTTAATGCAGAAGTTTAAGAAAAGCTTACGATTATTGAGTTAATCTTCAGACAAACAAGATGTCTGTCATTACCATTCGCGTTGTAAATTTAAAAAAATATACTATAAATGTGTTACGCCAAAGCTGACGTACTGTTAGCTTATATGCTTCGACTTGGCATTAAAAGAATCGACCTAATTTAAAAGTTTTCCGACGCATCGTGATTGCTTTATTCAGTGGGTCTTTTCAAATTGTACGCGGTTTGCTCGCTGCTTGTTGGCGACAAATGCAAAATTACTTTTTTTTGTGTCCAAAAAAGAGTTTGTATGATACAATCGTTATGGGATCGAAACAGTTCGTTGATACAATACCCCATGTTATTATGTGGCGTTCAGATGAAGACGACATTGTGATAATCTAGTTAATGCATTCACCAAATCTTTTTTTATAGCGATAAAGCTATCAGAATGGCTAGGGTAGTATGTCGCATGATGCATAAGGTATCTTCACATATGGACTCCTCTACTGCTTATCATCAGGTGGTGTCGAGTCATTTGCTGAGATTTTCATAAAAATATAAAATAATATAAGCAGTGGATTAGATTCAGTAGACAATTTGCAGTTTAACCTCGAAGAAATAACTTCTTAAATTGAATTATTTTTAATTTTTTAGTTTTTAAATACGGTTTTTCTTTTGTTTTGTTTAAACATTTTGAGTGGTAAGTCGATGGTCGTGGTAAGATAGTAGTGGTGTCGTTGGTTAAAAAAAAATTAAGCTATTAGATAGCTTAAGAAAAAAAAATCGCGTAATAATTCGTGACTTTAAAATATAGTTACCCTCAGTTGCACTGGGATCCCAATCATCGTTTCATGAAAATGGGAACACCTCTGTTGATATGACAGATCCACCATAACAATCTCCATTTTAAAGTCGGTGAAAAATGTGAGTTCGTTGCATGTCATATGAACAAGAAGTCGGGTAAGTTAGATAACATTGTTAAGTTGTAAGCGTGTATAAGTATTGTCTCTCTATCTATCAAACACACCTTTCACATGCGATGACTTTTGTTTTGTTTCATTGTTTTTTTTTTATTTTTGTTTTATTTGTTTTTTCTCTCTCTCTTTAGTTATTTTATAGTTAATTGTCATTTGTTTTAATGTGTCTTGATGTATTTTGGGCGGCTGCCTTCTTGGCTTCCTGATGATTTTTTGGAAAAATAATGTGTTTCTTTAATTAGCTTGTGTCTTGGTTATTGCATTATATTCTGTGTGTGTAGAAAATTGCTGTTGAAACAGTGCTGAGATAAATAAATAAATAAATCAGAGAAATACCAACAAAGGTTCCGTATAGATTAAACTGATTGCCAAATCAATTTAGTCTATAAAACGCATAGAAACGTTGAGGTATTCTCAAAGATCTTTGGAACCATTTCCAGCATCTCGCTCCACATTTATAAAAGACCAGCTATGGGCTATCGTTCTGAAAAAAGTCTAGAACGTGCTCGACGTTGTATCGGGAGTTCGGGAGAAGCTTTATGTTCCGTGTTAGCTGCTAAAGGTTATAATGCAGATACAATCAGTAGGATTTCTTAAAGAATATAAAATCAATTAACTTACCATTTTTGCCTAAACTGGCAAGGACAGTGACCCCAATTCCGTTGTTGACGGATTTAATTAAATTGAAGTTATTCGTATCTCTTTCATTCTAATACAATAACAAGAGATAGAATGACTTTAAGGAATGACAACTTAGTTGAAATTTGGGCTATCCATAAACTTTTGATTTATTTTAAATATGCTTGTTTTTTATTGATACGCTTTAAAATAAGGCGAAAAAGCTTATCAGTCGCCATTTTGGAAACGTCAAATGATGTCACCTATCTGTTTTTGGTTGTATTGTACTGAAAGATTAACACTGAATTTAAGTTTAATTTAGTCGAGGCCATTATCTACTGTAAATAGTCCTATCCATAAGGAAAACGAGGATGAGGGAATATAGCGGTAAATACCACTCCAGCTTGAAGTGTGTAACGATGGACGAGAGTAATTTATTTGTTTATTTAAACTAACTTAAATATAACAGGAAATGACCGAATGTGCAGACAAGTTGTTAAATTAGTTTATTGTTATCGCTTCTTGATTAAGAATTGTATTTTAATTAATTTAATAATACGTAGTGTTAGACAATATCAATTTAACCTGAATTAAGACAACTATATGTAACAAACAATATTAGAAGGCATGGAGGGGTAGGCTGCCTTAAATCTGAATTTTAGAACGCTTTTAAGGTCGAAATTAAAATACCAATTTCTTAATGTCACGTGACATGCCAGTTGTACTTGGTCTGAAGTTTCGACGATGAATATTTACTCTGTCTGAGGACGACTATTTATATAGATATTACTATGTATAGTTATCCGTAGTATAGTATCCATAACATATGCTCTTAATGATGCTTACTTTGGGTTAGATAATACGAGTGAGTGAGAGAAAAAATAGAGTGTGCACTACTTTGTGTATAGGTACTTTGTAATCAAGCGACCTTAAAGTATATTACTATGAAAATAAGGTTAATACGAAAACTGCATATCAATTTTGAGTATTACTTCTCTTTATATTGTGCACTGTGTCAGCACATTGTCGTAATCGATACACGGGAATCTCGGGCAGGGGTATCGAGCAAATTGTAAGTTGTTATATTTTAATAAACGTTGTATTTTTTTACAATAAAGTAGAACAGAACCATGAGTCTTTATTGTTTCAATTAAATATCAAGTTTCGCTTTTCCAAACAAAATTCTAAAAACAATTACTATTAATATCAATATAATAGTCATAATGTAATTACATGTCTAATCATACAGTGGTCTGTGATACTGGGATTTTGTTAAAGGTTAAGTACCTATGTGTAGCTATTACTTTGAATTTGCACAGATAATAAAGATATTTTAATAATATTATTAATATTAAACTTCTATGTTAATTTCGTAGAAGTGTGTAATGTAAGTAGACTGAATACATGTATTTTGATATTTTATTTTCAGAGAAAAAATGCATTACCAAAGCAAAGTAAGCGAAGTTTTAATATTGACATCCAATTCAAACCAATCCTCCTTCTCAACAGTTTTAAATATTTTCAGCACGTTACAGAGAAAATTACTTTGTAATATTGTGTTCCTGTAAATTTACTAGAAGTTATTGAGCAACAATTTTGTTGGGAGAAGGAGGACTTCGCTCGTATGCTCTTAACTTGACAACGCATGAGTGTTACTATCGTTACGGATGGCAATAACTGTTTACCATAAAGAAGGATAATATCTTATCTTGATGTAGGGCCAGGATCATTCCCGGAGCACGTCGACTCAATGGGATCTTTTGTGCTTCCCTAATCCTAATGTCTGCTGTACTGGAATACCTCCAAGATGTACTTACTAAGTATACCCGGAGTCAGCAGCCTTCTTTATATCTTCAGGACTGGGATAGCCCATTCCAAAGAGACCCATTCTTTTTCTGGTAAGAACGTCACAGTTACATAGGATGTGTTCCATTTGTTCAGTGTCCCGCAGTCCCTACACAGAGGTGATTACAGAAGGAGGATAATATACTATACTGCTACCTTTGCACAAATTAATATATGTCCATAAAAGGTTCTCCACCCATGTCGTTTCATCCCGGAGATGCACCCGGGAATAGTTTGTTGAGTTAAAACTTGTTTCTGGAACAATGATCTTTTTAACGAGAACCTTGTTTCTGATCCGGGACTCTAACAGTTTAAAGTTAGCACGAGAATGTGAAAATTATATGAACTATACCAAAAAGTAGATAGAGCAACCGTTGCTTCAATATCTGATTATTAAAACGGAGCATGTGTGTAGTAACTTAGTTTAGTACATATAAAACTAACATAACATTACACTACACAAAACTCATTACATTTGTCCTGATAAGTATTAGTTAATGAAAAAGTAGGCAACAAGTCCTGAATTAAAGTACCTAGCTAATACCCGAGCTTAAACAACGGAATGAATGTAAACCGTCATTTCTTCAATAAAATGTCACAATCAAAACTAGCATTGACAGAAAAAAGTAATAAATCAGAGAATAAGGTATAATTAATATATTGCGTGTTGCATCTAGCTTAAAGAAAAGTAAAGTTCTGTCACTATAAAAGATGGTTGATACCATTTTTGTGCATAATTCATTCATGAATTATATCAAAAAACACAAAACCACAGAATTTACTGCTCCATCGCTAATAGATTGTCAATATACTACTTAATTATATTCTTAATAAGGCATAAATTATTTATTTTAAAATAAGCTGATAATGTACTTGTATTAGCCAAAAATGCCTTTGAATTTCGAATTAATTATCCTAATAAGCTTATCAAAAACATATATAATAACCATGTTGACAATTCAAACAGGTGCAATTTAAAGCATATGTGCGCGTGCGCAGGTACCAGTTCTGTGATGACGTTTATAAGCGACGTTGCCGCTCTGATCAATGGTTACTTTAACCGTATTCCTACTGTTCTATAGATATACCTGTGTCTCTTTTACCTGCGCCATTCAGTTTACCTTCGGGTCGTAGACATTAAAAATTAATGTCATAAAAAATTACTTGCTTCCTATGAACGTCTATAAGTTGAAAATCAAATACGAGATTTCTGAAGTAATCAAAATAATTTGTTTAAAAAAATTCAATGTCTGCAATTAAAGTTGAATATCAACGATTCAAAACCCCTCGGTCAATTTATCGTGGCTTTATTATAGTAATATTTTTTGTTTCAAATTTTGTAAAATATCGTTTCAATCAGTCTTGTATTAACTTAAGCAATGATTTCGAACAAATTTTATATTTATAGTATTTTAGAAAATTATTAAGGTTATTACATGATATTTTGCAATTAAAAATGAAAATAAGATTTATTTTTCAATGAACAAAAGTATTCGTAATTATTCCTCTTTAACATCCAATCTCTAGAAATTTCATTTCATAAGTAAATACTTACAGGAAATATAGGAAGACTTACTACTTACTTACTTATAGGAAATCCTATAAGTTATTCCTAGTGTAATTAGAATTAGTAATTCATTATAATAACAAATTAATACAGTTTATTTAATGAAATTTTTAAGTAGTTTTAATTTAAAGTTTCATTGAAATAATTAACTGTAATAATTATTTTTTCTTGTTGTCAACACAATTCAAGAGCAGTACCTAGATCAAAACTTAAAAATATGTTATTATTTTTAAGTTTTGATCTAGGTACTATATTTAAATATTAATTAAAATAAATTAAGTATCCAATTATTTATCATTTCTATGTTTTTGTTTAGATTATTTAAAAAATAATCACATACATACATACATTAATACACAACACACAACAATACACATACATACAAACACACACACAGACTACTTCTAAATCTTTCCAGACAATATTAATAAGTTAATTAGTTTACTTTAGTTATTATGATGATTCTGTTATTTTCACTTAACTGTAAGGTTAATTGTATATCACAACATTTTATCTGTAATATCAAACTAAATTATCATGGTTTCTTTCATGTCCACAGTTCAGTAGTCTACGCCTCTACCGTTATACAAAATGTCGCCCATGATAAGCAAACTTCGGACTCTTGCGCACACTCACGCCTCAGTTTAATTCGCGCTATCGTCACGTGTTCATTTTGTTTATATTTTTTGTGCGTCATCTTTAATATTTCATATATTTCACGATGTTTCTCAGCTACGAATTTGTCGCTGCATTTAGTGTTTCAGCTGTGAGTATTGTGTATTATATTTTATAGATTCACATATTTTGTTTACGTTTTATTCCTTTTCAATAAGTTACGTGACAGAAGCGGCTTCACGTGTTATTTTCTGAAGGTGTTGTTATTTCATTGTTATAAACCCATCTCTGGGAATATCTTTTGTATTCACATGGGAGTTATTTTAAGAATGAAAAGAATTACCTAGATTTATAAATAGAAAAAGATGTTTTATTCCTTTGTTTGCTATTTTGAGAACGGAAATCGAAAATAGAGATGATTTTTGTATAATGAATTGAATATATATAATATTGAGCGTTTTTCCAAGTTTAATGTTTTATTACGCCTGTATTCAAATCAAATTAGTTTCGTTGGAGAAACAGCTTTGAATCAATGTAATAAAAAATATTATAGCCTAGCTCCTGCCTTTGGAATATCATTAAGTGGGCGTACAAAATGTCTCATTTAATAGAAAGTTCTCATTAAAACAATTGTGTTCAATATTTATTTAGTAATAAATGCTGGTTAGAATTTTGAATACTGTCCACGTTGAGACATGATCACGTGGTGTATATTTTTATTAATAAACTGGTTACAAAAGGCCTTATTATATTCTGTTCATGTAAGTTTTCTAAATTCTGCAGTCTGACTTTGACTGCAGAATAAATATATCTCTTAAGTAGTTATAATAAAACATATTGATATGTTACCAAAATAGTTTATTAATAAGTAAAGATATTTATTTATTTAACTAATACGATCACAATTAAATAAATTCAAAAATAAAAAAGAAAAATATTTGAAGCAAAAAGTTTTGCATTTGTTCTTCTGTAACTAAAAAGGTTTTTGCTCTCAACAAAGTCAAAATATTTTGTTCATCTTTGGTACATATGTATACACTTACTGAACGTCAATCTAAGGCATCTGTTTGTAAATCTACCGGGGTCTTGTTCTGAAAAGAACAGGGGGGGCACTCAGCAATATACACGCAGATAAAAATTGACTATATTTTAAATCGAGTAGCTCGTAGTAGCTCGAACGCTCTGCTTTCAATAACGAAAACAATGCCACTTTCGCTAAGGTTGGTCCCTGGATGGGTCAATCAAATTTGCTATCTCGACCTCGCCCGTCTTTCGGAAGCTGCAGTGGGTCAGCATGATGGTATTAAGGTCCAAATTCGTCATGTGTTTCTCCTATGTTTGAGGATCTGTGGCTAGCAGTGAGACTTGGAGATACTGTTAATGACACTTCAAGTTAAACCTTTAGATTCATACACATATATATATATATATATATATAGGGGTAGGGGTTAGGATATATATATATATATATATATATATATATATATATATCCTAACCCCTACCCCCTACCTAGTAGGCAGGGGTACTAAACACTCTACCAGATGGCCGTGATGTTTCTTTAGGTTATATATATAACCGAGTGCAAGATCATATTTATATCGATACTCATGTTAGTTTTATTCACACCATATTTTATAATTTATTCAAATAATGCGGGGTTTCAAAATATAATTATTAAAGATTCAATTCGGTTTTACACATTCAATGCCCAATAAAAATGCCCATATTTGCACTGTTTATTAAATATTTTTTCCAATAAAACATTAACTATTTCGCAACATTGAAGTGCCGACTGTGACTCCCTGTGTATTCATAAACATCAAATTATAATCTATTTAAGAACATTTCCAACAGCGCTACCTATATTTTGCAAGTTAGTAAAAAACCCTTCATTATAGGGTGAACACGGGAGCCATTTCGTGGGCGTGGAGTGTGTTAATGTTATTCTAAAATTAATCTTATTTGTAAGAAATAAATACGATTTCATATTAAAAACCACATTCATATATATTTTTATTATTTTCGCCAGGAAACTTCGCACACGTAATTAGGACACATTACCCGAGCTTTATCTCAAATAAACATACATTTTATTTATAAAGATGATGCTATATTTTCGATTGTGATTTTATAGCTACAGGAAAAGTTATATACGAATTATAGTTTATATTTAATTATTTATCACTCAATGACAAGCAATTAGGTAATTAGTGGGGAAATAATCAAATAGTGCTTATTAATATAAAAGGAAAATAATCAAATCTTAAACTTCAATCTTATTTACTTTTAAACTTAAATTTACAAGCAGATTGAATCCATTGAAACCATAGATTAAATAAAGAAACTCATCACTACAAAGCAATGCTATTTGGCTGCGATCTTTGGTAAGGTGGAGATATTACCTCGGATGCTCAAAATTCGAATGACAAATACCAGAGACGCGATGCAATCGGTTGTATTACAAAACTTTTTTTTTAATAAATATCTTAACAAATGACATGGCACTATCTGATGATAGGCAGAAGGGGAGTCCGTATGTGAAGATACCTAGTGCTAGTATTTCTGATCTTACCCATATTTATTTACATATCTTCTTTAAATTCCAGGCGATCACCTTCTTCGTGTCAGCAACGTTATTGCTGATGTTTGTGGCCAAGAAAGGTCTGCTGCGCGTCGGCAGCAGAAGGAAGCAATCTCCAACGCTGCTGCCTACTGACGAGCCTCCAAAAATCCTGGTGCCAGTCGAGCTTATGCCTTTGAAGAACGGAAAACTGCCTGTGTAGGATTCAAGATACTTCACTATAATTAACTTCAGTTACTTCTTTTCTTTGTCTCCGGCAGGAAGGGGAGAACATGATTCATTACTCTGTTCTAAATTTGGAACTTAAGTTCTAATCGGATCTGTTAATGCTAATCACTTTCATGAAGTTTCTATCTATATCTCCTTCTTCTATCTTCTATCTACTCTTTTCTTTTCAACAGAATTAAAGAGGTGTAGTAACTGAACTAAAATGTATAAACTAAAGTTAATCATTATGAAATTAATTACAATGGCTTATCAAAAATATATATCTGATGCAACAAACCAAGCTGTGTTCGTAGCACGCAATCCCTGTATCTGGGAGTTCAGGGGATGAGATTGTCGTGTCGAGTGGTTTTCTGACTAGCAACGATATGGAAAAACTGACTGGGAACTGTAAATTCGGTCCTATAAATATTTGACGTTACCGTATTTAGCATGTACATAACCAAGAACTCTTTTGTTTATATATATACTATGCCATCATTAATTAGAATGTTAGTATTTCGTACTCAAGAAAAATTGGGAAAAATTTAATTATCATCAAGTTATCTTTGAATGTTTTTGATTAGTTTGCAGATTCGACGGTTTTACGTAGTTAGATCGCATGTTATATACGTTATTATTAGAAGCCTTATTATTATTAGACTTAAGGGCTATGTAGTTCGACCCTGATACTCGTGTATATTTAACAATTATTATTATAAGTTCTTTGTTAAATAAGTTTGACACATTCCAAAAAGTTTCAAGTCATATTTAATTGGAGAAAAATGTCACTAGTTATGTGTTAACGTAATGTCACTAGTTATGTCTTTGCCATTTTAATGTTAGTGTTTAAGAACCACAATAAATCCCTGGAAGCCTTGATATAATTAACATTCAATCATGTCTAAACGTTAATGAGTATATATTTTATAATTATTATTTCAGTCAATTGCAAGATCAATGTAATGCAACACATATAAAGACTTATCTGTTGTCGTAAAACGTTTCAATTATGTGTCTATTTACGATGATAAATGCCTGATAAGCGGTTTCATGTTTCATTACATTCAATCATTTTCGTTATCATAAAGCACGTTGTTGTATTTTATACTCGATGAGAGATTTAATTAGATTTTTTTAAATTAGTTCACTAAGGTAAAACAAAAATGTATGTATACGTAACTCTTTATTTCCTTAAATATAAATACAATGAAGATGTATACTTTAGAATGGAAAGGAGGATTTATGTCTCTATTAGAGATGCTGTCTGTAACCCTTGATGAGTTTGTTATTCAGTTGGTTGTATAAAGTGTTTTTGATCAAATATTTTAAGGTGTATCTCAACTAGTGAGAAAACACTCAAGCACTTTTTGGGCCGGCAAGGTCAGGGTGGCTAGGGCAGTATGTCGCATGCTTCACTAGCTATCTTCACATATGGACTCCTCTACTGCTTATCATCAGGTGGTGTCGAGTCATTTGCTGTTCTTTATATATATAAAAAAACCGTTCTAATCTCAAAAGGTTCTTCGGTTAACTATCTAATTACACCACTTTAGGTCAAACTTTGCGTTTAAAAAATTTGCATTTACTATAGTCATATATGAAATTTAGTCTTTGGTAGATTTAACATAGCTTCCAAGCGTCGTTTGATGCTTTGATTTTATCCTGACGTTTATAAAATTTTGATAAAAGTTCATTATTATCTTCATTCAACATCTTAGACATTCATTAGTAATTTTATTTCGTCTATTTTAGTTAATATAAAATTTACTAAATTTTGAAATAATTATGATTTCTCTCGAATATAATTATGATTAACGGACATAAATTATCCTTCGTACTTAAGGTTAAAGATAGTGTTTTTTAAGTATTTGTACTTAAAGCCATTTTGAGTATCGCCAAAAATGTGTGTATAAATTTTTCGTTTAAGTATTATTGAGATGCCATAGTGCACATAATTTGTTATATTTAGGTAAAGTATAGTCTATAAGTGATATATCGTTTCTATATTTTGTCTACAACATTCCTTGAATGAAGAGATTTTCACTGGGAAATGCGAGGCTCAAGATTCGCTCACTTTTGTTGTCATGGAGCTTTAGATTCACGGAGTATTTTTGGAGGTTTTAAACTAGTTTCGCGAATGGTTTTTCTTTCTTTCTTTTTAAGTGTGTCCTACAGCACCTAGATAATTCGTTTTTTTGCTGTCTCCCTCTTACTTTTCTTTAGTTTTTTGTTAAATAATAGATGTCGCTACTGCTGGCTCTCAATTCAACTTTTGTAAACCTGTATTTTACTGCAACAGGATAAGCAGTGCCAAGTGTGGGGTCAAAAGCAATCGCAGCCTCATGAAAATTGTACTTAATAATTAAATCATTTTATTTTACCTTCATGTATAGGTTTGTAAGCTTTATGATTTAAATATTTGTATTTGTTAGAACCAATTATATAATCTCCATGGATGTGTTAATACGAATACAAGTAATTTTACCAAACAACAGTTCTTTTCTTGCTAAAAAAACGAATATATAATAAATAATGTGGTAAAATATAAAATAAAATATTTACTTGAATATCGACCTACAACAATTTGTCTAATGTTTGTTGGAGCCAGATATACCTTTAATATTAAACATATACAATTCACTTATTACCACAAAACAAATTTGATTATGCTATGTTCCTTTACAAACAAGTAAATGTGTGTAGAAAAACAAAACCGAGTGGCAAAGGGATGCATTACACCGGTATCCTTGAGCGCGAAATAAAGGAAAATGAATACTTAAGTACATGGCTGTACGGGCTTTATTTTCCCTTGCGTTCCCTGTAAAAGGGAGAACAAAAAAAGAATCAAATCCCATTTTAATTTTTTGTGGGTAATTCAAACTCTCGTTTTTCAGAGGTGCCTTATATTAAGTATCTTACTTGCAATACTCCCATAAAACTCAAATGGCTAATAAGTAACAGAAAATAGTATTCCGGAAATTTCAAGAAAAAGACATTTCTACGTGAGAAGTTAAAAGTTTGTAAGATTGTGGGTTGTCTCTGATTTCCCCTTGGTAAATCATCAGCGCCGCCGATAACTAATAATTGTGAGACCACGGAAATTTAATATAATATAAGATTTTTTGTTAAATTCTCTCTTTTACAGGGAAGGCAAAGGGAACTGAAGCCGATACAGCCATGTTTTAAGTATTTATTTATTTCTTTCTTTCTAGATACAGAATATTGGTGTTACGTATACCATTATCCCAATGTCCCATCCAGTTTGAGACGACTTATGGCAGAAACGATATTTTGTTTATGACAATCAGAGCCATGAGATATTTTTTGAAAATTGGATGTAATGGTAATGATGATATATATTGTACGAACACTATGTATTGCAGATGAGTTGCTAGCCTATGAGAAAGGTATGGACTTCTTGAAACAGTCTAAGGTTTTACTCACTGGAAAAAAGTGCTGGTAAAATCTGATTTTACAATGTAGTTGTGCTAGCTATGTTCGTGAGATTAGCAAAACCCTTAACCCATCCGAGATCGACCTCATCCAGAACCCCTTTACTTTCGTTATCTAAACCAAATCGCTAAAACCATTCCACGAATAAACGGTTAATTTTTAGAGCAACTCACTTTTCCATTCAACGTCGTCAACTGCCACTTTTATTTCATCCTACCTTCATCAGCAGTAGATTTTCCATTTGATTTGTCGACGTTCGCGCAACCCAATTTCCTCCGGAGCGGAGGTTCAAGATTCGATTCTCCGACGTTTTCCGCTTCTAAGCGAGCCGTTTGATTTTATTACATCCGTTCCTTGCTTTAATCCGTTTATTCTAACCTCTTTATTGGAGTTGGTCATGTTTTCTGGAACTCCATTAACTTTTAGAGGCTGGATGGTCTGAATAAAACTCCGATGTAGTTGAATGATAATTGGAACTGCAATTGCAATATCGTTTATTGATCATCTGGTAATATATATAAATATAAGGTATTGCAACTATTGTAAGTGTTAGCGAGGCACTAGTTTAGGTAACTAATCGCAAGAGGGCGTGCGCGCTGACGCTGTGATTTCCTGTCGCACTCGCACGTCATATGTCTCTTTCTAGCGCTGCTGTAAATAGTAAGCGTCCGCTTCTTGTGTCGGCAGATCGGCACGCTACAGCTGAGAGCATGTATGTCCTTGCAGCTACAAACTCTTCCTTTATACCAGAAAAAATTTGCTTATATTATATCAGATGTTAACCACACTATTTTGTCAGATTTACTAACCAAAATATCACTTTGAGGGGTTTCATTATCGTTTGCATAATCACTATCTTCAATTTCATCATTTTCTTCTAACTGTTAAGGTACAAAAAAAAATATTTAAAAAAACTTTATCTATCAAAATTTATTTAGATTAGCAATAAGAAGATGATGAATGGATGACAACTTTCAAAATGACCGTTATTTTACTCTTTGAATGTGCATTTAAAAAGTCAGCAATCAGCTCAATCTATCTACAACTTTTCTAATTATTTTAATCTTAATTCAGCCAGGGACAGTTTTGAATCCAAATATAAAGGAAGAGATAACAAAAGTACATATTAATCCTTTTCTAAAATCTCGTCGTTCCGAAGGGAATAAATCAAAGACTACAAAATTTAAATCGTAGACATAGTAAAAGAGTAATTCAACTTACAGATTTAATTCAACGTATAGATATATACAGCTAGCCATCTGTTAGTAAATCTAGCGGGGATCTTATCCTGAGAAGAACGGCAAGAAACTCAATAATATTTGTCTCTCCCTTCCCGAGAATTGTTTGGATTAGGTCCGACGAATACTAATCATAGAAATTGTATTTGAATTTGTACACACTAAGTATAAAATTAATTTCAGTGCATCTTTTTTCCTCCATATGACTGCAATAAGGACAGCTGTCAGATCTCGTAGCATCAAGAAACGTTTTTTTATTCCAACATTTTGAAATGTAGTTAGATGTTATCAGGAATCCTCTTTTTTGTATTCCTTCTCAATTTGTAGTATATATGGTTCCGATTAAGCTGGCTAAATTTTAATTAAATGTTGTAGTTTATCCTCTTCCGATAGTACAATGCGAGAACAGGTCATAATGAACTTAAATTTAGATTTAGATTGAGCTCTCAGAGTATTAAGTAATATGAACTAAGCTTTGAAGTACAACAATTTATAGAATTCGACATTATTTGTATGTTCTGTATAAACGGCTTGTAATCTGAAGGTGTAGAAACACTTTTTTCTTGAAAAAGACAGACGCAGATAAAATCTTTATAAAATAATCGCCACTCAATTCACTCTATTCTAATTAAATAATATAGTAACAAAATATGGGTCCCATTTAAAAAAGGCGTGAAAAAGCACTTTTTGGGCCGGCAAGGTGAGGGTGGCTAGGGCAGTATGTCGCATGCTTCACAAGCTATCTTCACATATGGGCTCGTCTACTGCTTATCATCAGGTGGTGTCGAGTCATTTGCTGTGCTTTATATTAAAAAAAAAATCTCAAAATGGCACACAGCAAGCGGAAAGTTCCTTGTGTGGTGGAGGTGTACCACATTCGAGGCGAGTGTTTGTAGATTCTTGGGGAGGTCTATATCTAGGAGGGGGATTCTCTCGGCTGATATGATGATTAAATCCTACTTTATCTAAATTTGTTCGTAAAAATATGCAAATGTAATTTCTATCGTCATTGCTAATAAAATTCTTGAACACATGAAATGTTTTTAAGTAATTTAATTTCCATGTATTTGAATTGCGATTATCTATTACCAAAATTATTCTCATATATTTTTCAAAAAGTATTTAACTTTCCAGTGTTCCTTCCCTTCAGCTATCCTTGATTTTGCTTATCTACAACTTCAAATCATGTTTATACATTTTTCTTGAGCGTAAGAACGTACTAAGAGATGTATTAATAACGATTACCATGTTATCTAAATCTAGAAATCTTAAATTGCTGGCGTGCTTAACACGCCACGTGACTTCATCGAAGATGCTACGTGACATCCCCCGGAATCCTGTACCTTATCGTTGATGGTAAATCAAGTCAAACTGAGGATCTTATCTGGCGAAACTTAATTAGTTGACTGAGATTCTTTCCTCCATTTTTAAAGTTTGTCGCTCTTGTCAACCAATTTGTGATCTTCACAGAGGCATATACCGTTTAAATTGATCTGACAAGAATTTGAGCAACATTTGTAAACAATCAAAAGTATATTAGAAGTATAGACGTCTTTGCTGCTAGAAACTTAGGTAGTAAAGTGACGGTAGTTAGGAAAACCAATTTTACCATAGGTACTTACTGACTTCACTTCGTATAGGAAGGTTAAAACAAATTTTGCTTAGGTGCTTATGTTTTCTTGTATAGTATAAGAATTAAAAGCTATTCCTAAGTCTCACAAAAACTAAACAAATCAGCTTGACCCATTTGAATATTTTTAGATTTGGCCTCTTTGTTACAAGGGTAAAAATGAAAGTGACATTTCTGAAAAAAACCAGAAAATAAATCAAATAAATGACGTGTTTTTTCTGAACTGTCATTCCATCAACAGCTACTTAGGATTACTTTTGATAGATGTCTTTAGTGGCAAGGTATAGGTTACGCAATGTTCTTCTGGTCAACTAGGAATGAATAAAAATTAACTCAAGGTTTTTGTTAATTTTTAAGCATTTATGTGACTCAAGGCTCAATTTCTAGTGGGTACAGAAATTTTCTGTTCGGTTTGGTTAGTGGTAGGGCTTTTCTAAGTCCACCGGGGTAGCTACCACCACCTAAGTCTGCTATCATAACAGGAATATCAATGACATGCTATGTACCGGCAGTTGGAGGTAAAATAGTCAAATCCTTTGTGGTTGAGAAATCCGAATGAATCTCGCTTCCATCTTGGGCCTTATCTTCACTTACCATCAGGTGAAATGCAAGTCATGAGCAGCCCCATTAAGAATAATAGTTTAATTTTGTGAGATAAAAACATGAAATTAGTCTCCTGTCTATGAAGTCATTATTTGATCCAGTCTATTTTTATTTTGAATGCGTAGTATGGCCGAATGCTCATAAGTTCAGCAGTTGTTAAAATCTGAAAGTGGTTTGAGTATTCGGAAACTGGTCTTCCAGTCACCATGATATCTATAAACTCAACATTCTCAATGTCGTTATCATGGTTTTAGTTCCTCAAATGGTTCTGAATAAATAAATCAACATGTTAAGAAATCTGTTTTTATTATAAGAAATCTTCAGACCGACATAAAAGAAGAAAATGCTCCAATAGTGCATTTTTCAAAAAGATCTCCAAACATATTATTATTATACTCATTACTCACTGAAACTATTGTAAATAATATAAGTTGTTCTTTCATTGAAATTTGCGAAGAACACCCAAAAAGACACAATGAAGAGCTGGTAAGGGACGGTCAAGAAAATTGAAGTTCTATGCTTGAGTACGAACAGTGTAATAGGCGCGAGCTAGACGAGCGCTAGCGGCGATACCCAACCAGGTCTCTGAGTTCACACTGTTGATGTACTCCGGAGGCACTTCGAACTGAAACCCGAAGCCTGGCAACTCCAGGGTGTATGAGAATGGAACACCGGCAGCCTAGAGTAAAGAATTACATATATTAGAAATTATACAAATTTGAAAACTTTATTACTATTTTTACATTTGAAGATTTCTATTTACTCACTTGCCCGTAATCCTGCGCACTACCAGAAGTCGGATACAGCAGATTAGCACTATTCCCTACTCTATAGAAGAATGCTTCAGGAAGTTTTACGGTGTCAATAGCGGCACCCATGGTGGCACCGACGTGGTGCAGATGAACAGCATTATCAGGTAAATTTCTATCACCATAACCGTAGAGGATCCAGTTGCCATGGCTATGGATGTTCATGTAAATCTGCATTCTAGCAATGTTTTCATGGATGATGTCTCTTACAATCCTCGTCTCGGGCTCAGAGAAAGCTTCGTGGCTTGGGTAGGTGTCGCTACAGGGATTGGTTGAGACACCGAGGGTGTTGAAGTTGATATCGAAATTGCGATTGGCGTCGACACCGTAACAGGAGTCAGAAATATTCGGATAGTATGAGCGAGTGCGCCGCCATAGACGCATCTGTAATGTAAAATTAATTAAGATATAGTAGTTCATACAAAAAAATTCTGAGATAAGCGGATCACAGAAAATTATTATCAAATTATTTTTTTTTTAATTTGATTGATATTTTCTGTAATAAAATTTGTAAAGTAATGTAATACAATAAAAATTGTAAAGTAACGTTAAATTATACTACAGCAGATATTTAGACTCGAAAAAAAATTAATATTTTGGGTTTTTTAATTCATTTGGCTTTTTAGGGAAGGATTTTCTTTGAAGGCCTAGTGAATTGCGTCGGTAGAACCCAGGTCACCCCGCGAAGAGGTATAGAGGAGTTTTTGTAGGTACTCACAGCGCCACTATGATTAGCGCTTGGGCAAACAACACACATACATGCCGCTTAATTAGTAGCAGGTAGATCCGAAAGGGAATTAGTTCTCGCAACTAAAACTAAACATAAAAGTTTAATTATAATATGCCTCCAAATTTCGTAGTGCTAACTAACTTACATCAGTGTGAGTATATTCATAACCGTCAGGGTTGACTATCGGCAAAATGATCCAGTCAATGTCGTGCAGCAGGTCCTGGTCCTGTTCCTGGAGATTTTCCACCAGCCGATGGATCGAGTACAGCGTGACGGGCGTGGTGACCCACTCGCGAGCGTGTATCATGGCGTCCATGAAGTATATTGGCTTACTGTTGTCCGTGAAGTTAGTGGTAGAAATCTTTGTAAATAAAATAGAATTAATATATGTAGACTCTGATGAGGTAGGGTAAAGATTTTCCACTTGCACTTTAGGGAGGTTTTTCACCTTATAGATGAAGGCAGCCACAACATTGTAATATCGTGATATATCGCTCAGACACCAGTGATAATTAACATAAAGAGAAAGAAAATCAAACAAGCAAATGGCCTACAAATAGAGCGTCAGAGACAAGAGACTAATTTTTCAATGTTAATATTAAATTTTATGTTCGAATATTTTGCACCATGGTGCGAATTACAAAATAAAGTAGAGTTAGACACTGTAGTAATGCTTAGTAATTAGTATTACCTTCAAATATTTAATGTCACGGCCTTCAAAGCTTGTTCCACTATTAACCAGCGTAACAATTTCGGGATAGTCAGCTGCGATTCTTTCTAAGTATTCATTCACCTGAAATAAAATATTTATAATATTATTATTTATGAATAGAGTATTACAATTACTAGCAGCTATCGTAAAGGAAAGTATAATATTTCCTAATTAAGAATGATCAAAGTCAAAGTCAAAAGTCAAAAGTCAAAAGTCAAAAGTCAAAAGTCAAAAGTCAAAAGTCAAAGTCAAAGTATATTTATTCAAATAGACTCATTTACTAAGTTCTTTTAAATCGTAATAACAGGTAATATGTATGAGAAAAAATAAGCACATGTAATTAAAGGTAATAGTGCTAACTTTAAGTGGGTATTAACCGGGTATTTACAAATTGTCCCAGTTATAGAATTTAAAGATATAAATTATTAGTTATAATTTTAAAATAAATATGTAGATAATCATAGTTAATGTAATATATATATTTTCCTCTGGAACCTCCTTACCTCAGCATAGCGAGGATAGTCTTCGAATGGATGTAATCTACCACTTCTTCTCCTCTCTTGTCTCCACTTGTTCATTTCTTCATCGTTCTTCTCGAAGTATCTGGCAATCAATATTAATAACTTAATTCAATATCAGAAAAGACGTTACTGTATGAGTATTGAAATGCAGAATGAACGATACAAGTTAATGCATGGCTCCTTGATAGTAATGACAATAAAACTACGGTTTCCAACAATATTGCTCTAGCTGCACTCTGAACTGATCCAGGTGGAGACATCTTACACACGTTCTTTCTGGAGATTGGAGTTCGAGTTACCAGCTGAACATTGGATATTGTGTCAGCGTGGTCAGCAGCGAGGTTACCAAGTTGCTCCAACAAATATATCGTTTTTATAATGCAAGACAATTGATACACGGAAACTTGGCTTGTTGATATATTTCAAATGAACCCATTAGAAAGAAAAATGTCTTAGGAACCTTTTTTTGAATTAACCTTGAAAAGTAATATGGTTGAACGAAGCGATGCCTGATTCATGCGTCATGCCTGTGGACAGGTGCCGTTAACGGGTTCTGGTCCATTCATGTTCTTTTTATCTTTTCTTTACAGTAATATTTTTTTATATTTAAACATCACATTTTAACTATTTAAACTGGTGTATGGCACAGTACAAAATAAAATAAATCTACTAAATGGCTTTAAAATTGTCTTTCTTTATAAAAGATAAAGTATATAAATATAAAAAAATATTTTTCAAAATTAAAATGCTATATTGTATAATTTACCGCTAAGTAAAGCACAATTAACTGGAAGTTTTTGATTTTTTTGTATATTTTAACTATAGTTAAGTATTGAGTTAAGCATTTTAATTATGTGGCTTTCACGAGAGTACGTAATGTACCTACACGGAAGAAATGTATTTTGACTTTGACTTTGACTATTTAAAATTGACATTTCAAGGTCAAAGTCAAAGTCAAAGTCAAAATTACTTTATTTAAATAGACGTATTTACTAAGTTCTTTTAAATCGTCACAACAGGGAATATGTATGAGAAAAACAAATAAATGTAATTAAAGGCAATAGTCATAACTTTAACTGGGTATCAACCAAGCATTTACAAATTTCCCCAGTTATAGAATTTAAATATGTACTAAATAAATAAATTCGAATGAATTGAATGAATTATTTAAGTAATTAAATTAAAGCTTAAGACTTACGTTGCTACATCGGCAATATGCAGATAATGTGTGATGTATTTCTCGTCTAGTTGTTCCAAAAATTTATTCCTGATTTCTGGAGTGAGCAGAACCAGGGCATCCCTGTCGCCTGCCAGTCCATGCTGCCATAGGTCCAGGTCCAGCTGTAGCTCTAGCTCGTGGAGGAACTGTTGTTCGGTTGTGTCTCGGAGCTTTACACCGTGGACTGAGTGGCTGGAAAAGTACATGATGTTTTTTATCCATTGTTCATATTATAATCCGTTTAACAACCGATTTCGATATTATATCTACCGTTGAAATAAGGTCTAAAATTCAAGGGTTTCGCTCTTTTTTCATGGAATGTCGTCATCAGAACCTGAATTTTTGTCAATGAGACCATTTTTAGGAGAATACTGTATGTACTAAAGAAATTAATTGGGGCTACAATTGACGAAGAAATCAGTGGACTTAAATACAAAAAAATACATAGAACCTCTATATTTATCTGCCTTTAAAAAAAGGAGAAGCTACTGAACTCAATGAGCAAGGAACTACATTACTTGAGATATAGTTTTGCTTACTGACAAAGAAATTTCAATATTCAAGTGGAATCATATTATATAACGTAAGTTCTATACAATAAGGAACACAATCATAAATCAATAATTATTTAATCAGTGGAGTCCATTGCCATGATATCAGGCTGGTGCTGTATCATTTTAGGTTACATTGTGCGTTATTCATATATTTTGTCGTCTCCAATGGTATCTTCTCGGCACGTAACTTTATTTTAGAAAAATTTGGATTTTTTTTTTGACAAATTTATATATAGTGTATATATAGCAAAAATATTCTATATATATCAGAGATTTTTCCAAAGTATATAAAGCGTAACTGATTGCTTGCTTTTTATATATTTATTATAATTCTCTGTGAAGCATACATTTCATAGTTTAAACATTACATTAATATTCTTGTATGAGTTATCATAGCATTAATACAAAGATAATTAAAGATACAGTAATCTTTGTTCTAATTAAATTATCGTCAGTTCATTAATGTCTTGTAATATCACTTTCATCTCTATAACTCTTTCTACTCTTAGTAAGCTTTGATCACCTTCAATCAGGTCTACTTCTTGTATATAGATATTTGTCGTACTTGAAAAACTGTACCAAGAATTAATACTTGACCTTAAGCACCCAGTTTAAGGTGTTTGGGTTCATGCAGATCTCCACGCGTGTCAGTATTTACTCACCCACTATAAATATCATGTTTGCCTGCACTAACTAGATACACTACAAATGCAACTAATAAAATACCAACTCGATACATTTTATCGTCACCATTAATTCTTACTAAATGTCCGATAACTAACACTCATGGGTAATTTAATACTTATATCTATTAGGAATGTTATATCGATATCATTATCAGAGATAAATATTTATTTATTATCCTATCGGGACAGATACGTTTTAAGTTAATTTGATGATTGTTTTGAAGGAATACTCTAAAACAAATATATTGGAAATAAATGTATAATATTCGTATTATTCTTGAAATAACGTTTGATTATCGCATTTTTGTATCACGTGTACAAAAGACATTAGCTTTTGTATTCAAGTCGAAGGCAGTGGAATCATTTTCATTATATTCGTAGAAAAAATATTATATATGCTGTTTTCTATATATATTTATATTAGTTGGCCTTGTGAATTAATAATTCAAGTAATCATTTATTTAATAGGCTAGTTGTGTGATATTTCTTTTGTCATGTCTTTAAAACCTTTCAGTAAAATATTTGGTTGGCTTGAGCTTGCCGAAGTGTTACAATTTTAAAAACACATTTTCCTACTTGCTAGCTACCACGAGATGACGTCACAGCGTATGTATTTCGTTACGATAGCTTAACTTAGTTTGTTCGATAACTATATTAAATATTTCGTTTATGTAAATTGTTTTCAAGCGAAATTACTGATAGCTTTTCTTTTTTTTTTACTTTTAAACATTAGAAACGAATTCGACGAAACTGTAGTCATGTAAGTATAAATACTAATACATAATGACATAATTGATTTGTAAATGTCATTATAAATACTAAAGGCTGAGAGTTTCTTGCGCCACTTCTCCTCTGCAGCTTCTAATTCGTCGAAGCGGTAGTAGGGTTAATTGGGAATATGCATTCTAGTGACAAGTTATTTAGTACATATTTAAATTCTATAACTGGGACAATTTGTAAATGCCCGGTTGATACCCACTTAAAGTTATCACTATTGCCTTTAATTAAATTTATTTATTTTTCTCATACATATTCCCTGTTGTGACGATTTAAAAGAACTTAGTAAATGAGTCTATTTAAATAAAGTTAAAAAAATAAGTTGTTAAACTAAAAGTTTGCGTGTTAACCTTTTTATGTGTATTTTATAGTTTTAATTCAACCTTGTCTTAAAATGTTTGAATAAAACTGATTAATTTTAATTAACTATTTCACAGATCAATACTATGCAATCAACAATTTGTGGTTAGTTTTTGAAAGATATTACGTCTCAGTCGAATTGGTATCAAGATATATACTTATCAAGTAGATGATAATACGTCTATATAAATTAATGGTGTCAGTAGTTGATTACATTTATACAATGACATTACACAATTGAAATAAAACCCAACCGAAACATCTTTTAGTGTTTATTATATTAAAAAACTTAAATAACTAAACAAACTGCTATTGATGTATATTTAAACATATAGCTCGGTCCAAATAGTGACGCTATAAGATAAGTATAAGATAAGTTAATAGAGTTAACAGAGAAAATTGATGTTTGCTACCGACACAGGCCATACAGTAAACGAGCAAATGTTTCTCCGATGAAGGCATGCTTTTCCTGGCAAAAATAAATAAAAATAAATATATATAGATGATACTGTAATTGCAAAGTAAGGTTATTCTTATTCAATAATTGCATAAATGCAGAGGACTACTAAAGATTTTCTTTAGACTAAATTAAGGACATGTGAATCTTGTGTTGTGTTTAATTAAACCAAAATCGACATAAAAGTAGAAAATTAATTTAAACTTTGTTACATTTTTATTATGGCAATTCTTTATAACAGCACGCTAGCTAAATCAAATATTTAGTCGTTCTCCTTGCCGTCCTATCAACCCAGACAACGTTTTATAGTTTCAGATTTAAAAATTCTATTACACTAAAGAATATATATACGATAGAGCTTACACTATTTACCGAGAATTTGTAGTAACATCTCCAGTATTTTGAACATCACATAATATCTGGATTCCTGGACTCTATTCATTCACCCTTACACTTAAGGGAATTCGATTGACCCTAGCGGAAATGAATCCCGAATCCTTCTGATTGGACTAACGTTTTCTTGAGCTTTTCGCTAAAGATTTGATGCAATCAAATAATTGAGGCTTCTACTATCAGCCTTAGTAGAGTTCTGGAATATTTCCGCGACTGTTACTGCCTCACGAGGTTGTTAATCACCAGTAAAGTTAAGGACAGGAGATAGGAAGCCCGACGCTTAAATATCATCACAGGGGGTATATTCTCTTTGCGTTCATGTTCAGTCGTTAGCGTCAGCTAATTGCACGTCTATTGCTTCGTTACAAAGTTTATTCCCTGTTGGAGTTCACTCCTAAATAATGTAGTGGATTCTGACACAGCTAGTAGCAATTAATTATGTTCCCTTTAACACTACGCTCTACACTCCAACTTACAGACTAAATTCGCATCAATCAACCGACGATAAATTCCTAATGGTAGTATTTCTGCAGCATATAAACAGATGGAAGGAGGAAAAGCAATAAAAATATTATATTTAAGATTTTCTAGATGAAAGGAAAGTTTTTAACAAAGAGTGTCTCTATTCTACAATTCGTTTCATGGTATACGCACCAATTGATAAAATTGATTTACCAAATTGCAGAAGGAGTCAGCACCCACTGCAGTAAAATATCTCCTAGGAATATTACGATTATTCCCATTATAGGTTTTAGTCGAGCATTCAACCACACGGATGCAGTTGGACCACGTCATGGGGAAGTTACGATCTTCATTAAATTCCTACTCTCACACAAAACTCGTTCTGTAACTGCAAAGTGCTTTTAAAAACAATAGACAGTGAAGTTCCCACTTCTAAAAATACTTCTAAATTGGATTGATTTTTTATCTATTTTGAAGAAGGTTTTATGTTTTACAGATAGTTATTAACAAAAATACCTTTTCGTTTTGGAGTTCCTGATGTTTCGGTACTTTTGCAAGTGATATGATCACGAAGACAACTGAGGATTTAGCAAGTCAGATGTTATGGGCAGAAATATCGATCTACCCTCTTTCGAAGTCTATCTATCTATATATTAATGACCATGAAACAGCAATACAATCGGTTTTTAGTTTTGTATATATATTTTTTTAAACATATACTAATTTCACTCTTATTCTAAAGTAAAACTATGTTATATATGAATAGAAGGCTGTTATAATTCAGGTGTCCAAAAATTATGAAGGCCAAGAAAGGGTCTTCCCTCGTGATAATACGGATAGCTTAATTAACTCGGCCTGTCTCCGTTAATTTACAGGTAAATTGATACAAACGGGCGTTTCTTGAACGTTGAAATTTTGATTGTGAATTATGGGTTGAATTTGTTTTAAATAAGTTTACGTTTTTGATGGAATGGATGGTGAATTTTGGGAGATTTATTTATAGACCAAACGTGATGAAATTCATATAAATGTAATACATTTTCTTAAATATTCTTGCATTGATTTTATTTTGATAAAAAATAATTTAAAAATTTTGAAAAAAACTTCAAATCTAAAAACTTTGTTTAAAAGGTTAAGTGTCATTGTAAATTTTGTAGATTTATATCTGGTGATGACTTTATTTTCATTTCCACATCATACACAGAAAAAGATCTAAATAGTTATATTGTTTAAAGACAAATATTTTAAAATAGATAATATTAAACTACTACAGAAATGTAAAATGGTCGCCATTCAGTGACTGATTTCGTTCACAGCGGGATGTGAACAAAGCACTGGTATTCTTCTACAGCCCGAGGGCTTTTTGAGACAGTGGATTATAACAGAAAGTCAGTGTTGCCCTCTACGGGGACTCTAGCGCTGAGCTTGTAATATTTTCAAACTGCACCACACGGTCGCAGTTTTATAATAACTCTAAAATATAGTCTGTAGACTATATTATAGTATATGTAGTTATATGAAAAAAAAAATTATTTGGTTTGACAACTTGATAATTTTTAAAAATATTTTATGTTATATTTTTGAATACAGTCATTTATCTATCTAAATATTTCCTTTAACACCATTAACAAGTAGAGTTAGACAGAAAACGCTATTTTGTTGATTAAGATGATGCAAATTAGTTGCTTGTGATGAAATTTGTAAAGGATCAATCTGAGTCAGTCGTATTGTAATTGGTTTTTTTTTAACTTTTTTATTACATGCAAGGTACTAGGAACCACAAGCTCTCGTCTTGTCCAAGGGATAGCGAATACAAATAAATTATTCCAAATTACTCTCCCATAAAATTGTTAATAATTTCTTTTAGGAATATCAAGTTATATAAACTTAGCTGATATTAAATTACGTCCATAAAACCAGTATCCAGGTATCCTGTGGTGGTAAATTCACTGCCCTTAATAACCTACCTAACTTTTTAATCATATCTCCAGGGGAAAAAAAATGGCGACGTTGACAGTTGACAATAGGCGGGTTTCGCACCATCTCTCGGCTTAACACTTTTTGTCTATAATTATAGAGTCGCATTTAAATAAACTTAGTAATAAAACGGCATGATAATGATAGAAATGGAAAGAATCGGTTTGACCGGGAAAGGATAATATTTAATATGAATTTCACAAAGAAACATGCAAGAACAGTGACAGTGCAAAACTAATCAAAAACAATCTTCAAAAAGTAAAACGTAAAAATATACAAATAAAAGTATCAAAAAGGATCAATCAAGATGTGAACCTGGTACGCTACACCGTATAAAGAAATGCGTTCTCAATATATGAACATCATTCATTTATTTAGCAACATTTTCGAGTCTTTTTATTTTTACGTCAGACGTCCACGCATTTTTAGAGCCAAAAAGAAACTGTTCAACCGCTCGTGTATTTCGATAAGATTTTAACCAACCGCTTAAAAGCCGTCATTGGAGAAATCGCCCTAAGCTTAATTTAGAAGTTTCTCTTGACGCTGAGCCTTCATATTTTAATAAAATACCGCCCTTAGGGTTTATGGGCTTCATCAGGTCTGAATTAACGAGTCCCTAGGTTTTAATTATTTGGTCTGGCTAAAGTTTAATGTGAAAGTAATCCAATAACAGTAAGAATAGTTATTATATATTAATATTATATTTAAATCGATAAAATCTACAGAATTAAATTTAAAAAGAATAATATTACTCGTAGCTACTTGACCTGGTGAATTGCTCGGCAGAACCCAGGTTACCCCCGTGAAGGGCAATGGAGTTACCGGGGAGTTTTAGTGGGTATTCTCAGTGCCGCTCTATAGAGGTACTGAGTGAGCCCCACACACTCCCGTCACTTAGCCAGTGGCGGGTAGGTCCATAAATGGATTCCTGCTCATACAAAGAAGTAGTAGCTACTTGATATATCTTACACAACGCATCCTTACAGTCCGCGCCATACCTGTATTGTCGCGGACAACGCTAAAGCACCTACGTGCTAGAGAGAGTCACAAAGTGTACATCATACATGACGCGCCTCATACGAGCTGATATTCCTTTGTTTTAATATTTAATTATTGATTTAAATTTAATATATGTCAGTGTACATAGACTGTAGTGTTATAATCTTTACTTTTATTTTTAAAGCTACAAAACTATTTGCTTGCTCTACCGTTAAAAAGAGGATCATGTTGTATTCTATCGAAATAGATCTAATTAGTTCATAAATTACCTCTTCGGAGGCGGCAATAGTATTAACTAAATACACAGTAAGCGCTCTTTTAAATTCTAATGAATGATATGTTTAAGATTTGGAATTCGAATTGTGGTCAATTTATCATTTCTTTCGTAGCTAATTGTTTTCACATAGTTTCTATATCAAATCTAATCATGTTAAATCTAATAATGCAATAATTACCTTTGATAATGTTCTTGATAACGTTATAACAAAAGATTAACACAAAATCAAACATATTTTTTTATTTATCGACTATTTGACATGAACAGAAACAGTAGAATGTACAGAGTTATAAGTGTATTAGTTTTAATAGTGGCTTGCTTAGTTAGCGCAGGGAAACATGACGTATATAGAGGGTAAGTAGTCAAATACAAGGATCGTAATGTTCTTGAAACTTAATACTTAGGAGTGGGTGCTGAGGAGGAAATAGTTGTATAACTCATAATACTTTCATGTGAAAAAAATGATGAAGTAATGACTGATGAAATATCGTGAACAACATGATTAATATTTAATTTATGATTCTAATTCATCCAAAGAAACTTCAAAATGTTTACAGAATGGTATTTTCAAATAAAAGTTAAGAACTCCTAATTTTAAAGAGCTCAACTGGGAAGATCCTCCGATTCAAAGTAACATTATTGTTAATACAAATGCTTTTGACAAAATAATATTTTCTTTTACATTTTCTGTATCAAGTACGCCGTCACTTTGTTTAGCTCTATTACTGATGTCACGTGTCTTTAGCTATTTAAGTTGATAATGGCGATAAATGTGTGGCAAACCACACTAAGGTATTCAACACCATAAGCTTATGTTTCAAAGAAAAGTTACTTTGAATTTGAGAAATTGATGCTGTTAAAAATGCTTAAGAAAGTATTGTAATGGCTTACCATACGACTTTGTTCCTTAATGCCACAAAAAAAAATATACACATCAAAGCTAGTTATCACTTAATTTCAGTTGCTTGTTTGATATTATCTGATATATAAAAATCACTCAACACATTTGTTTTTATACATGTGAATTCCAAGCGATTTACTCGACGAGACCAGACAACCAGTTCTTTTAAAACTTACCATTTAATTCCAGTCACTCAGTCCATGGAATAAAGTTCCGAGACAGCTCCGAGCAGCAGTTCCTGCACAAGTTAGAGCAACAGCTTGATCTGGATGTATGGCAGCATGGTATCCCAGAAGACAGGGACACCCTGGTTCGTCTCACACCAGAGCTCAGGCACACCGTTTTGGAACAACTCGATCAGAAAGATATCGCGCATTATCTCCACATTGCCGATGTAGCTAAGTTAGTCATTTTTACATTGCAAAAAACATAGTCTTAAAAGTTCAAACATTTTCTTGCTCTAAGATGAGAGAAATAAAACTCTTACAATTATTTAAAAATATTTTTTAATACTTCAGAAACTTTGAAGAGCACGACGAAGAAGTTAGAAAATGGAGACTGATGAAAAGCAGAAGTGGTGAGATACCTCCTTATGAAGTCTATCCTCGTTATGCAGAGGTTAGTACATATTAAGACAAGACTTAATGTGCAGTTGACATTAACGTATATAAGATCGAATTTTATAATTACCACGATAAATATATCAGACATAAACGATTCTATTACATTTTAAGAGTAGATGAGCTAGTTAATTATTGTAATAACTGTACAAGAACCAATACTTCCAAAGCTTTTGTTTTAGGTGGATGCATATTTAGAAATACTAGCAGCTGAAAATCCTGATATAGTAACGTTGGTCAACGCTGGGAAAAGTTTCGAAGGTCGTGATATTAAGTATTTGAAGGTGCGCATTTCAATAGTGTTTAGATACCTTTATATAATATCTTTATATTAATTTTAAAAGGGTTTACATAACTGGATGTTTACGTTAAAATATTTTAGTTAATAATAGCGCCCATCTCGAACTATAATTATCTAGTTACAAAAAATGCATAAATTTATGAATAGAATCTTAAATTCAAGAGAAAATACGGGAAAAGTAGATATGAAGGTGTGCTCTTAGTGTATGTGCATGTGTGCGTGCGTGTCTACGTATGTGTAAGTGGGTGTGTATCTGATTATGTGTGCGTATGTGTTGTATATCATTCAATTTATTGAACGAGATACTGAACATCTTCATAACTAAGTCAGAAGTCAAAAGTCAAAAATAACTTTATTTAAATAGACTCATTTACTAAGTTCTTTTAAATCGTCTCAACAGGGAATATGTATGAGAAAAACAAATAAATGTAATTAAAGACAATAGTGATAACTTAAAATGGGTATCAACCGGGCATTTACAAATTGTCCCAGTTATAGAATTTAAATATATACTAAATAAATTGTTAAGGCTAAGTAACCACTCATTCAAAGCTATTTTGTACTCTCATAAATTTATAAAAAAAACTCATAAAGCTATAAATGAATATACGATGCTCATGCAGCGTGAGGGGCTTGCTTCTGCGTTGGCATAATGGTATGGTATGGAAAGCATATTTGAAAATCTGAATACATAGATATCCAGATTTCTAAATGTCCAACCGTTCTTTACTAAATAAAGTAAGCAATAATCGTAACAAACATTTCTATTTAACAAATTCTAACAAAATTGGGGAATTCAGTCTACAATAGTTATTGGTATATAGATTTCTACCACTAACTTCACGGACAACAGTAAGCCAATATACTTCATGGACGCCATGATACACGCTCGCGAGTGGGTCACCACGCCCGTCACGCTGTACTCGATCCACCGGCTGGTTGAAGACCTCCAAGAACAGGACCAGGACCTGCTGCAAGACATTGACTGGATCATTTTACCGATAGTCAATCCTGATGGGTATGAATATACTCATACTGATGCAAGTATATTTAATTAAATTTTTATTTTTGAAACTATTCTTTATATATAAAAAATGAATTTAGATGGCCATCTGGTTGGGTGGTCCGTACCTTTACCTGTTCGGTTTCAATTTCACCACATTGATTGATGCGGTGAAATAGTTTCTTAACGAACGAATTGCCAAAAAAGAGTTTATATAAAAAAAATATATCGTAAAACTTATAGGTATTGAATAATTAATATTAGCAATGTTAGAGCTACCGCCTATTTTATTTAAATATAGGCGATTTATTCTTATTTAAAACGCATATATAAGTTATATATATAAAATAATTGTTTATTTGAGTAATGAAGTTTGTTATTTTTTTTTAATCTTCTCCTTCAAACATTAAACTATCTATAATTAAAAAAATCTTTTTTATATAACACTGTTACGCAGTCAACAGTGTTCTATATTTTAAAAACAAAAATTAAATTCTAGATGCGTCTATGGCGGCGCACACGCTCGTTCAACTCAGAATTCAGCGACACCTGCTACGGGGTCGATGCCAATCGCAATTTCGACGCCGACTTCAATACTGTTGGCGTTTCCCAAAATCCCTGCAGTGACATCTACCCTGGCCACGAAGCTTTCTCTGAAGCAGAGACTAGGATTGTCAGGGACATCATACACGACAATCTTGATAGAATTCAGCTTTATATGAATATACACAGCCATGGAAACTGGATCCTCTTCCCGTATGGTAATACAAGTTTGCCTGATAATGCTGTTCATTTGTACCACGTTGGTGCTACTATGGGCGCGGCTATTGACGCTGTGAAACTTCCAGAAGCATCTTTTTATATGGTGGGGAATGCAGCCCTTCTTTTATACCCTACATCTGGTAGCGCTGATGACTACGCGCAGGTGAGCCAATAAACATTTACTGTTTAGGGAAGGTGCTGGGCTAAGTTAGTTTATTGTACAGGTATGTAGGTGTATCTTGGGTCTCACTTGGTAAACACAACACTGATGGCACTAGGATAGCACTGATGGGCACAGAAAACGGGACAACGAGGGCAACGTGGTGCACACCGCGGGTACCTATGTTAGTCAGTCAAGCGTCGGGAAGGAACTGGTAGACTGGTGGGGGTTAACGTAATGAAATGAGCGGGTCAGGTAGCTAGGCAGATATAGGTAGGCAAATATAACGCGTCCAAACCCATAGTATTATAATTCTTCTGAGTATACGGGGCTCTCGCGGCATACTCCCATCAAATTGCCTCTCTGTGATGTAAAATATTGAAGTCTTTGGGGTTAGAATAAAAATTCGTTTCATTTCATTGCAAGATGAAGAAGATACAGTACTTGTTACTTCTCTGTTGCAGAGTGTTGGCGTGCCTTTTGCGCTTTGCTTGGAGTTGCCAGGCTTTGGACGTCAGTTTGAGGTGCCTCCGGAGTATATTAGTGCAATTAACTCTGAGACATGGCTCGGTATTGCTGCAAGCGCACGTCTTGCTCGTGCATATTACACGGCTCGCATTCAGACATAGAAAGAAAAAATATTTTCCATTTCCATTGTCAATCACAACTTATGTATGGTAAGATGTATGGATGTGGTCAGTTTGCGAGCTCCTGTTACACCAAAGGTCGCCTTGCGTTAGAAGGATAAATGGCATCGGAACAACCTTTGCGCTGCTGGGATACTTCATGAGATAAAAAGTTTTTTTTTGCTTTTTTTTACACAACTGGGGTGACAAACCTTTTCTATAGTTATAAGTAAATCTTATTTTATTTTTCATTAGAATGTGAAGTGTGAATTACATAATTTTTTGTTGAATGTTTTTTTATTATTATATTTCTTTAATTGGTTAGTTAGGTTTTGATAGAGCGAGAGAATAAAAGATCTCATTAAAAGTTCACTTAATGACTTGTTGAAAATAGTTATAATAAAAACACAATATTTCCAAAAGTACAGTCTGGATAGTGGGCTTTTTATGTAACTTCAATATCCATTGGTACTCACCAACTTTGACAATAAGTGTAAATACATTGCTAGTTTTGTAACAACCGTTGTTATGGCGATACAACTAGGATTAACCAGGACCAATTAATGTCAATTTGATAGTGGTTGCTATCGCCTGCAGAAGCAGGGAGCAGTTAATTTATACATTAATAGTGGTAATGAATTATTTAGATAGCCATGGTTAGTGATCACCATAGATTATAGACGACAGTGTCATCAATGAATTTGCCTACCGTTAAATATTAAAAAGATACATTAAATTGAACGTAGAAGACAAGCTTCACATTGCTTCCTTAATGAGCTCATGACCTTACATCACAAACTCATTGATGTTATGTTTTTCTTTATAAAAATCTCAGCAGACGACTCGACACCACCTGATGATAACTAGAGGAGTCCATATGTGAAGATAGCTAGTGCAGCATGATACAAACTGCCTACTGTTAAATAACTGCCTAATGCCAAACTGTTACCATTTAAATTACTTAATTTTTAATACTTTTTCTTTTTAAAAGTGTTCCTAGTTATTTTTGGAAGCATATAATATATGAACTGCGTCGTCATAATTCCAGACAAATCTCAAATTTCTCGCATTGATAAAATGCAGCCAAAAGCCCTGTTATTCCTTGATTAAAATCATGTTTTATTCAAAGCTGCTAATGACGTAATCCTGGGCAGGTCACGCAGGTGAACTGGCCAGATAGTTCCTTCAAATATTGCATGAGCCAACACGGGGTCTGATCTCGTCTGAATTATTCATAGCAACTTGACAAGTTGAGAACGCTCAGTGAGAATTTGTAAAGTTGAACGTGACCCTTAGTAGAACAATTTGGCTCGAAGATAAGATCGAAAAAATTAGTTCTATATCTTTGTAGTTTTTTGCAATTTATGTTACTAACTACGGAATTACCGGTATAGCCAATAGCCTGTATACGTCATACTTCAAAGCACAGGTTTTCCTACATGGCAGAAACACTAGAGGAGTGTAGAACATAACACCACAATTAACAATGCTGGTTGGACGGTTAAATAGGTTGTCATAGCAACCAGGATTAACCAGCTGTCCAAAGGAAGAGGAAGGTATAGACCCATCCAGGCTCCAACCATGGTGAAAAATGCTTTGTTATTGTAATCTAAACCAAAGCTCTCGAACCATGACGCCAATCAGCTCCTAGCTCCTATATAAGAGAGAGATACACGCTGAAGTGTGAGGTAAATTTTGCGCGCTGGCGTAGTCACCACGATTGGTTCCTTTTGATAGGGTAGGAGGATTTGTTAACTCTAACGCCTCCTTGAAGACACGAAAAGCCATTGGTCCTTGGTTGGCGATGCAACCACTTTTATTCGCCCACCATGGAATAGACCATCGCGGCTACTGGTTATGTTAAAAAAAAAACTCCTTCAAAAATTTCCAGTGTAATCTATTCTATTTCTTTTGGTGATATAGAAGAGCAAAGAATTATATCTACGAGTCTCTTGACAGATTTTCTTCACCTTAAAAATGTAGAGACAATTGGCTATCGAAAACCTCTTTCTAGACTTACATAATTATTTATATATCTATGAACAAAAATATATAGATTTAGTCCTCGCCTTGCGTGGAAATGAATATCCATATTTCACAAACTTTAAGCATAGCCGGAACACGTTTGACGCCAGTGTTGCCACTAATCATACGAGAGAAAGAACATACATTTATCTGACATGCAGGTGAACAGGCAGAGGGCGTCCCCAAATATTCCCTAGGGACCGCGAGCTCTAGGGTTGTCCAACAGAAAAATTAATAATGCATTTTTTTAGTTGAAGACATTTTTTTATTCTTAAGGTCGCACTTGGCTCACTTACTATCAGGTGAGATTTATCTAAGGTATATCAGAAGATGGAAGCGAAATACATCCGGATTCCACAACCAAAGAGGAGCTGGCTACGTTAATTCCAACTGTCTGAACACAATAATGCTGTTAACATTATTTTAGGAAACTTGCTGGGTTGCGTTGGTGCAGAGATATCAATTATTATCAATTAAATACAAACTTCAACCTTCTTTAACAACAATCTTCAACCTTAGTAAAATACTAACCTCTAGTAGGTGTGAACATGCTTATTCAAAGCCATAAACTGTTTTCTGACTTCATAGCCCTCAAGGTCGACTGTGTCTCCGATAAATGTACTTAAAATATAATTTCCATAAGAACATTAATTTTATTCTTGTATATGTAACTTTACAACCTCTACGCCTAAATCTGGATTTGGATCCACTTTTTATAACTCTTTTAATATGAAGCTAAACTTGTAAGTGGCATGAATATTCTATTTTATGTTTACCTTATATAAATTAGCCAAACACTGGTGATTTTGGTCTGAGTGACACAACTTCCTTATACTACAGGAGATGATGCTGGAAAGAGTACTCACTCATTTAGTTAAAACGTTAAAAGTCAACAGAATCGATGAAGATTTTAGTATTTGATATTATTACCTATCCATTGCTGCTTTAAAAGGATGTCATCACAGTGTCGTTTGAGCAAGACAACAGAGGATTCGCAATACATTTTAATTGAAGATTATTACCATTACAGTCGGAGTTACGTAATATAAAAAAAACCTTAAAATACGAGATAAAAAGACGATACAGTTTCATAGACGGTCTAAAATATTATCACTGTACATAATTAATTCTAACTACAAATAAAATATTAGGACAATTATCTATTTATTTACGACTATGCATTAATTTTTACGTACATATATTTATCGTATTTTTTTCCCAGGTAGAGCAATCAAATATTTAAAGCACCAAAAATTTTTACCAGCTCTATAAAATCCAGAGATTTGCCAGTTCGGCAGCTAACGACGCAATACTTAATTTCTGTACACAGGTTCCTCGTTGGATAACAAGCCTTGGCGAAAGGTAGGTCTTATTAATAAAGAAGCAATGGTTAAAATATTTCTGATCCCGTATCTCAGCTGTGCGAACCCTAGCGTATCCCGGCTGCATTATTCATGGCGGGCGTGCCGCGTTTGTCTTGCACCACCGTGCGGAATTCCGCCAGTGAGCTCTAGTGATGTACTACTATCGATAACTTTAAATTGAAAATCAGATTGAATATTTTTTTAAGTCATTTAAGCTTACGTTTTTTACTTATTTTAAAAGTGGAAACTATTATGATGGCTCTCATCAATTTTGAAATCTATGATATCTCGAAGTAGTTTTTTGGCCCATGTTGGAAACAAGAAAATCTTTATAACAAGAAGAAAATATTAAATGGTTAAATATTATAAATAAGGATGAGAGTTATTTCTTAATTTTTTTAAAAACGTACAGTAATTGGCTTACAATCAAGTGGTAAGTAAAAGAAGCCGTGTCTGCTGTCACAGAAAGAGGTAGGAAGTACAAGAGGAGATGTTTGTATGATGAAGACGAATATTTGTTTACGAGTCTGTCGTTTGTATAGTTAAAATACGTAATGTAAAGCTTGAGTATCAGACATAACAGAATATATACTAGTTGTGATAGTATAAAGTTGGGCCGCGGTCCCTGTCATGTGCACATTTAGTTAGGCGGAAGATAATTTTCAATGATGATACGGGTAACATAACCACATCCCAACAGTAAATTTTTAATATTCTTACATATTAATGCCTTAATTTTGACGTTATATATTAATTTGAAATACATAACCAATAAGAATGTGAGATAAATGTTTTCATTAAAATTTTAATTATTTAGGAAATGAAATACAATATTTATAAAAAAGACTTTCTGAAAGTTATTTTAAATAACTTCTGCGATAAGTAAATATCGATAATAAAAACGTTCACATCTCTACACCTGGTTTGCACATGGTACTCCAGTCGGTCAATCATATTTTGGTATTCCATTACGATTTCATTTTCTTTATTTCTTAAGAGCAGCATTGGAAATCAGTGTTTCTTATATGTCTGGTTGATTCAAGATTTACTTTAATATATATGCAGTATGTTTCATTGAGAAAGGTCAGTTTATTGTAGAGATTTAAAGCTATAAGAGATAGAGAAAATAATGTAAAAAGCCTTGTTACAATCTAAGGATAGAGTAAGTGTTGTAAAATTTCCCCGGTATGCTCATAAAATTAGTCATATTAAATCCACCTTGAGCGTGAATGGAAATAACGTCCTCAACAATGATCGACTCCAGCTCAATAGTGACCCCTCGACCCCTGCTGAATAATGTCGATTGACAGGATCAGGTCATCCATGCAATGATGATCAACGATGGCCTTTACTGCCTCTGGATGTTTATCTAAGAACCTAAGTGCATCCTCATTCTTTACGTACTGTGCTGATGAAGGAGAACAAACAGCACCAAAGATCATGACATCATCTGGTACTCGTCATTCCACCACAAAAACCGTTGAGCATGTCTGTCTCCTTCAATGATAAGCCCCTGATGAAACATCTCCTGTATGTCTCCTATAACAGCATAGCGATGAAACCTAAATTGCAACACTAAGTATAAAACCTACCATGATTATTATTATGGGTTTTTTAATACAAAAATGATAGTTGTAATTACATTAAAAAGGAATCAGAATCAACGACGAGTCCTCCTGCCCCCAAGACAGCAGTACGAACAGCAGTAGAAAGAAGTACTAAGTATGATATTTCACTGCTTGACGGCCGTGTGGTCGAGTGGTCAGTATCCCTGTCTACTAAGCCAAAGTTCTCGGGTTCTAATCCCGGTAATTTGTATAATGAGTACGAATATTTTTTCACGATTCATTGATGTTTATTTAATAATTTATTGTGTACACATAAACATTAACATGAAATGAAAACAAGAAAGAGATCACAAAAGGTGTGGCTTATTTCTCATAGAAATTTCTTCATGTTTATTTAGTATATTTATGTAAATGTTACTATATACGTTTTTCCGTTGCCTAATGTTTTTAACTCAAGCTCTTACAAATGCTTACTTTGGGCTAACCTAATATATTATAAGATATATATTTTGAGCGCAAATGAACACTTTAATCCCAGACAATACTACCGTCTTTCACCCGTCTTGCACAGTTAAATTAAGTTTATTTATTTATTTTTCCTTCATTGCACAAAAGCACAATTGGCACAAGTTTCCATATTATCAAGCAACATTAAATTAAATTTTCAAGAATATGTTATTTTAGGTAAACTTCTGAGCAAGTAATAACTTTCATTCAAATTAAGTGCAGTCATTTAAACTGCTTAACTTATTTTACGAGGCTCTAGAGCAACGTTTTGTAGATTAGAAGCCTTTTGGTCACCCATCCCAATGGCACCAATTTTAGTGTGGTTTCACTTTTCTAGTTAGACGAGATTTTTTAGTGGAAATACTATTTCGATTGAAACGGGAAAGATATACCTTATTCATTGGACAGGTACGGCGCCAACTATATATGTGATAGACTGGAGAAGTGCCTAAGACACACCAAGGAGCCCTGGCTTGTTGGCTGCAGATTAGCTGACCACGAAACCACTACCGGTTCTATTTCGATACCGTTTATGAACCACCCCTTATACCGGATGGGGAAGTTATCAAGTGAATAAAGTGGTCCTCAAACGGTACCAGTACGCGACGCGGCGAGATATTGGATGGCTAAACATTGTAATGGAAGGTAAAATCATTGAGTTTAGGATTTTAATGTGGGTTCTGGAAACTTTATAATCATATTCTTAAATCTATCAGTAAAACTTAATATCACTTTGTGTTTAAAAATGTACTAAATTATTATTTATTGCTACTGCCTGTTACAGTGTAAATGAATATTTATTTGACAAATTTTAATATAATTTAATCTACGAGTGATAATAATAATGCCTTTTCATGTAATTCCTAATCTACTTAAACTTGAAAATAATGTTACTTATAATTAATTAATATTCATAATATTTTATTGAATGTTCAATATTTCAGTTTAATATTTGAGAATTCTCGAACTTTTAATATTAATTTCATAATAATATTTTGATTTGATCTGTGTATTTCTAGAATAATTTCATTAAGATATAATTGCTGCTTCGTATATTTTTTATAACCTAAATTCTCTCAAAATATAAATCAAGTATGCTCATCTTTATAATAAAAACATTTTAAATTAAAAATAAATTTGTATTAATTCAACATAATTTGTTTTAATAACTAATTAGCATTTGGATCTTTCTTAGAAGTACTTGATAAGGTACCTTAATAAGAACCAGTGGGAATGGTGGAACAAATACGCGGGGCGCGATGGTGTCTGTACACTATGATAGAACATATTAGATCAAAGTCAAAGTTGTCACGATCAGGTAGGAAACAATATTTATATGGAATGTTTAACAATATTTAATGAATTAATTAAAAAAAATTGTCAGACAGTGTCAAAGTTTAAAATTAAATATTAGTATTATTATATTAGTTTATTTTTTTTATTTAAACTTTAAAATTAAATTTAAATATCTATTTCTCCCACGCAGACCTATTATGTAGACCAAATTAATATGTTAAGAGCTGTTATGCTTAAATAAAGAAAGAAAGAAAGCTAGACAGCTATATATATTTGTCTAGATATCTTTCTTTATATATATATATATATATATATATATATATATATATATATATATATATATAAACATAAATGTTAGGGTAAATATGATAGTTATTAGTTTTTATGTATTTAATTATATTAGTATCGGTATACTCCCCTCTACCTTTCGATGTCACTTTCCCATATATGGGGCTCCTGGAAGAGATTTCTCATAGAAATAAGCAGTACCTTTGTACAATTCTCGAATATTTTATTGTGTCCTTTAAATTGTCTTTGTGTGTACATAAATTGTTAAATAAATAAATAATATTTATAACACCGCAGTTCTCGTTTAATTAATTTATTTATAGAGCTGCGATATACTGCCAGGGGACTGTACATAGCCATAATTTAATTGTGTCTGGATTGTAAGGCTTGACAGGATAAAATATGAAATCACCTCTATAAATCTTTGAAGTCATTTCTTAGTCATCTGTCGATCAATTTGTCACGTTGAACCAATTTCGCACTAAAAGAGGGCTTAATCTGACATTGTTAAATTTATTTTCGTCTTCAGATTTTGATGAGAAACAACCTCTAAACAATCTCGAGATTAAAAGTCTTGTGGGTCTATCACGAACAATATTAAATGTGTTGTCGCCTATCTACTAAATTAAAACAATAATATTTTTTTCAGATATCGATAGACTATGTAGACTCTATATTTGTTAGTAACATTTATGTTGTTTTTTTGTACATTAATGGAAGAATTTAAATAAAATTATCTGTATTCAAATTTAAAACATAAGTTCGAATAATATTCTATCTAATATAAATTAAAGAGAAAATATAATATTTACTTCACACACAAACACACACACACACACATACACACATATTAACATCATACAACACTTACTACAAGCTCACGACAATTGTTCTAATATAGTTTTTAATACCCTCGATTTAAAAGACATTTTGGAGTTTATGAACGGATCTACATGCGAAATAATTCTTCTTGTTTCACCACAGAGGCAAGTCATAGCTTACTTTTAGATAAAGTTATCTCAATCTAACTTTTAAAGATTAAAAAACTCTACCCAATATTCATTCGGAAAGAATTGTTGCATTTAAGAATTAAGGACTTTTTTTAAAGCGTTATTATTTTATATTTTTACATAGTCTTTAAAAAATTACTGATAAACATATATTTTTTTCTGTGTAAAAAGTTGAAGTTCTTTTTAATAAGTATGAATAACAACCATCAACGATCTCTGGGTACAGATCCATTAATTAAGTCCAAACAGTTCTGTATGGAAGGAAGTGGTCCCACTGCCAGCGGTTACAGAGGAAACATTAAATTTCCGTCCTCGTTATGGCTTGTGATCGGACTGTTGACAGTCCACGGCTGTTTTTAGTGAATCGTAAAGTCAGCATATACCAGCGGTCTTCCCAAGTAGATTCGATTTAGGGACAAGTAAAAAGCCTATTCCTGTCAGACAGACAAAGGAAATCCAAATATCCTGCTCGGATCAGACTTATTGGCCATATTTATTATTGGCCAAAATTCCTGCTCTGATCAAAGCGATTTTCTGTGGATTAAAGAGAGTCGCAGAAACTTAATATTGAGGCAGATTCCTTATGGATTCCATTTGTAAGTGTTGGTAGAAGTTGGAAATGGCTGTGTTGGTGCAAGTTGGAGTTAAAAGTCAATAAATTTTCTTCTTTCTAATTCCTGTCAGACTCATATTATTCAACTCGTATACTCTTCCTATGCGAAATCTTTCCACTTGATGATGATAAGTTTGGGGAGAGGCAAAAATCTTTGTGTGTACAAGATCTTCAAAGTAGCGCAACGTTATGGTGTGAAGAGGGTCAAATTATAAGGCACCGTTTGACGTCACTAAAAATTTATTTGTGAGTCAGTATAGGAATTTCAAATAGAACGAATTTTGAACTTTGATTCATATAAACTTAATTATAACTTTAATGAATATGATCCAATGGCGTCAGATAAGTAGTCATTGTAACCAGTTATCTGACGCCATCAGAGAAACGTCTCCGTCCACTGCTAATACTATAAAGAATAATTTGAAAGATAAAACCGAAGCAATGATTTCAAGACTTTGAAGTCAAATGATTGCCAGTAATAATGAAATAGGAGGAAGAAGTTGCTTTAAGATTTTTATGTTAAAGAATATTATCTGGGTCACTCCACACAATTTTCCCACTGTCATCGAAGCCACTGCCTTGTCTTAAAACATCGTAAACATTAATTATAGGGTTATTGATTTGATTACAACCTAACAGGCTCTTATAGGCAAGTCCTTAATGGAAATTCCATTCAATATGAATTATTTCATTAAACAGAATTTTGTATATAGACTTCAAACATACCTACGTTATAAGTGTACTGTAGTGCATTATCCTAAGAACTTTCTTCTTGAACAGTCTTCCATCAATATTGACATATTGTCAAAGTTACATACAAAAAATATACATACAAGGGAATATTTAACTTCATCCTTTTTTAGTTTAAAAAGACAAAAAGTATTCAAAAGTCTGGTCGAATACTTGTGGAGTTGGTTGTTTCCAAAAATTTTAAACATTGGCTTCAAAAATACGACAATAAATTAACCAACTGCAAAAAAGAGGTTCGCAATTCGGTTGTATATTATTTTTGTTACCCCTCAATTGCGTCTAAATCTGATGAAAATCTTTGCTGTGTGTGTGTGCGTTTGTGGGTGTGTGTGTGACTTCATAGCTTTAAAAAGATAAAATAATGATATTTCAGTATTGAGATAATATTTATCTTAAAATATCTACTTCATTTTTGCTTCTTAGTACAGTAGATTCAAATTGAAAGCCAATTTCAAACAATATCTCTTAGCATACGCAAAAACGTCCCTAATAAACTTTTATATGAGACAATACTCATACACTCCTAATTTGTACACCATAATAATTTCAAGATACTTCAGATAATTTATGTAACAGTGAAAGGAAATAGTTTTATGTTAAAATTGTTTTTGAAGTTTCAGAAATGAGTATAATTTCAATACTGTTTTGCTTAAAAACTGGGAAGTTAATTACTATACATATACTTAAAGATCGTATTGTACATAATTATCCAATGTGTATTGACTTCATGGTTTTTGCAACGTAACCAGTAATCCAATAAATTAAGATTTAGACAAATTTTAGTCATATAAACAAAGATAAATAACACATTGTTGCAGGATCGAGTTGAATATTCAAAAATTACTCATATACAAGGGAGTCGCAATTTAACTGTCCCGCCTCACCTGTATCATTGCAGTCATTGATTGGGCGGTTGTCGAATTAACTACATACGGTGATGCTGCCTTGAATTTAATTGTGTTCCGCCATTTTGACGATACAATTCGCTTTAATTACTTTTGTTTCATTATCGCCGTGCAGTAATTGCTATATTTGCCTACAGAGCAGTTGTTTCAAAAAAAAATTCTATAGGCCATTAGTCCCGGGTGTTATGGTCATTAATTTCACCCATAAAGCCTCGTTGTCATGGGTTTCTACCTAGTAGGAAGGCTGGAGTAGAATGTAGATAAAGACGATTGTACAACCGTAGCAAATGATTAGTTTCGCACGGTGGCGACAGATGGCGCTGCACGTTTGTGAATCGCGCAAGCAAAGATTAGACAGGGAAGGTATATAGGTTACATAGACAAAGCTATCAGATATAGACCAAACTCAATTTAAATCCTAGTTTTGTAGTAATTTTAATAAAGATTCAAGTATTATAACTGTAACTTTGTATAATGAACCCTAAAAATGTAAGAATGTGGTCTACAATTAAAGAACAGTCTAATTTAAACTCTACACCGATCTCCAGTCATGTGCCTACGTTTAATTTGCCAGAAAATGTAATATCTTTCAGCGCACCGATGTCACCGACCAAATTTTATTATTTATCCTTGTATACCGGGATCCATTAGTAAGTGTCAAGTCGTAACGAAAAAATATATTTTTATTACGTAATTTTCATATGAATACAATTAATTTACTGTATATTTACAATATCAGGAACGAAGCAACGCGTAATCATTGAAGTGAATATTCTGAGTAGCAGTGTTAAACAAACAGCTGATCATATTCAATACTCAGTATTATTTATTATTATAAAAGAGATTGGAATGAAGTGAGAGAGGGAGATACGAGAACATGTTTCTTTAGTAAGGGATAATATTTTTTGCACATTCCCTTCCTATCCTAGCTATATTTACGATTTAAGAAATCGTAAAAATAGGATAATTTGTTTTACATTATTTATTACAATCTGTGCTTCTGTCTTTATTTAGAAACATTAACAGCTATATGTTATCCTTGCTTAAACTAATAATCGACTTACTGATATGTATTTTAATGTTAATTTTTCGTTTAAATACAGTTTGTATTTAATAAACAAATACACTTATTTGCAAAATATGTTTTTAATGCTATAAGAAGGATATAAACATCATCTACAACCTGTAATGCCCTACTGCTGAGCTCATGCTATCTTACATAGGAAGGCCTGTCCCTGTGTGTGTAGGACAGCAAGTACTGGCTTCCATGAGGAAGATACTCAAGAAGATTTTGGGTCATAACACTATAATGTCGGCTCATAGAAAATAGAATGTTGGTCAGTGAATAAACTGAAGGATCTTTCTTGCAAAAAATGACGCTAACAACTTTCTTCTGCATAAAGCATTAATAAAAGATTGTCAAAATGTCGAAAGGTCAAAGGTCAAAAGGTCAATGTACAATAGGGCGTTGTCGTGGCAAATTATTAATAATACACAGCCGATATTATTCGAATAATACTCTACAACACAACATTATTTGGTGGAATTCGGACAAACCATAAATAATATGCAGAGAGTATACCCGAAGGTGTTGTTTATATTGGCCGTATTGTTTTGTGTATTAGGTGTATTGTTTGGAACAAAACACGAATAATTTGTGGTCGTAATAACAATAAAGAATAAAAATAAATCTTATTCGACATAGATATTGTACTAAAGGTGTCCAAGAAATTGTACAATAGAAAATAGCTCTCGTTTCCAATTGTATTTCCAATCGCACTAAAACTATATTAATTTGGCTTCTTCACCTACAAGTCTAAGACCGGTAGACTTATAAACAATTGAGAATTCACCATGTTGTAACATAATTCATCAACTATTGTAAAATTAGTTAAATAAAAATATTTAAATACAATATTTTTATAAAATGAGTACACAGTAACGCGATTGATTAACGAATATATTTAAATAATGCTTTTGTCTATTACATCAGTCTTTAAAGGCCAGTGTTAGTTTACATGCAGTAAAACCTTATTACATCAATAACGTCCCCACTGAAGGGCTAGAGCCTACGAAAATGGACAATCAGGCCTTAGTCAACCACGCTGGTCTAATGCAGGTAGAATTGCGTGTAGACAAATAAGCTACCACGAACCTTATAAATCTTCACGATATAATTCGCTTTAATTACTTTTGTTTCGTTATCGCCTTGCAGTAATTGCTATATTTGCCTACAGCGCAGTTGTTTAAAAAAATATATTTATAGGCCTTTAGTCCCGGGTGTTATGGGCACTAATTTCACCCTTAAAGCCTCGTTGAGCCAGCATGGTAGTCATGGGTTTCTCCCTAGTAGAAATGCTGGAGTAGAATGTAGATAAAGACGATTCCTCTCTATTTTCCGATTCCTTATTTCATGATATCTCTCTTGATGGCGTTGGTGAAATTGTTGCCTCTTTTCTATTGTTGAAAAGCTTACCAATAACCCGATTCGTAAATGCTGATGCACGAAGAATATTCTTTTGTTCCATATTGGACGTTGATGTTCTAAATCAAAACAGACCGGTACATGATTAAGTTACTAAAGCGTATGTAGAGCAATGATTAGAGGCGTACTAATTACACTTAATATTGCAGAGAAGGTATAAAAGCATTTGAACTATTCTTTATCAATTTGTGACGAACAGATATTTTAGGGCTTAAGAATCTTATCCTTCTTTTTGTCGGAGAGGTCGAATGCATTTACGCATCATGCATACAGTACGGTACCAACTGTATGGGTATGTGAACTCAGGGTAGAGTCGTTCCCTCCCTACCTACTAAACATCCTTTCCGGCCTCACCACTGAACTCAATGCTCCGCTGATCGTAAAAAGGTATTTTCCTCACCGGCCCTCCCCGATCAATTTCATTTATTACTAAAATCACAAGCTTTAACTAACACATACACGCAACACGCAACACAACGCTAGAAAGGTATTTTTGGATTTCTAAAGCCTAAGGATAGATCATGTTCTTATACAGTTCAATTTTAAAACTCCTTTGGTAACTGCATCCAACTCTATCTTGACTTTGATTAATTTTTAAAAAGTTGCTACCAGTGAAAATTGCATTGAACTCCGCAGTAAGATTTAAACTGAAAACAGGAGTTCTCGAAGAAATCTTTCATATCTGAGGTTTGCCTTCAGCATATAAAGTTCCATTGAAAATGACTTTCGGAATGTTTCTTGAGTTACATGTCACGCCCTTTTATCAAAGTTGGTAAAAATAGTTTAAAGATAAACGGGTAATGCAGTGCAGTACCCAATTCATCGATATACCCACGTTCGTCATCTTTGTAATTCCTATAACTAATACGTTTAATAGTAAAAGTAAATAAAATAAAATAAGTTCAAATAAACAACATTATATTCATAAGTATAAGAAAACCTATAGGTTTAGCATAATTTTCGTTTGGATGTTAAAATATACTAATTTCGATATTGTAGGTAAACGTTAACTTTTAAATTCAGACATATAACTAGAATTATATATGTTTCTAAATATTTTGTTTCCTACTTAGAGTTACTTGTATTCAAAAAGCCAGTCTCAGTTTTAACCTTGACATTTAAATATAAAGTTCATTTGCAGTTAAAAGTTACAATACTGCCAATCCTACTCTTGACTATGCCTATACTAAAAGCGCATCGCACGTTCCATCTGAATCGGTAGCCAGTCCCGTTTTATAACGCGCCATTATCAGTAACGGTAACACTTTCAAGGGAATCTTGCAATTTATAGTGGTTGTATGACGTCGTTAAAGCTCGCGAGATGTTAGATAAAGTGGTCCTATTGGCACGAGCAGGAGATGGAGGAAGATGTATTAGTTCCGAAAGCGATAAAATCGCTGTAGATGTCTTTAAAAAACTGTGAATATGATAACAAAGTGCTTCACAGCTGAATAGTCAAAGCTTGGAGACAGTATAAAAATCAAAAATTTTAAAGGCTATCATTAAAATTAAGTAACATCATATGAGACGTTATTAATTAGTTTTGGGAAAAAAAGTTGTAGCGGCATTTTAAGCCCTGTTTTGATATTTTGAGAAAGAGTATTTTGCGCAGCGTATATTCTAATATGATTTACAATGTTGAACAAGTTGCTTGTCTAGTTATTTCATTATGGAAGCTCTCTGTCCTTGTATTTAGCACTAACCTAAGTACGAGTTTAAAGTTAGTTTGTCGTTTGTCCCGTTTTTGTAAGTGCATTATGAAGATTTTTTGTCTCGCTTGGATCCGCTTTTGGGATTAATAATTTTAATGGAACGCTAGTACCTTATAGTATATAGTGTGCACTTTTATTTATGTAGTTGTATGATACCTAGGGCTCTTTTTGCTTATTAATTTGGACAGTTGGGGCCTCTTGAGATAAACAATCGAGAAACTAGTAGGCATGGTGTTACGTGCGGTCTGGTTAAATCATGAAAGTAAAGCGTCTTTCGTCATGGTTGCTGCTTGGATGGGACAATCATAATTTCTTATCTCGATCCCGTGCTTGGGACGGGACGAGAAGCAGTCAGCATGTTTGATATACTTTTACAATACAAAAATAAATAACGTCAGTCCTCAAATATTCGTTCCACTCGTAATAACCTGGTCGCGGATTATTTCCGAATATGATTTCTATGGCTGCCTGAGCATCAGACATATTGGATTGCGACCGAACCCAATGGTTTCCTGCATGCCACTAGTTTCAGTTTGATTAACTCTTAAAGCAATAAACGTAGGATTCAAAATCACATGGATGTTGTTGAAACAGCAATAAGTAGATATCAATTGATTCTGTTATCTGTAATATTAACCTTACGATTTTGTATTGTTTAATTTTATCAAATAGACAGGTGATGTTTGAAAACGAAATTAACATGAAATGGAAAATTTACAGAGCTTTATACTCACCAGATAAATTTAGACAGTTCACATCAAATTATAAATTCTGTTTTAGATTACATTGAATTCAGAAGAGTATGTATCAAATAATGCCAGAAACAACTCAAAATATATAACCTGATGGTGTTTCTTGTCTTGATCACATCTTAAATAGTTGAGTTTTCGATCATATTTCAATTTTTATACGAGAGCTGAAATTTTTGAATTTTGTGAAAGTAGTTTTTAAGAAACTAAGTAAATGGCAATTCCAATATTATTATACAGTAGAAGACTAGGTTATCTATATATAACCCCCAAAGTTGTTATAACAATCTATTTATTAGATCTTGAATCTTAGAATCTTCAAAGGCAACCAATGTCCCACGTGACTTTAAGAAACGCATAGCTTTAGATACATCTGATCAGAAAGTCTAACATGAAACTCAGCTATATTTAGTATACATCGCTGTACACATAGCTAATGCTAAGAAAGTTAGCTATACAGATAAAAGCTTGTATAACCAATTGAGTTACATATGAGGTTTACAAATTTAATAGTAGATGTTCTTTGTAGTTCGATCTATTTAAGATGGCTCTATTTTCAATTTCCTCCAATACGTTACATTACATTTATTGGATATTACAATTTACTATAATAATTGAACAATGGAAACAATAACATGGTTCTTAAAATATTTGGGAAACCTCAAAATCTGCTGTGAGTATCATTTTGGAATCTCTTACCTCTACATATAATAAATTCAAACCGTAAGCACTGTCTTTATGTCATATGAAATATGTGATTAATTTTTGAGCACACATATCTTCATCTATCTTATTTTTATATTTAAAAATGAATTGCTATAAGTAGTCTTGCTAACTCAAAAAAGGCTTGACTTATATGAATTTTTTTGAGGATAAATTGAACAAAAGTATGTAATGTTTTACATAAGAAGATATAAGACTTCGGACCCCAACTCAATACGTAAGTTACAATAATGAAATATAATAATTTTTAAACATCATACATTTCTCCTAAACGATATAAAACACGGAAATATAGTACTACGTAATGTAAGGAAATAAGTTAAATAACCACGTTTCCTTTGTTCGGTGGGGGATAGATCGATTCTTATATTCTATTCAGGAATTCTTACACAGAGCGATGTCAGCTATCTTTTAAAGATAAAACAAAATCGTAAACAAGTCATTTCTTCCTTTGGTATTCAAATATTATTGAAAGTTACCAAATACCACAAGTTTATTGATTTTACACAGAAACGTATTTCTTACGTATGACGATCAGACTTCATTCAACCTCAAAATCTGAATCCTCGTATGAAAAAATTACCAATAAAACCTTATATCGCAAACGAGGCGGAAATTATTGACAACGGAACAGATTTACTACAGTTTTATGGAGAGCGTCAATATGTACAAAAAAATCGGAGACAGCATTACAATTATGTCATAATAACTACTTCTATATATCAACTTAGTGAATTGTATATGTATATATGTTATTATCAATGTTACATATGTAAATTAAAATTGTTATTAGAATATTCCTTTGTAATTATTAAAGTTTTTGTTTTTTGCACTTCCGAGGATGGAGGCACTGTATACTGAAATACAGGCTTCGGCCTAGTTCAGCGACGGTTGGTCATGGTCTTATGTAAGCTGTTTAAAATAAAAATAAAAAATATTGCGTAGATATTTTATAACCAAATTTCATTAATAAACTTTATTTGTAATTACAACTTATCTACTATATGTATGTACCTATATGTGTTTACCGTTTCTCAATTGTACTCTTAGCTATAAGATATGTATTGTTTTGTATGCATATACATCGATCAGTGGAACAATTACTGGTAAACCTAATAAATAAATCAATAAATATGTTAAAATATGCAAGAGATAAAATCTAAAATATCTTTATTGTTTGTGTGAGTGATAAAATTTTTAACTACTGAAATTTTTGTTGAATACCCGTGCAAAACGGGGCAGGCCGCTAGTAAAATATACTTTTATTTCATAGCTTTGTACATTCACAAAGCTTTATTTAGCTTAGTGCATACTATTTTGAATACTATGTGCTTGCGAGCAAAAATTATAATTGTTTTCCTGCTTTCAAAAACGAAACATGTTCAATTAAAACAGTAACGATCTGTGAACAAGAAGTTATGCTGATGCATTTTCATGACGCCCATATTTTAACATTACTGTTTATTCACGAGGGAGTTATTCGGTACTCCACCATTTAAATACTGCGTTAACTGCGTGACTCACTTTAAAACATAAATTGTCGTTTCAACTGTACTGGACGGTATGCTTGTAAGAGGAATTACTCGTATGAATTCGTTAATGCATATGCTTTGAAAAGTTTCATAAACTGATGATTAGATTGCATCAACGTTTTTAATTTGATTACTCTAAATAAACATTTTGAATGCGCTTAAATCTGTAGATATAAGTTGCGTAATCTTACAACTATTTGCAACAATATGAAGTATCTAGTTTGTTTATTAAAGTCTCGTTGGACGCATGATATTTGACTACCTATATCTGCCTAGCTACCTGACCCGCTCAGTTCATTACGTTAACCCCCACCAATCAACCAGTTCCTTGACTGACTGACATAGGTACCCGCGGTGTGCGCCACGTTGCCCTCGTTGTCCCGTTTTCTGTGCCCATCAGTACTATCCTAGTGCCATCAGAGTTCTGCCTGCCAAGTGAGACCTGGGATACACCTACATATCTGTATCGGAAAGAGGGTAAGTACCGAGATATACCTACCTATACAATAAACTATCTTAGCCCAGCACCTTCCCTAAACATAGTTTCAACCAACGATCAGGGGCGTATTACATTCATTCAGTATAGAGCCTGCATCTAGTTAAAAAATTTATCCTCTTACCAAAAAGTTTATCCTCTATAGGTTACCAGAACTGAAAATAATCATCAGATTGATTGACTACAAGATAAAAAAGCTGTGAAGCCTTTAGCGCTGTAATGAAAAAGGCCTCGTTAGTCATTCGTTACGCTGCAGCCTTCAAAGCGAAGGCAAAAAATATCCAACCTAATTGTTCATTACCACAGTGTAATGAGGATGTGCCAAATACTAATTGGGGACTTCAAACAGACAACGGGTAGAATTTAATTTGGTTTTGTATATTGTTTTGTGAAATAACCAGTTGAAATTGAACTTTGAAATTTCGCTGAGGGTTGTTAGAAAACTTATCTTCGTCACAAAAAAATATTTAAATAAAATATAAATTTTGATCTTTGTTTATCACTGAACTGTAGTTTCGAGAAATTCTTTTCTTCTTAATAAAAATGCTTCTCGTAAAAATAATTATACTGAAGAGATAGTGGTGATGCCGTTCTTAAGTTAACGTTACACACAAACAAATTGTTGAAATTCATCGGGTGATGATGATGAAACCAAATCAAGCCATTAAAAGGGTAGATGACTTATTTAATAGAATCTTTATTGTATATCAACCAAATCAAAATGAAATAAATAGAGAATAGTTTACCAATTTTACGACCTGGTCGTTACAAAGGAAATGAAATTAATACATTTAATTGAGTGATATTTTTTATATATGAAAAGTTTTGTCGATAGGATAGAGAAAGCAACAATTTATCTTATACCAATAGTTTTTTTATATGGCAATATGTTTGAAGAGCTGTTAAAAATGTTTATTACAACTGTGGTCATTTATTAATTCTTAATTGGGTAGGTCATGGTCTTCCTCTGCCAAAGATAAATACACCCAGATTCCTCAACCATAGAGGAACTGGCTATCTTACCTCCAGCTGCCGGAATACAACGACTGTAGAGTCTGAGACCACTTACTTCAAGTCTGGAGGTTCAGGGTCCAATTCCCAATAGAGGCAGAATTTTTCGCGGTTTAGATGGTGGTAGGGCTTTCTAAGTACACCTGGATAGCTACCATACTCCCACCTATGCCAACCGCTAAAAGGAATAAAGTTAACAGCATTGTCATGTTCCGGCAGAAGGAGAGCCACCCCGGTAAGGATAAAAAATGAAAAACGCTCCATAATATGCGTATGCGCATGTTGGCATAGTAAAAATCTTTTTCACACACACACACACACAAACACAAATCGCACGTTAAACGCTGTATATAGCGTTCCTAGGTAAAGTTTTGTTATAGTATTAGTAGCAGTGCAGTACAGTTCATTTTAGATTCAGCTGCAATTACAGTTGTTGTTGCGATCAACCTGATACGTCCATTAGGAATCCGATGTTCTCTAATAGGCCCCGGAAAGAGCCCAAGGGAACAAATATAGAAAGCAGACGCTAACCACGACAACTTGCATTGGTTAGTTGAGAATATACGGGAGAAAAAATTGTCCGGGTGCGTCACGATAACAAAAACGTCTGCAGGGAGGAATTTCTTTAAACAGTAGTGTAGTCAATAATTGTCTGTGTAGTAATAATAATACAAACTCTTGAGAAGGTGGTGGCGCTGGTGGTCTCATCTACTTCAGATATCCAGATCCTTCAGATCCAGATTCGATCTCCAGCGGGGTAAGAAATATTTCTATAGTTACAATTGGTCCATCACAGAATATACTGTATTAAATGAAAAATTAATTTTAAAATCTATTCATAATTGATATAAAAGTCAGTTAAAATATATACGAGTAATTCATAGAACCTCCTCATCGAAGATGGTTAAATAACTCGTTTCTATTATGAAAACAATGCAATTTTTGCTATATTTGGTACCGGATGGGTTCATTAAATCTTATTATTGTGTGTTTTTAAAGCACGTGAAGATATGGTATATGAAATTCTTAGTTGTCACTGCAACCACTTCCAGTCACCCACACCCACAACTGGCCAGTGGGGTTCTGGCCCAATCTCTTCATTTGTTTCTATCATGTAAAAAGGTCTGTTACCAACAGTGAAACGTTAATATAAAGGCTGATGATTCTCAAAAAGTGCCCGGATATAGAGCGATTTTATTTATTTATTTTAATTATTTATTTATTTATTAACACCAACAAGATTTACATTTTAACATGCACAAAAAAATACAATTAATAAGAATTAAATGCAACCTTAATTATAGGAGTTATTCTGTAGCTATACAGAATACTTTGTATGCGATTTTAACATATTTCTTATCTTTCATCATCATCTGCAGCCTATGTACATCCCACAGTTGGGCACAGACTTTCCTACATGGAAGAAACATATGAAAAGATGAGGCCATAATACCATTCGGCCCGATGCGGCTTGTTGTGTCAAAGAGGTTGCCGTAACAACTAGGACCATCAGGCTAATATCGAAAAGGTCGTGATCGAAAATTTGATTGACCCATCCAGGGACCAACCATAGTGTAAGTTACTTTGTTTTCGTTATCTAAACTAGAGCGTTTGAACTACCATCCCAACGACTAATAATAAAAATAGATACACATTCGACAATGTCAACAAGATAAATATATATAAATGTTTATGAATAATATATATGTATTTGCAGGTATACATAACATTATCAACAAAAGAATTAACAGAAGTACATAAAAATTCTTAAGAAACAAACTTCTACTACTCTCAAATATAGAATCACATGTAAAAATTATCTTAAGCGCTTACTCTGTGCCTTGACCTATAAGATGCTATTTACGCCATACTTTAAGGATCTTAAATGATTTGAGGTGCTTAAAATTGAAAAAATTATTGTTTAACAATGTAAACTATTTCTTGAGTTTAAAATCAAAATCTCATTTATTAATAGGTAGAGTTAATCTTGAAAAAGTTATCTATAAAATCCATAAGTCTAAGCCATTTCAGAAAACTATTTCGTTATTCGTCAAATCGAAATTGCAGTAAAAAACCTTATTCTGTAACTTCATGTCTATCGCGACAGCTTTCGCATTTCAAATCATTACTGCGTACTAAAGCGTAACGTCACAATGATAAACATTTAAAGCGGCAATGGAAAAATGACACGTCAAAACGAAAGCTGTTCAAAGTACGATAATACGGGGTCTTTCAGATACAATTTACTTCAACTGTATTAGATTTAGGTTTTAAAGCGATCAATTGTGAATCTCTAGCCGTGTGTTTCCTTTACAATACACCGTTTGAGTTGGGAGTAGCTTATAATGGCTTCTGCAAGTACATCAGCTCAGGGAGTCAGAGACATTGGACCACAACGTAAATGGACATCTGGATCGCTTTGATTTTGCATATTGTAATGATATCAATAGAAAAGTGATAGGATAAGATAGGATCTTTTAAAGAAGACTTGTTAGGACAACCGCTGTCAACTAGCTTTATATAGCTTTATCCTAAACTTCTGATGTGTTTCACATATTGGAAAGCCTGTGCGCAACAGTAAAACAATTATATGCTGTTGATTATGATGATGACGATTAATCATCAATCGGTCGATACAACATCAAAACTAGCTAATCTCTTATGTGTAGAGCTATTTCTATAGAGGGCTTTGTTCCATTTCATACGATAATCAACTACAATCGCAAAACCGTTAACGATTTTATTAAGTATTAGTAATTAAGATTATTTAAGGATGCCATTTTAATTTTTTAACGTTCTTCACATACCTACATAAGTCATTTAACGCTAATTATACAACATAACTCTACAAACAGTTATGGTGGTAATTCCAATGTGAAGATCATGTCATGTAATTTTATAACTGAGACTTGATGAATATGATTGGGAATTATCACGGAAGCCTAGAAGCGAAACGTTACAACACTACCTAGTATACACACGTATGTACTAAGTATGTCAGAAGGTCTATTTTTGTTATAAAGAAATAATAGTTAGTGTAATTAAATATCATCGAGGAAGAGCACGTTGGCATGGTTATTCAAATTCTCTGGTTTCGATAACGAAAGCAAAGCAGCATTAGCCATGGCCGGTATATGGATGGATCAATCAAATTTCTAGTTTCTTCTACACATATAAAGACTGCTGTTGATGATATCTAACATAATGAAAAGCATATACGTATCACGACCTAAGCGGCTGGAATAGCTGGGGCACAGCTTGTATCAGAAAGTATTAAAAGTCCCTGGTAACTCCATAGCCCATCGCGGGGTTACTCTAGTAAAGAATATCCTAACGATTTAAAAATGGTTGCTTTATAAGTGGTTGTATATAATATAAGTAAGTAAGGATGTAAGTAGTCCTATTAAGAATAATTTAAATAAAAATATACGTGACTTGAAGCCATTAAAAAAAGTCAAAAATCAAAAATAACTTTATTTAAATAGACTCATTTACTAAGTTCTTTTAAATCGTCACAACAGGGAACATGTACGAGAAAAATAAATAAATTTAATTAAAGGCAATAGTGATAAATTTAAGTGGGTATCAACCGGGCATTTACAAATTGTCCCAGTATTAAAATATGTACTAAATAAATTGTTAGTTTTAATTTTAAAATAATATTTTTTTTAAGATTAAAAATAACACTTGTATGCATATTCCTAATTAACCGTACTACCGCTTCGACGAATTAGTAACTGCAGAGAAGAAGCGGCGCAAGAAACTCTCAGCCATTTACAAATCAATATATCATTATGTATTAGTATTACAATATGTATTAAAAATTTATTATATCCTAAAAAAATTAGTATCATCGAGAAAATAACTTTATAATTATTTCATTTGCATGAAACTGTCTCAAGTTTACAAAGTTAGAAACGTATTTGAAATCTAGGAACTCAGAAACATCAAAATGGATAAGACTTGGCTGTATATGTGTAAGGTCCTTTTGCCTTCCCTTTAAATGGGCCTTCTGTGCCTTTTATGAGTTATGTCATGTAGATGTTGCTTAGTTCGCCTAGAAGCAATTAAGGGTGGTTGGTACATCCCTCAGACAGCGGGTGAAGTTTCATAAAGCCGGAGAGATAAGCACTTGACTGACGCTCCGGGTGAACCGACCCGTTCGAGATCTTTCTTTAGAGCTGTGGTAGTATTATCGACACTCATAATATCGACTGAAAAAAGGGATTTCGTGAACCAACAATATTTCAAATCATTTCTCATGTTCAAAGTTATTGCCGTATAAAATGGCACTAATACGTGATAGCCCAGGTCTTCTTCTGATTCTTGTATATGTGACATGGTATATAGAATGCTCATCTCATTGTACACTTAAGTTGATGTGTCCGCCACTGTTTGAACTATTTTGTTGTGAGAGAAAAGGCAGCAAAAATATAAGAAATTCTCTTCAGAATGTCAACACAAATAAAATATTCAGAGATTCCATGATACTTTCTTGATATGTTATATTTTATTTTTCTCAAGCTTCCCGGGGTATATTGAGGTTTGACAGATTAGAAGCCGCTCTAGCGGCAACATATTTGTTTAAAAATAGAATACACAATCGTGCACTGTTGTGAGAATTATACGAATTGATCTTATGAACTAATAAGTAACTGGATAGGCAGAATTTTAATACAATATTTTTTAATTAATTTTTTATATATTTTTCTTATATTCCGTTACTTATGTTAATAATTTTTCTTCTATGTTGTATCTCTCGCGTAACCGCTTTAGGTTACGCGATATTGAACCTTATTTACCGGAACCGGATAAGCACCGGAAGATAGCTGGATTGTATATAAGGAGCGGACTTTAAAGGTGATGAAAAGCACTAACCATTAGGTAAAAGATCGGCAAAATTTTTACTTAGTGATTAACACAATTTATTCATCATCACCTACAACCTATTTTCCTCTATGGTAGTTGCTATTACAACCAATCTTAGATACAATATGTAAAAGTGGTTGTAATAGCAACTGGGATCGTTTTCTAACTAAAAATCTACGAAAATGGCTCCTCAAAGCTTAACAAAGTCGATATTTAATGGTTTTTGACAAACTACACGTGGTACATACAATACACACAACACACACGCACACACACAGCGCTAGCAGCCACTACGAAAATGTAATAGATTCTTTTTATAGAATAGAATAGAATAGAATATATCTTAATTGTACATCAGCCAACTCAAGAAGAGAAATACACAAAAAACATTTAACTAATTTTGTTTCTTTTTATGTATCATATTATGTAAAAAACTACTAAATTTTAGATCTATAACTAACGTCAGTTATAAAAGTCAACTAGCATTAGGCTCCAATTGTTTAGAGGTTGGTGTACTATAATATAGATATTTTTACCAGGCATAGGCAACAGTCTCACAAAAACATTCCTGAGCTAAATTGTTTTAAGAATCTCATATTATGCTGTTTGTTATGAGGAATGAAGGTATTTTTATTATTATTTTTAGCAAATCAATTTTTATCTTTCCAGTCCCTTGACGACTCAAGGGACAAGAGAATCCTCAGCAGAGTAGACCAGAAGGGCAAGAGTAAGGATGACAGTAAAAGAGACGCAGTCCTAATCTCTTCAGATGATCGCGAAGAAAATTTATTTAAATTAAACATAATTTATTTATTTCATGTATTTATTTATTTTAAAAACCTATTTATATTACAATAACCATCGATAGTGCCGATAAACTGCCCTACACATTCCTTTACGAACTACAAATCTTACCACGGGCCACTTAAATCGAATCCCAATCAGGAGAAACCCGCAAGTTTGTCTTCCACTGTCGCTACAGTAGATACAAGATATTTGCATACCTGGTGAGGTTCAAGAAGGTATAGTTAATGAATACACTGCTGGTTTAGAAGAGCTGTTTGATTGATATAACGTTGTTTAGTTTTGGAAGTTGACACGTTAAATCTGGTTTGTAGATAGAAGATAATTCTTCTATCATAAGAACAGACGATTACTGTTCCAATTTATCCCACAGTACAGTTGTATATGAGCCTGTTTTCTAAACACCTTTATTGATAAAATAAAATAAAATTAAAACGATATTACTTCCATTTTGTTGAGCTCAGCATCCATGTATTTGGATTTACTACTGATTAAATAAAATTAGTTTCTATCTTATTATTATATATTATATAAATATGTTATTTATTCTGTGGAGGGAAACGAGGGGAATTTCCAATTTTCGAATAGAAATAATGCGCAAAATAATAATATGCGTATAATACAATGTTGAAAACAAAAGATACTTATCATCAAGTAATGTCGAGTCATTTCTGTCTTTGCTATTTAATTGATATAGACATTTAATTATACTATCAGGTTTCAAATTGTTTTTACGTAGCTTACTACTTATCATAATCTCTTATTATCTAAAAATACACAATATTTATCTTATTTTATTTATCTAATATCTCACACATCTTAGTTATATTAATGTACACACGTTTAATATTTAATTGTTTTTATCTATCTATAATTAAATTTTAAAAAGCCCTCGGGTTGTAGCAGAATATCAGTGCTTTGTTCACATCCCGATGTGAACAAAATTAGTCACTGAGTTGCGACCCTTTTGCACTTCTGCAGCGCACACAAAGGTCTTTAATACCTTATTATAAAATGTTTGTCTTATTCTTCTTTTATCTATGTACTGTCTGGATGGATTGTGTGTGATGTGGAGATGGAAATAAATGATTTATCTATCTATCTATCTATCTATCTATCTATTTCTGAGCTTAATATAAAAAAAGATAATATCTATAATGAATCTTAGTAGATACGAACATTAAATCATGAAATGTATGTGTTTATATTATCATGTCTGATGGCAATGATAACTATTAGGGAACCTTAAGTCCCTGTAATGGTTGTAGAGTAACCCACTCTACAATAGCTAATAAATATGTAAACAGGGAATCCTAAATAGGTAAACAGGAAATGGTTATTCCCTGTCTACTGGCACATAAATTGAATATGTCTAGTTAAATGGCGCATAGAGATTCATCAAATTTCTGCTTTGCCACCCGTTTGATTTATCATTGATTTATCCAACAATAACAATCTCTTGTTCACAGGAAAAAGTGATGTCTCTTTCTTGTTAAATATTTTGTTCCGAATCACGTTCGCGACAATTGAGTATGTCTTTAAACTAAGAAAATGTAGAGGCACAAACTATGAGCTAACTAATTACCATATCATCTAGGAAGAGCCGAGAAACAATTTAAATAAGTTAGGATCTGCAACTGCTAGTGAAGATAGGATAATCTGCCCAAGTCTGAATGGGACAGATTTGTTGTATTGTACCAAGTTCAGGCACATTGTACACGAGAGCAGACGCGAGAAGTTTCAATGTATTCGAGATCCAGGGATACTCAACGTTTTCGGCATTTTAAAGGCGTACTATATAAATATTTATTTAGTTTCATGCATTTAGATTGTTGATTACTTTTTTGGTAATTTTAAAGTTTAGCACTAAAGTTTTATAACACGTTATTGTAGTTTTTACATTTGTTAAAAAACTCATTTTATCTGTTTCAATATTCATAGTTTTACTATTGATTGGGGATATCTCAGTGACGTGTAAAGAATGGAACAAGACTTGCTGTTTCTTGCCTGTTCTTCTCTGGAGAAGATTTCTTAGTAGATTTACCAACAAAGTTGAAAAGAACATTTTTACTTTGATATATATGAATGAATTTGATATATACAATATGTACATGAAAGGGATTGCAAAATTAATGAACTTTTATATAACTTAAGCTTTGAAAACAATTTCAAATTGTATGTAGAGCTATTGTGTCTAAAATTTGCCTTTAGCAAGTTAATTTAGGTTGGCAATTGAATATATAGTATTTATATAAGGCTCGCTAAAACCCAAAAACTTATCCGATCTGAATAAATTCTTTATTATTTTTTGTTCGCTTAAAAAGCGGTGTATTAAATGCTTCGATTATTCATGGGACCATGTCACTTAAAATATATTAATTAGCCTGCTTTGTTTTGGACCGAGAAAAAAGTTGCTACTGTCTTATGGTTTAAGAATCATAAAGAGTTTTAATGTCCAGGGTTCCAAAAAATCTGCAATAGTCTCTGATATTTTTTTGTTATTTATAAAAAAATATATATATAATTAATTTGTGATCAATATTTTCTAAAATCTATTGATATGTTAACAAGTCACCCAAAACGCTCGATATAAAATGCTATGCCTAGCATGTGACGTCACACGTATTTCAAATTGACGATTAATTTTTCTTTTTAAATATAAAGATATCCCAACTTTTAAATGGCAGTATTTTATCACACAGATCTTCATCAATTAGGGTTTAATTGATAAGCTACACAATTAATTAAAATTGACAATTCATTATTTAACTTGTCTACGAATGATATTTTTATCAATTTTACAATTCTCTTGATACTTTAAGGCGATGCATTAATTGCCTAGAGTTAAGGGTGAATATTAATTTTGACTCCATTAAATTGCGATACTTAAAGAGACGTTATTTAAATAATTTATCAATAATAATTACAATAGACTGCAGATCAAAGGGTACATTTGGTCTTGTCTTTTGTTTTTAGATAGAAATAAGCAGTACCTTTGTACAATTCTCTAATATTCTGTTGTGTCCTTTTAATTGTATTTGTGTGTACATAAATTTTTAAATAAATAAATAAAAATCACAGAAAACTTTTGACTCCGGTTGATAAGTAAGAGTTCATTTTACGTGGGCATAATCTTTCTCCACCATATATTTCCACTTAACGGGAGATAAAACAACGGCGTCATGGGACAAAATGATTTTCTCACTTAATGACTTTATGCGGAGACTAGTAGTCCAATACTTAGCACGTTGTCACTTGTAGGGGCGTCACTAACATGCCAAAGTATTTCTCTTATGTGTACATCTGTGTATCTTGAGATTTATTTTATTTATTTAATTCAACATTGTTTCAACAGAATTTTTTATATTTACAGAATATAATGGAACAGATGTACACAAAACTGAGATATGAATCTTCATAGTAAAAAAATATAAATACTAGAAGAATTTGCAGCCACGTGCTATCCACAATGTTTCATTTCATTTCTCGTGAAATCATGAATTTATTGATTATGGATCATAACTACGAGAGAGCAAAACATATTTATTATATGGGTTTCGACGAATGATTTTTAGAATAGAATACAATATATCTTTATTGTACATCTGCAAATTAAAACCAAAAGAAATACAAGGGGAACATTTAACTAATTTTGTACAAAGGTGTGCCAGGTTCAGATACTTGATTTTTTTTAATAAATTTGTATTATGATTCAGGTTCAGATTATTTTACGACCGTTGTAAATTATTAGTTTCGAACGGTGGCAACAGATGGCGCTGCACCTTTGTGAATTGCGCAAGCGAAGATTACACATAGAAAGTATATAGGCTTAAGGAAATTTCTTGTCAAACTAGCTATCCATTAAACCCGTTGTCCCTCGACGGCTCGATTTAATATAATTATTAAAGTTAATTATAGAAAAGCTACACTCATTCATACAGCTAGGTACATTAAATATTCTTATTATAGACAATACTAAAGAACTGATATTATCATAACAGTTTTAATTAGTTAAACAGAATAAAATATAATTTTTACTTCAATGATACAAATATACTTATTACGAACTCTAGATACTGTTGAAACACCACACAACGGACTGTTTCCGTCAATAACTGTTAAATTAAGCTACAATTTAATTAAGTAACCGGACGTCCGGATGCGTATCCGGTTGTGGATGTAAGTTAATCAGAGTGAACCAGCAAGTATAATAAAATAGTAATTTTACTGGTAGTTCGATTTAATTTAATATACTTGTATACTGCTGCCTTTATTTAATACTCGTTGATTAATTAATTGTTAATTTGTATTTAAAATACATGAATTTGGAGTTTACCTTCTTCTTAAAAAAATTATAACTGTTTGTTGTTTAAACAGTAAGCGAATGTATTTTATGTATTGTTTGCGTTAAATCATGGGTGGGTAAAAATGGAAGAGCTACAGTGATGATGCTAGATCCTGGTGCCTTTACGTTCACGTTGGAGTAGCCACCTAAGACTTGTGGCATGTCCGGATGGCATAGGCCCTTGATAGGGGAACAAAGCGTAGTCACGTAAGCTTAATTTTTGCGCAGTTCCATCCAAGCCAATCTTGACACTACCCTGGGGGGCTGGTGAGGAAACTACATTCGCTACAATGTAGTTTAACGATCATTTATATATCTTTGAAGTTTATGGTGACAATAAACCTTATTTTATCATTCTAAATATAATAATCTAAATGCTACGATATTTTCTTTCAAACATAAAAGCTAACGCCTGAAAGCCAAGAGAGACGATACAAAAGAATGTACCGCACATTTAAAAAAAATATGTATTTGGATACGAAGTAAATAAATTGAGCCAATTGAACGACGACCGACTCCGGGCGGAATAACAAAGACGGTGCAAATAGCTTACGTAAATACTGGTATGTACTAGTGATGTTACTATTTTATCGATACTGTCTTAAGTATTTTAAATAAATTTGTAAAGGAATAAAAAATAATTGGTGTCAAGAAAAAGACAAGTCTTTAATTAAGATTTTTCTAAGCAATCATAAAAGCTACTTTATCATTTGCTTACCATTTACGGCTCTTTAAAAGATGTAAAAACTCGCTATTACAAAAGGATATATTTTTTGGTGGTGCGTTAGAAAAAGGTTTCCCTAATTTCTTCATTCGTAAAGTTTTATTGGCCTTTGTGATATTAACTTTTGTATGTGGGCCTGCTCTAATAGAGACGATTGTCTTTTGCTTTCTGAATATGCTTGGAAGTAACGTGACATTAAATTTTAGTAGTTATCGTCATTTATACTTTTATTAATAATATAAATATAAATTGCCTTTATTACGTCGTATAGCTGGACACAGGCGAGTCATGGCGGAAACTTGTAAAACAAAATCAGAGTGCTCAGATCTATATACCAGTGAACTTATTGGTGCTAGTAAATAAAAATTAAAATTACTCACTAATTCCAGACAGTATGGAAAACTTAGTAGATGATCGCAGTTCGCGGAATACGACGGTTGATGGCGATGATAATGAAATTAACTGTTCCCTATGTATTTTTGAATTGGCTTATGTTTAACACTAGATTTACCAGACCAGTCATTTAGACTGGTCGTGCAATTTCAATTCAAAATTCCTACTATATTACACTTTTTTTTTCAGAAATGATGTTGTGACTTTTGTAGCTATAATTAGAGAGTACGTTTTATAAACTTAATGTTATTTTATATACATTAGTAACAAATATAATTTTTGTTGTTGACATATATTCAAATCGCTGGTATATCTAGTTTTAATAAAGATGTATTCTATTCTATTCTATGATATAATCGAAGCAAAATACGTTAACAATTTTAAATTATTACCTGAGGCTCTGTTTAATAAAGTATACCTCTAAAGAAGCAGTAAGCACATCAATAACAATAATAAAAATCATACAGCTATGCAGTTAGTACATTCTGTCTTGGTCTATTAAGCTACTTTTGGCAAGCAATGGCACGTGCAGTCGAGTTGACACCAGCTTGAATTTATCGCAGCATTTTTCCGGGAAACGAATAAAATTTTGAAATTTTCAAAGGAAAATGGAACTTAGTATTTATAACCAAGGAATGTTTTCTTAAAAAATAAAGCCTCTTAATGTATTTTTATAGACTGCTTCAAATCATAGTATTTTTAACCCGAATATATCCTTTTACAACAATACAAGCATAACCAAACGGTAATGATAAGTAGTGTTGTTTTCCAGGTTTATTCTCTAATTAAAGTAAGTGCCTGGAAAACAACAGCTGGGGTTAATTGTAATATTCTATCAATAATACACATATAAATATTTCTTCTAGAATCTTAAAAGTTGAGCAATATTACAAGACCATCTGCATCTTTATTGTAAACAATATTTGTAACAGAAACATATTTATTTTAATAATGTTAAATATTTGGGATTTTTTTATAAACTCTGAGGCATTTCCAGAGCTCCATTTTATTTATTTTTATTAGATTTTTAGTGTGATTTTTTTATTATTTAAAATGATTTTATTTATCGATATAATAGTATTTATAGTGCAAGTGCAACACTAAATCTTTGGTTGCAAATAAAGCCTATCTTGACATTCCTAAATCCGGGCACGGCTTAAAGAAAACGTAAACAACCTTCGACGATCATCGATATCGATAAAAATATTTTCTTGATACCTTATCGATTTCGCGGCGCTTGTTTGTGAAGGCGCGTCAAATCTTTACATAATTGAAATTTGCGGAAATACTTATAGATATTGGGTTGAGCTTCTCGGTGTTATTTCTTAGTGTTCCTTTAAAATGTCGATAACTTGTGCAATACAGTTGACTGCGTATATTATAGATGTCAAATTGCAATATAATTTTTATTTTCAATTACTTAACCTTAGAATTAGGTCAAGAAATCTGGTCATGTCATTACTGTACAGTGTTAAGTATCTTATAGATTTTCAGCTGCTTTTATTAATGTTGTTTTTGAATTGAAGAGAATTTTGAAACCGTTTTATTATTTCGACTTTGATATCCACTACTGAAGAAAAAATTAAAGATCGATCTAAAGAAATCGAAACAAAATTAATCAATCAATCTAAAGGTTTGGTCTTGCGTGAAATATTGATAGTACTTCCTTAATACTCTGGACAGATTGTAGCGACGCACTGTGCGTTTAATTGTCCCTAGAGCCCTAGAGCCTCTGCAATTCCGTCGGGACATAGTGGTCCTCTGTACCATGAAGAGTGGTGTGAAGAGCTTTCTGATCTTATTGCTCCATCTCCTTTCCTACTCAGGGACGCGTGCTGGTCTATGATGTCACTGCTTCACTTTCTAGAATTCTAGCATAAATACATTTCGTGACTTTACTTTGTCGAACAGTCAGAGCGTGGCATTCCTCACCGTCACACTTATTCTCTACATCAGACAACATAGGTTTTTTCAAGAAAGCTTAAGAAGAGAAATTTTGTGCCGGTGAGGTGGAGGTACACAATACAACCTTCCATAGCTTTGAGTCAATCTGATCTATCAAGGTCTAGTTAATTTTTTAACATATGTCTAAAGACATTCTTATCGTTTGACCTCTAAAACTGTCATAAATAACGACTATTTGATTAAATCTTAAACTCGCTTAAACGTTATACTAGCAATATAATTTGGGTAAGTATCTCATAAACCTGGACGTAGGGACCATTCCAACTAATTGTCGCATTTAATTCAACTCCAGGCGAGCTATTAATTATCATATTTAAAGCTTTCGCTTATTTGAAATCGCATTAATGAGTTTATTTTGCGGAAAAGCAACAATTAAATGCTGCTTCGTTATAACGTTAGCCATTTATTTTTATATCTTTATGTTTTGGTCACAATGTGCCCTCATGTGAAGAACAAAGTGTAATTACTATGAGAACATAGGCTTCAATTGGATTCCCAAACAAAAAGCCGCATAAAAACTCAAAAAACAACATAATTTCATAATGTGTCTTTTGGTCTTATAAAAATAACCCTGAACCTGCCCCTAGAGACACATACACTGTACAGGAGGACCTTCTAAAATTATTCGGCGTTTTGTCTGCGGAGATTTTTCGTGGTACTTTTTCCGGTTACGCTCCAATTCACATCGGCATATTTACAAACGAAAGGTAAATTAACAATATTCATAATTCATTTATAACGCACGATATTCATTGCAAATAAAACCAAAGGTTTTAGAAAATGATGTTATTTTTTTGTGATATAGTGATGTAAGACAATTTTGTATGAAACAAATTGTTAGCGAAATGCTGACTGCTCCTTACGGCTTTGGTGGTACACTTCTAACCGATGGTTCAAATTTTCATTGACGCGTAGGCATAATATGAGTTCAACATCGTTGATAAGTCTAATTATCGCATCCTTAAGCTCTAGTGATTTGACACCTATGGACTTCATTCTTTGGGGATTATTTAATAGAAAAAGTGTACGTCAATAAGCCAGGAACAGTTGAATTTTAATTTCCAATTTTCTATTGCATTCAAAGTATTAAGAAAATGAGATTTTTGTTTACTTCTGACTAAATATTATTAGCCGTGATACTGATTCTGAATTCAGTGGTTAGTGATTAAATGAAAATGTTGTATCCAATGATGTGACGATACGATAGAGTGGATTTAATAGTAACATTATATAATCATGTAATAATAATGTACCTATTTCAATTTATTACTAACAGAGGATTCATCAGCCGTATTGAATACTTGATTTTTGTTTGTTCAGAAGTGCCATCCTTTCTATCTGAAGATCATGATCATATCGATCCGTTAATGGAGCAGTCTGATCATGATCTTAAACAAAATCTGAAAATCTCTGATAAAATTTAATGTTTCATGAACTATTAAGGAATGTGAAAGTTAAACCAAGAAGTTATATAGAAGCAGAAGAAACAGTACCCATGCCGACAGCTACCAGATGAAAATCTGTCAGTTTTATTTGTCGGATCTCTCGTTTTTACACATAAAACAGAGTAAGAAAGCAAAACACGATTTTGGCTTCAAATCTGTATTCAGTGTGTCTTCAATGGCATGAATATTTATTCAAGGTCATTAAGTCTGTCATTGTTAACTACATTGGTCCAAAAGGCCGGTCAATCCAGAACCATCGCCTTGGGGAGTGATTCCCCTTTATTGGCAATATCTCACTATCTTGTACTCGAGCGGAACAAGATACCGTTTAGTTTGCACCATAAACCTTAATATTAACTCCCTAGTCGACTATTCATGAAAATTGGGTACTTGGCAATATTTTCTATTTCATAATCTGGCTAAGCGTGCGGGATGTGCATTAATAGACCTTAGTATTTGAACAGACGTTTTCGAAGTTGTTCTTCATGCTAGTGAACATAAAGTCGAAGATGAAGCGAGAAAAATCCGGATACCCCAACCAACGAGAAACTGATCTAATCTGATCCTAATTACTGGAACACATTGATTCCGTTAACATTATTGTTAAGGGCATTGTTTAGTGACAGGCGACAGACTATGATGATGGTAGCTAATAAGGCGGACTACCTACAAGTCACCTGGGAGTGGTTTTGTGTATTTCTACGCCAGAACCCAGGTCACGGAGTTACATGTGGCTTTTAGTATGTATTCCTAATGCAGCCGTGATCAGGGACTGGACAGGACACGCCATTTGCCAGTGGGGGGTAGGTCCGTTAACGGAACCCTACAAGATAAAAAATCCTAAATATATATATAAATTTATGTCACAGAATATCAGAATGTTGAGCTGATGGTAATTGGGAACACCATCGACTTAAGACATCTGATCTTAAAAATCAAATTCGAAGAAAACCGAAGTTGATCGAAAATATCACACATATTTTTTTATTAAGTAACATACTATTATATTTAAGTTTAAACTGAGTCCCGTTACTATAGTCTGATTGGGCCAATGGTTAACTGGTGAAGAATCACCTTGAGTCTGCCGTATTGACACATCTTGTTTAGACTTCTGTTAAATACTGATTCAGTATTCGATTTTACATCTCAATGGCATTTAAGTACGACTTAAAATGATATCCCCTGGACTATCAACACCTACTCATTTATTACATTTGAGTATGCCATATGTGAGTTTAGGTTTTTCAAAATTCATTTGTTGTTTTCTCAATCAAGTTATTTTTTTATATAAAGCACAGCAAATGACTCGACACCACCTGATGATAAGCAGTAGATGAGTCCACATGTGAAGATAGCTATTGAAGCATGCGACATACTGCCCTAGCCATCCTCACCTTGCCGGCACAAAAAGTGCTTTTCACGACTCTTTTAAAGGAACCCATGTTATAAGAAGTCATGGTAGTAATTGGCGATTTAATTAATTAGTGCAACATATTCTTTATCTTACCTAAACAAAAGACGTTTTTGCTTCTTTTGTGACAGCCCTAGCTGGCCGGATCGAAAAACACGTACTAGTGGCTGATGACGTCACGGCTGCACCGTGCGCGCGTCCACTTGCGTCATTGTAGTCGCCTCGCTTACTACTCTTTTAATTTGTTCTTAACTGAGTCCGTGTTATATTATGAACGATTAAATTAGTGGTGAAATTTCTATTTCCAATAACTTTGTGTATTATGATGTGGAGACAGTGAATTAAACCGTACATGCTCTTGGTTAGGTAGAGAGATCCGGTAGGGTTGTTACACTAAAAACTCTAATGGCACAACCTCCTCGATTACATCGTAAAGAATTCCTTTAAACTTTGTAGGGTTTAATTATGATGGTGTTTAAGAACTGATTTTTGAGAAATTATTTCTGTTTATTCAATTGGATTGTATTAAAAGAAAATGACGTTTCCCCTAAAATGATAATCACTTGGAACAAGAGAACTAAAAACTAAAGATTCAAGGAACGTGTAACACATCCATTGAATAGGACAGCTAAGAATGATTCCTAGCTTAAAACAAATCAGGCATTCAGTTCGCGAGAGACAATTTGTCAAACACTTACGCTGGGAGTCCCGTTGTGAACATTCAATGGTGGCGCCGAGAACAGAGCCGTCAGACGGAAGTATTACCTACACTTGTTAATTGCTTCTCACTAATAAATTTTCGGGAGTTCTGTCACCTCGAGGATGTCATTTAGGATTTAACGAGAACTTTTAATGGCAAGTAATCACATCTTTTTCCTGATGGAACTAAGCTCCGTCTGTTAGCGTCATTTACGCCTGAATTTTTCACAGCCATTTCATCTTTTCACATTAGTGATATTGCAGTCGCTCATTTTGATAAGGCATGCACAAATCATGTCTATCTTATTTTATCTTGATGTAGAGCCAGGATTATTCCCGGAGCACGTCGACCCGATGGGATCTTTTGTGCTTCCCCAATCCTAATGTCCGCTGTCCTAGAATACCTCCAAGATGTACTTACTAACTACACCCGGAGTTAGTAAGTAGCCTTAGGAGGAGCCTTACAACTTCAGGACTGGGATAGTCCAGTCCAAAGAGCATCACAGTTACAAAGGTTTGGTGTGCTCCCCACAGACCCTACACATGTCATGGCCTAAAAGGCCCTGACATAATAACTACGGTTCTACGGCATTTCAAGTGTCAAGTCAAAGTTAAAGTTGTGTTATATATATAGTTAAAAACATTTTTTAATACCGTTAATTATTAATTTTCTATGATTATCTTCCTACGTCACCAATCCCACTTTCTCTTTTTTGTATACGCAATCCACCCTAAAGTTGCATGGAAGAGAGAGCTCTTAGCGTAATTAAATTTAAATTATTCGCATCTCTTTCTTTCCAATTCATTAAGAAGGGATATAATGACTTTAATGAACGTCAAGTTAGTTGACACTTGACGATCTATACACTTTTTACTTATTTTAATCGGTATTTTTTATGATGCGATATTTTATAAACGTCAAATGATGTCACTGGTCATCTGTCATCTGTAAAGTTATAATTTAATTTAGTTCGTTCACAACGGAATCGGAGCCTTTCTCTACTATATAAAAACTATTTTTTTTAATGTACAATAAAGTAGTGTTAAGTAGGACATATAAGAGGCAGTGCATTTGTCCCGGACATGACGGCAAAATGTAAGAGTGGCTCAAAATTTTAATATGTATTACTTTAAATTTCATGTCACGATAGCTGCCTTACTCACTCTCCCTAAGTAACCTATAGAGTGAGAGAGAGAGTCGGTCCGAGCGAGGCTCTACATTTAGTCCCATTACTCGCCACATCAAATTTAATATTTGTACTAGAACTTCAAATCCATTGCCGGATTTCAGTAGTTACGCCTTGCGTCAGTTGAAGTGGGACATTTTACTGGTTCATCTCAAAAAAGAGCCTACTCTGACCTCATTGTAAAGTGTTAAATAAAAAAAACAGTTTTCTGAGCAACAATTTTGTAAAATATCATACAAACTTTAGCTGCCTTATTTCAAAATTTGGTTTAAAGTTTCTTTTGGAAATGAGGCTGTCTCGTATTATTATTTAAGGTAGATAGGGACAGCATGACGTTTAATCCAGCTCTAACTTTAAGCGGTAGAGGTTTATCAACAGTTCAAGAATCAGGCTTTAATATTCAGGCTTAATATTTCGATGAAAAACTCTTAACATCGCCTATTAGAAAATTATAAAAATATGACAACGCCATCTATCGGTAAATAATGAAACAAACTTACATACTAATGGTACAATTTATACAAAGAGTGCTACACACTTTTAGATAATGTTAAATGATATAAACAGCTGATACGAATGTTGTCGATTTGTCTGTTATTCGACGGTGTTTGTGTACAGATGCGCAACTTGGATATTGCTCTGTCAAGTACTCATGATAAACAGTTGTGATATACTGTACATGAGCTTGGTATCATAGCCTTTACAGAACACTGTTTGTTTAGGGAAGATGCTGGGCTAAGTTAGTTTATTGTATAGGTTGGTTTATCTAGGTACGTTACCCTCTGATAGCTACTGAAGAGTGGACTGTAATTAATGAGCTAGTCGTGATGATGGAAACGCCAAGATACCAATATAAACTGAATTTATTATTATAAGAGCAATAGCAACAGAACAAATCGTAAAACCATTGTGACACAAGACGTCTATCAAAATATAACAACTTGGTAATAAACCATAAATATCAAAAATAAGATTTGTATAAAAGAGTTTGAGAGTCACCAGCCAGTTGCTAACATTCCCACCCCCAGTGGAACACTAACGATTGGTAGCAGCTGGCTGGAGCTCCGCTTCCATTAGCAGAAGCTTGCGAGCAGGTCGACGGAGTGTGCCTCCCTTAGTGAGTAGATCCACTACGCGGACCTGACCGTCAGAGCCTGTAAAAACTTTTGTGACTCTACCCAGGGGCCACAAACCTCGTGGAAGGGAAGAGTCAGCAATCAGCACCACGTCCCCCTCTTTCAAAATCGGTGCGTTGCTACGTGGTCCTCTTGCGCGAAGCGTTGGTAAATACTCACGCAGCCACCGTGCCCAAAAATGGTCTGCTAGACGCAGTGCTCTTCTCCAGTCACATCGTCTCACTAAATCCGAGTCAGTAAGATCCGCTGTCCACGGTGCCACCGATGACGTCCCCAGCAGAAAATGAAAGGGCGTAATGGATTCTGGAGCTTCAGCTGAGGCGGAGACGTAGGTGAGGGGTCTGGAATTGACTATTGCTTCGGCTTCGAGCAATAAGGTTAGAAAAACTTCTTCTTTCGGATGAGGTCTATCTTTCAAACATGCACGCAAAGCTGTTTTGATGGTGCGAACAAGACGCTCCCAGGCGCCGCCCATAAAAGGTGAAGCAGGTGGAATGAAACGCCACTCAATCCCATGGTTAGTTGCGAATTCTACTATAGAGACGTTGTAGAGTGATCTTAGAATGCGGTTTGCGCCGACAAAGTTTGTGCCGTTGTCAGAAAAATGGTGGTTGGTGATCCCCGGCGAGCAATAAACCTTCTCAGACTCATAAGTGCGGCATCTGATGACAATGAAGTTACCAATTCCAAATGCACGGCTCGAGTGACAAGGCATGTATATAAGGCAACATAGCGCTTCTCTTGATGTCTGTTTACTGTTATGATGACCGGGCCAAAGTAATCAAGACCTGTATGGGTAAATGGTCTCTTATGGTGGTCTAAGCGTTCGGTAGGCAAGTTTCCTAGTTGCGGTGCATTCAAAAGGCCTTTAAATCTCCGACAATGTAAACAGGAATTCGCAACAGTTTTTATTGTGCTTCTCGCTTTCAAGATCCAATATTTTTGCCGGAGTTCATTCAGAACTGTCTCATTGAAAGCGTGTGCCATTTTGACGTGGTAATAAAGTATCAACAGACGAATGACTCGGTGATGGCCATCAAGGATTATCGGAGACTTCGCACCCTCACTTACGTCTGGCGCAGATCCAATACGCGTGTCCACTCTTATGAGACCATCTTCGTCAAGAACAGGGCAAAGCGCTGCTATTCTGCTGCTCCTGGGCACGGTGTGCGACGCTCGTAAACATTTGATTTCTTCGGGGAAGCTTTTCAGCTGTGCGTGCAGTAACAAAAACTTCTCCGCTGTAATGATGTCCACGGCGCGAAGATGTGAGAGGGACGTGGGGTGATTTAAATCTGCCGATATAAAAAGTTGCAAATTTACATTAACAGGCCGCGACAATTTTGAACGAAAAATTTGTATACCCTGAAGGAAGCGGGCGGTGGCGCGTAGAAGACGCAGCCACCCACTAAAACGTGTCGCGTCAGGTACGGGGTATTCCAACACGGGAACATCTACGAGTAGCCCCACATGGTCCGATTTTAGCTCGGAGTCTGATGTGGTTTCAACGAAATCACTAGTTGGTTGGGTGGGCCACGAACTTAACGGTTCTAACAAAAAAAGTGGGCCAGCGAACCATCTATGCGAAGCAGTAAAATCTAGCTTTTTCGGCTTAGTGGCATCGTCAGCCACGTTAAGAGAGGTAGGGATCCACCTCCAATTGGACGGATTGGTGAGCTCGGCGATCTCTCCCAATCTATAGGCCACAAAAGGTTTAAAAACTCGCGCGTCACTCCGAATCCATTTAAGAACGGTGGATGAGTCCGTCCAGTAATACGTGTCAGTAGGCTGAAAACGGTGCGCGTTTAATATGGTTTGAGCGAAACGAGTTGCGATAAGCGCCGCTTGTAACTCTAAACGTGGAATTGATAAAGGCTTTAGAGGGGCGACTCGCGCTTTACTTCCAATTAAACTAACAGACACTGAGCTGTCAGCGTATGTTACCCGCCAGTAAGCAACGCAGGCGTATGCCTGTTCGCCGCCATCAGCTAATACATGTAGTTGAACTTCGGTATGTTCAGTTCTGTTCATATACCACCGAGGAATTCTAACACAAGCAGCCAATTTTAGTTGTTGAAACCATGCCCTACATTCTGAATCATGTTTATCTGGCAACGGCGAGTCCCAGTCGATACCTTCGCGCCAAAGTCTTTGGATTAATATACGCCCCCATATCGTTACGGGCATGAGTAAACCTAAAGGGTCATAAACTTTCATGACGTTTGATAAAACTACTCGTTTTGTTAGGTTCTTACAGGGGAGCTCGCACATAGAACGAAAACTTAGAGAATCTTCGAAAGGATTCCATTTGACACCTAAAACACCTATCTCATTATTTGGGATTAAGGAAACGTCAGAGTTAGGATCACTCTTTGCCTCTTTCGGGATTAGGGCGAGTGCTTCCGGTTTGTTTGACGCCCATGAACGCATATCATAACAACAATTTTTATGAACCTTGACTATTTCGAACGCTATTTGTGCAGCTTCAGGAACGCTAGAGTGGCTACCTAAATAATCGTCGACGTAATGATCGTTTAAAATAGCATTGCAAGCTGCAGGGTAAACCGTCTCCAGTTCTTTCGCGTTTTTATTTTTCAAGTATTGTGCCATGAAAGGGCTGGAGACTGCACCGAATATCATCGACGCCATTCGAAACTCACGAATATTGCCATCTTCATCTCTCCAGAGAAAGCGCTGTTCGCCCCTATCCTTATGGGCAATTTTTATCTGAGGGAACATCTCTCTGATGTCGGCATTAAGTGCCACGGCGCCTTCTCTGAATCGAAAAAGAATGTCGAGCAGAGGTTGGAGAAGGTCTGGGCCTTGTAGAAGAAGACTGTTGAGACTTACTCCACGGGTTGCGGCTGCTGCATCATGAACTGCCCTAAGCTTACGCTTTTGAGGATGATATACTCCGAAAATTGGCAGGTACCAGCGGAGGGCGTCACGCGAATTGACAAAAGTACTACCTGCAGGAACACGCTTATGATACGTAGCAGGGTCACATTCCTCGGCATAGCCCTTTCGGATTATATCTTCCATGAAACGTCGAAATGCGGCGGCAAACTCTACATCCCGAGACATTTGCCTTTCAAGTGCCTTAAAACGTGACAGTGCCTGCGGATAACTATCTGGTATACGTTCAGGTAAATCTCCTCTCCAAGGCAGTCCTACTTCAAAACGTCCATCATCAAGCCTACGGACTGAAGACTCAATAATTTCTATTGCGCGTTTATCATTTATGTTTGGTTGTGGAGTGTTTTTCAAAATTCCAATTGAGTCGATATCATATTGAAACTTAATTAGGGCATCCAAATCGTCAGTACGTGTATGATTAACGAATTCAAGTGGCTTTGACGAGACGGAAAGCGCGCCGTGCAACACCCAGCCTAGTAAGGTTCTAGAAGCAACCGGTTCATTCTTCTTGCCAATACGTATCTCGCGGCTCAAAGATAAATGCCAATCCGCGGCTCCTATAAGGACAGTTGGAAAAGACGTATGAACCGTTGAAAGTTGATCGGATAAATCAAAAAGATGTTCGTATGCTGCACAATCGATGTCCGGAGTGCCCTGAACGCGTAAACCAAGTGGAGTTATTGCACGTGCGTTCTCTATCTCATAGCGAACGTTTGAGTTACGACCCCGTATGAAAAAGTTCACATAACCGATATCTACAGTTTTATTCATCCCACCTACTCCCTCAATACGAATACTTTCCTTATTAGAAAGTTTTGCGCCGATGCGGGTTGCCACTTCGCCGTCAATCAGGGTCGCTGTGCTACCCTCGTCGAGCAGTGCCGTGGTGCTGTACTCGCCGTCCGGACCTTCGAGGACGACAGGGAGAACCTTGAGCAAACCACGTGGGCGAGGCGGTGACTGTGAGGAACCTGTTGTTGTAATTAAGACGTTAGAGATGTTCGTAACTACTTTATCGGCTTCGGTGCTAGTGGTGGGCAAATGAATATTTGTGTTAGCGATAGTGTTAGGTGGAGTACTGTTCAGTGATAGAGATGTTTGAACCCCATGAAGAAGACTGTGGTGACGTCTTGAACAACCGGCAGAACCGCACCGTTTGGCACGACAGTTATTCCATTTGTGTGGGTTCGACTTTAGGCAACGGTAACATATTTTTGATTCACGAACCCACTGCCACCTTTTATCCACAGAAAGGGAGGAAAACGCTTTACAAGATTTTATGCCGTGTGACCCTTGTTTGCAATAACTGCATTCGTCTAACTTGGTACTGGAGACAGTGGAATGTACCAACTCCTTTTTCAAGGGTTTCGACAGAACAGTGGTATGATCGAAAAAGAAGTTAAATTTCAGTTGTCTGTCAGCTTCCATCAACAAAAAACGGGATAATAATTCTAATTTGGAGATCCTACCTTCTGTACTTGAATAAGTTGAAGCAAAATCGGTAAACCGAGCTCTAGTATGTTCGCTAAGTTTGAGAGCCACGCAACGAAAAAGCTCTGGCGAATACAAATGATCAATTTGATCGAGTTGTTTTATGGTAACTACAAAATTTCGAATCTTATTGGCAATGGTGTTGAGATCGTCAGGTGTTGTTATTCGGGCATGATTACGCAAGTCAGCGAGCTCCCGAGTGATCAAAAGCTCGGGTCGGGCGAAGTTTTGTTCAAGGGCGCGCACGATGTCTTCTGGTTCGCAAGCAGTCCACAACAGAGACGCCACGGACTGGTAAGCTGTACCACGAATAGCATTATTCAATCTCTCCAAATTCTCTGTGGGAGAGAAAAAAGCTTTAGTTCTGTCGTAACTAGACTTAAAATCCATCCACTGCGTAATATCGCCTGAGAAGACCATAAGGTCGGGTCTCTTTGGGCGATCGGAAAGATTTTTTATAGCTTGAGCCAATTGTGATATCGGTTCGGCACAAGAACGGTTTAAAAGGTCGATCTTATCGGTTGTCGACGGTATAACATGGTTGACAGTTGGGGCTTGGAATGTATCGAAAACATTTTGTGAGCCCGCATTGGTCATGGTTGCATTACGTACCCACGATGCGGTACGGTCTGAACTACTCTTACCGGAACGATAAGACTTATCTGTAACTTCCAACGCTGCAAGTTTTGCTTGAAGCTCCATCTTTGACGCCTCGACTTCTAACTGTGCCAGACGTTTTTTCTCGTTTTGTACGCGACGTCGCATGTCCTCCGCTGCGGCGTTCAATTTCTGTGCTCGTACGGTGCTAGACGAATGCGACGTCTGTGAGCGGACGCTGGCGTTGGTTCGATCGCTATGTACTAATAATTCACTTGGCGACGGTGACGAGGCATCGGCACTATGTCGTGATAGAGGGCGTGTCGCAGCTGAAGGTTGTGCTGCGACAACGGGTGCGCCTTCCAAGGGTGTCACGACAAAAGTGCTTGGCGATGCTCCATCGGCCACGGTTTTAGATTGGCTTCGTGTTTCCACCATAATAAAATTTTCAAATAAAATTCGTGAAAGCAAAATTCGGAAAAAACAAAACTGTAAATGACAGATGAAAAATTCGGAAAATTATTTGGAAATTTAATTTCAACTTACGGATCGAATGGACCAAAATGATAGCTACTGAAGAGTGGACTGTAATTAATGAGCTAGTCGTGATGATGGAAACGCCAAGATACCAATATAAACTGAATTTATTATTATAAGAGCAATAGCAACAGAACAAATCGTAAAACCATTGTGACACAAGACGTCTATCAAAATATAACAACTTGGTAATAAACCATAAATATCAAAAATAAGATTTGTATAAAAGAGTTTGAGAGTCACCAGCCAGTTGCTAACACCCTCTTTCCGATACAGATATGTAGATGTATCTCGGGTCTCACTTGGTAGGCACAACACTGATGCCACTAGGATAGCACTGATGGGCACAGAAAACGGGACTACGAGGGCAACGTGGCTCACACCGCGGGTACCTGTCAATCAGTCAAGCGTCGGGAAGGAACTGGTAGATTGGTGGGGGTTAACGTAATGAAATGAGCGGGTCAGGTAGCTTGGCAGATATAAGTAGGCAAATATCATGCGTCCAACGAGACTTTCCTAAACACTAATTATTATGGTGTTTAAAAAGATTTATATCTTATGCAAACACAAAAAAAATACTTAATTCTTGTAGATATAATAACGGTTTCACTTATCGCACAAATGTAAATTGACTGCAAGTAAAAATAGTCTGTGTTTTTTTATTAAATTCCAAGCAAGAAAATTAAAAACAACGCTTAGGTTTAAATAATGAAAGACCAATCTTATTTTTGTCCTGTAAACGTCTAAATACATTTTTGCAAGTTGAGACACTTTTTTATTATGTTAATTAAAATTAAACTTTATTGCCATGAGTATTAAAGACGAACTGAAGAGTATCAACGGCAAACTAAATTAGACGAAGCCGTTCTTTGTAGGAGTAGCGTGTTAATGTAACAATTACACTAATTACGAATATTATCCATGGTCTTTTGATGAGACTTGTTTTTCAAATTAGGTTTGATAAATTAACCTGATAGAAACGTTTGAAACGTTAACAATGGTAATAGATGTCCAAGATTGAATCAAAACTGGTAATTGTCATTTGTTTGAATGTGTCTTAATGTATTTTGGCTTCCTGATGATTCTTTGGAAAAATAATGTGTTTCTCTAATTGGCTTGTGGCTTGTTTATTGTATTATATTCTGTGTGTGTAGAAAATTGCTGTTGAAACAGTGTTAAGATAAATTAATAAATAAATAAATCCCTGATTGTTATAAGCAATGCCATAAGATATTATATATGCCATAAGAATAATTGAAAAATTTGTACTAACATAGATTTACAAAATAATTTAACTAACAATAAAAACTCTTCAAGCTATAGTTCTTTATTATATTTCTTTATAAACGCAGCGGAAATATGATATTATTTTATAACCTAATACGCTTCCTAATGTATGTAGTCTGACAACTGGAAACGAATAACATGCCTTTCAACCAAGATTTATACTGAATCTAAAGAATTTGGTCCGTTTACATGATATAAATTCATTATTCTTTCACAAATAACGGATATTTGTAATATGTATAGTGTATAAACCATAATGCATAAACCCAAATTAGGTTCAAAGGATAAAAAAAAATTATTCGCTTTATAATCTTCTTAATTTAACTATAAATTTAACTTTAATCAAGCTGTCAAAAGTGTACCTGATTCGTTATAACATTCATTCACTTTTTTACCCCTCACTGCATTGTAATGGCTCATTCATAAAACAACTCATGATGAGCAAGAAGATGACGATCATTTTAATTTTGTTAATATATCTGATTATTTAAGCTTTAAATAGTCAAAGTCAAGTCAAAGTCAAAGTCAAAAGTAACTTTATTTAAATAGACTTATTTACTAAGCTCTTTTAAATCATCACAACAGGGAATATGTATAAGAAAATAAATAAATATAATTATAAAGGCAATAGTCATAATTTTACTGGGTATCAACCGGGCATTTACTAATTGTCCCAGTTATAGTATTTCAATATGTACTAAATAAATTGTTAGTTTTAATTTTAAAATAATACTTATTTTAAAATTAAAAATAACACTAGTATGCATATTCCCAATCAACCCTACTACCGCTTCGACGAATTAGTAGCTGTAGAGAAGAAGCGGCGCAAGAAACACTCAGCCTTTAGTAATAACTTAACGCATTGACTCAGCATGCTTGGGAAGGTTGAAACAATATAAACTAGACAGCTGATAAAGTTATATCACCAATGACATTGAAGAATGAAACCAAAAAAAATTTTTCGAAATGTTCGCATATTTTGGAACCCTAAGACAGGGAATTTGGGTGCAGATGTCATGTCATTTCTAATTCAATATAGAAAAGAACTTTGATATCTTAAAAGGCGAGAATTTATGGATCGCTGGAGCTTATAATAAAAACACATTCAAGATATTTTTGGCAGGTTTATCTTTTGAATTGTATAAAAAAATGGATTTCTCTTAAGCAAATAGACCACAGGAGTGATACGCAACGCTGACATTAACATTTTCGACGCTTTTGTGTATCCGACGCGTTGTCAACGTTTACATTACTTTTGTACTACATCTGCGGGTATTATCATATCACACATCACAGATTTACAAAAAAGTATTCTATTAACGACGGAATAAAGTCTGTTTATTCATTGTGTAAATTACTTTTGTTAATTGAACAAATTACTTCTGATATAGAAAAACAAAAACGGTTCTTTTTAATAAATAATAATTTATCGATATTAGAAACAGGAGCAGAATATATTTATGTTGCTAAGGATTATAAATTAGACGTTGAGCATTTGTAGCATCGAATTTATAATACTACCCACCTTTGTGTAAAGTATTCAAATAATACAACTTTTTCATTGCGCTGAAATTAGAACATTTCAGTAATGTTCTGAGAATTTCACCTGTAATTTTTGACTATTATATATGTTCAACAAAAAGGTTAAAATTTTATGTATTTAAAAATTCCATCCTCAATTTTGGGAAGTTTGAACCCTATTGTTATTGAGTCGTTTGCTTCATTTTCCTTTCTTCATTACATTCAAATAGGCGATCGTAATAGATTTTACGTCAAATGTAAACGGATTATCAAGAATCACCCGACTTCACGTTTCAGAAAATCGCACTAATCTTTTCTAATTAAAATAAAGTGTGAGAGAGGCAGATAAGACGGTTATAGATTAGAGAATACGAACAGAATGATTTACATTGCTTAACTTTTTCTATAATGTATAACAACATGACAACGTTGAGGTTATGCCATCTTCTTCAGATTCTTCTTTAGAGAGGAGATGTTTTAAGAGCAGAAAGATACCGAGAAATATTGTATTAGACACTTCAAGAAATTTAAACCCAAGCGAAGTAAAAGTCCACGAAGGTTTAACAGTGGCTAAGTAATATCCTCACAGACCACTTCCAATATCGGTCGCATGTTCGACTCTCAAACTTGCTCCTTTGCAGCAAGAAGTCCGACCACGATTCAATAACAGAAGTTGCTGATTCAATTTCGATATTGCTTTTGAAGAAACTACACTCAAAGTTGAAACGAAAGAAGGTTTGTAACACTACTATATTTAGCAAAAAGAACCCTATTTACATTAAAACATACAGATCTCGTTTGTTTGTAGATGTAATTAGATTTCAAAGCGGGTTATCTCTTAAACAACGTCCCATTAATATTTAAAACGGCCTGCAGATTCAACGTAGATAAAGGCTGTCACTATTTGTAGCTAGAACGTAACAAAGGTTATCTGATAATCAATAAAGCTTTATTGAAATGGTTTTAATTAATAAGTTACTTTAAATCGTCAATATCAAACCAAATAAACGCTTCTACGGATACTTCAAGAAAATACTCAACTTTTAAATGTTTGTAATGACATTTACAAATTAGTTATGTCATTACGTGATCATTTGTCTGTTAGATCATCTGTTTATTAATATAATACATATTGTAATATATAAGCAACTTACAACCAGGCTTCAGTGTCATAAGATAATCATTTAATTTTTAGTACGCTTAATACAGTTTCGTCAAAATATAAACATTACTTATTATCATAAAACTAAATCTGTGATAGTTTTTAGGTTAACTTTAACATAATCTTCTATAGTTTTTGTTTCTGTCGCAGTAATTAAAAAAAAAATCATTTAAACGATATTACGGTGAAGAATAATATATTATATTCATCTTTAGCATAATACATGTAATATTGTGTATGAGTTTATATATATCTATATATTTTTGTGTAATTAAATATAGTGTTATCTATTACTGTATATACTGTGCTTGATGAGGCCAACGGTGAGGTTGTTTTTACCCCACGACCTGTTCTCCAATCTTTATCGAATTTAGTCAATTACTTTATATGTAAAGACGGGTACTTACTTGCGCACAACGCCAGCAGCTCTCCAGGACTATAGGCACATCGAAGGAAGCTAGTTGGTAATCTTCACAGTTATTATCACCCAATTGAAATGGTAATCTTCACAGATGATTCTCCATAAAAATAATATTATTGTTGTTTAATGATGAAAAAATGTTCGACACCAGTTCGCGCGCGATGAATAGGAGACAATTAATTAATCCTTTTTTATCTTCGGCCAATCAGCGGAAACCATAGCACAGATCACCACAAACATTGCAAACAATTAGAGTACCCGTCAAAAAAAAGAAGGCAAAGGACAAAATTCGATAATACATATTTTAATAATTTAAAAATTAATACATTTGACTAATTGGCGTCACCAGTGCTGTTTACACATTTTAGTGGTGTTCCAGGCTATAGCTGTACCTATCTGTAGCAAATTAAATAACTAAATATATTATTTTCATGAGACATGTTTTATAAAAAATGGATATCAAAAATAATGTCGACATTATTTAATAAAGGGCTTATTTAAAAACAGATATACTTTTCCTTTGAAATAAAATAAAACAATGACAATCCGACTCTAAAACATTCGAAATTCTAATTGAATTTGGTCCAATGATTTTATAGAAACCTCTTCAAAGTTGAAAAATCTTTGTTCCAATATACCGACATGTAACTTAGTTAGGACATAGAAAAATCGGAACACTACAGCGATATTTCGAGCTGACAGACCTTCCGAGAGAGCTAAGTCTCTTGAAAAATATGTAGCTATTTCATTAGAACTTGCATTGGGGAATCCCCGAACAGTAAGTAGTAAGTAGTCTTCTTAAAATAGATCCGGTTTACTTATATTAGTAATAATTTGTTCGTTATGCAGGAAAAAAGCCGTAAAAGACATTTGAGATGGAAGGCAAAGGCGCTAAAATCCTTGATAAATTTAAATAAATTATTAAACGTATCTATTATAAAAATAAATTGGTAATGAAAAGGTTTTGATAGCAATTTTACTGCAGATTCTTTCAATATTACACATATAATAAAGATTGATAGTTATAACACTGTTGAGGTAAATACTGGAGAGGATTTTAACTTAACGGTGTTTTAAAGTGTGTAATTTTTAATAAATTAAAATCAGTAGTATTTTATTGGTGGATTAATTTTATATAATAAAGCTTAAATAGATCGACTGAGTTTTTAATAAAGGATGCACATAAATGTTAAAATAAATAAGTTACATATAATATAACGATGTACTCCTGTACATCGTTATATTTGTAATACGAAGTGTTGTTCCTACAACACTTCGTATTACAAATGTCTTAGTTCATATGTGCCGTTTGTACGAGATATTGCCAGAAAAGAATAGCCTGAGAGAGGTGAGGTAGGCAGCTTCTCTATAGTTGAGGAATGAGAGTGTAGCTCGCTTCCATCTTCGGCATTATCTTTAATTACCATCATAGTGTTTAGTTGTAGAGTTGTACACTTGTCTTGGTCATGACTAATAAACTAAACTTTGTTACTGCATATTTTATGTAGCGATAGCTGCTCTACTTACTTTCCCTAAGTAATCATTACAGTGTGAGAGAGAGACGGATCTAGCGAGGCTCTACCATTCAATTAGTCGCATTACTCGTCATATCTACTGTCATATTTGTACTAGAACTTCAAGCACCGAACTTCAGTAGGTACGATTCAACTCATTTGCAGTGGGACAATGTACTGGCTCAGCAAAAACTAGAGGCTACTCTTACAAACAAGGGAGACGAATACCAAGAGGTACCCCTGTAAGAATTAAAAATAATTCTGTTCTTATGGTCTCACACAAGCATTTCACAGACGGACGGACGCAAGGCGATCGCTTCTATTTATACCTCTTAATTCGTGGAACCCTAAAAGGCAGGGAGAAATGGCGTAATATAAAATTAATATTTTGCTTTTCATTTCGGAGACGACAATGATACCTCTTACAAATAATCAAATTTACTTTTTGTGCGAATTTCATTTTGATAAATAAACAGAATTATTCTTTAAATTCGTAACAAAACGTCGACTAGCATCTTACCTGACATTTAATGCGATTAAACTTAAGTCCTCGCATTTCGAGCTGACAAACAAAAAATAACATTAAAATTTAATAATAATATTTGTCACATTCATATCTATTATTTAGCACAAATTAATTGTTTAATCCTTGCCTCTATGGTGGTTGGTAACATTCATCCACTAATTTTTCCATGAGTTGACTATGTGTTAAATTTGCACGATCATCGGACGAAACGTTTTTTGTACCGTTGTGTGACATAATTTTTAACCTGGACGTTCCTGGCTAGAACTCATTAAATTACTTAGTGCCTTGTACCGTTATTCTGAAGAATCTGTTTGTGATTTGGTGAAATTGTCTAAACACTATCCTATATCGCCGTGCGTGCCAGTCACCGGTCATCGAGCTCGTAGCCTGATCTTCGCGACGGTGCTGGTGAGAGTTGGTGGTTGTTTTTATTATTCACCAAGGGCAGGAATTCTTTATTCTAAATACAGTCCGCTACAAAATCAATTTAAGTAATTGTGAGAACTACACATTAATCATCATTAAGAGCTTATGTTATGGATACCAGATAACGGAGATATATAGTTCGTAACATGTATATTAATATCAGAAATATACACATACATGACTTGTGAACAAATATTCGCACTCATCATACAAATATTTGTAGCATTTGTTGTAAACTGACTGACTAACTGAATTGGCTTCTCATTAAGGAACGCAGGAAAACCCATATCCTTTGTCTCCTCTTCAATATACTGTTCAATCCATCCTATCCTGATTATCTTCGTGAATGTTTCCCCTTCTTCAAACCCCATGATGTTCCCTGCGGATCACATCTACGCACCCTTATTTATATCCCACCCCATAAAACCGAATTTTATTCCTATTCCTTCAAGGTTCATGCAGTGAGATTGTGGAACTCACTACCCTCCTTCATTCGTGATTCGCAAACATTGGTGCAGTAAAAACTTCGAGTATTTTACTAGTATTTCTCTTTACAGCGTATCTAAATATATAGTTATATATGTTAGGGTAAATATGATATATATTAGTTTGTATGTATTTAATTATATTAGTATTGGTACACGCCCCTCTACCTTTCGTTGTCACTTTTCCCATATATGGGGCTACCGGAAGAGATTTCTTATAGAAATAAGCAGTACCTTTGTGTCCTTTTAATGGTCTTTATGTGTGCATAAATAAAATAAATAAATAAACTTTCTATTTTGAAACCTTTGGCTGAGTAGACTGGGGACTGACCATTCGACCAGACAACCGTCCTGGCAATTGTGGGAAAGATATAAGAATAACGAATAAGATTGGCTTTGTTCAACAGTGAATGTTCCAATAACGATGGCGATGATAGATGGTACAATTGTCTCTAGCTTTTCCAAATTGACTGTGATCTCAAAATGGAAGAAGCCTCCATAGTGGAAGTAACGAATTTCGGTATCACAATACCACCAGGAGCACATGCGCTCAATTAAAATGCTAATTAGGATGTGTAAGATGAAAGCAGTTTTAGAAATGAAGAAGCTTTTTTTATGGCCACAATGCGGAACTCTGGTCGAATTTATGCAGCGACTTCAGAGGTCTTTAGTGCAATTGGGAGCAGTATTTCGTGTTCAAAATATGCCTTCTAACAAAAATGGGGTAAAAATCTAGATTTATAATTTTTTAGCTGTAATGTTAGTTCTTTCTTAACATAAAAACGATTTATTACAAAATTTATTACTACTTACAAGAATTGAACTTTGGGTTCTAAGAAAAAGTCTTAGGATTTTTTGGCTGAAAAAGATGTTATGGTTATTTAAGTACCATTATTAAAAGTGACGTCACCAGCTTGAGTTGATTTGTCAAAGTGAGCTTCCACAACCACTTGGAGAACCACAAAGTATTGAAAACATAAGCAATTAGGTTAAATAACTTCAAAATTATTCTATTATCATTATTACCTATAAATATACATATTTTTATATTGTTTATTTTTTTTCTTGTGAAATTTTTGGCGATGATGAATTGTAAAGAATGCTGTACACTCCTGTAATAGGTGTACACATCAGGACATTTTAATGTATATTTGTGTTTTCGTAGAGATTAATGTGTATGCTGTTGGTGTGTCTTATGTAAATAAGTAAATAAATAAAAAAATAAAATTACTTTGTCTATCTCATAAGAACTAAAAATAATTTTCGAAAAAGAAAACACAAAAATACATCCATCCTTATCGCCATTAAACTCTGAATTCTTTGACCTGACTTCTATCCACTTCGACCCGATTCAGAGAACATTTTTATCCAGCGCTCTGTATTGCCGCGACGTGAATCTGGAATTAAGCGCTGCAGCGCTGCGAGGTCAGCGGTACTCTTGTTTATATTTGAGGAGACGATTTTCGCAATCTACGGAAGTAGTGGTATACAGTAGTGTAACTTTACATCTTCATAGTTATGCAAGCGTGATATTTATTCTAGATCAATATTATAAATAGAAAAGAAAGTCTATCTGTTACGTCTTCACGCCCAAACCGTTGAACCTATTCAGATGAAAAAAAGACAATCCAAAGTTGATTTAATCTTGAAAAACTTAAATAAGATGATGCATTTATGTATCAAAACGAATCTCAAGAGTAAATAGCTATTTATGAACAAATCTCAACCACATGTTTGATTTCCTTTTTATGAAACACTTTTTCTAACAATAACATGCCACACTGCTCCTAACTTTACTATACACGTCACAGTTTGTCGTGTTTCGTTTGTTTTATGAGCGACCAAATTTAAGCTGCAACAATCGCGATAGAGGTTTATTGATAGAAATTGTGATAGAAATTGTGAAATTGTGAAGATGTTTTTGAAGTTACTGGTTTAGATAGATAGTCTTTATTTCCATTTCTACATCACATGGGTGATCCCTTTTATCATCATGGGGTCCTTTAAAAGAGGCGTGGACCATATAACTACCAGGCTGGCCTTATGCCTGTTGGTGGGTGAAAATGTTTGCATAAAAATCAAGATAAATGGCTTAATGTACGTGTTAACTTCCTTAAATTTATTTTCATTACCAAAAGCAGTTTACTAAATAATAATTAAGGTCTTAAAAGCGATGATTACAAAGCTGACATTATGAGATGATTATAAAATCAAGTGTCAATTTGAAGTCGCGAACGAATCTTTTTTTTGTTGGAAAAGCTTTTATAGCTATATATGTGGCGAATGGGGCCGTGAATGGGTTATGTGAGACTCTCGGGGGCATAAGGACCCCGGCATACTCACTAAAAACCAACGTGTTCCACTTTGATCGAAGCTTCGACTCAAGACAGGGTACTTTTCGCAATCACTGTCGTGCGCCGAGACTGGACGATTCTGCGCGCTACCAGGCCCACTGGGGAAGTCGCGCACGAACTTGCCAAAAGAAAGAAGTTAGTAAGGTTGGTAAGCTGAACGTATTTGAAGAAAGGCTAAAAACCATCTAAATAATACTTGAAAAAAAGCATTTAAATGTTATCAGAAGTTATTCAAATTAATATAATTTTTGGAGTAGGTGATTCTCTTTCCACGTTTTTAGATACAACTAAATATTAACTCTAAAAATAAATAATTAAATTTGTTTTTGTTTTCTTATTTTGAAGGCGATTTTAGTTTTGATTCACAATTAAGATGGGTGACCGTCAGTATTGTCGATTGTCTTTCTGTTGTTGGTGATTGAAACTAATCGAATTGCTTAAAATTAAGATTCGATAACATTTTAGGATATCAAGGAAATCGTTCTTTGATATCCCAAAAAATTATCGAATAATAAATTGGTGAACAAACGTTAAAAAACAACACAGTGTGCAACAACTGTGCAACATAGAATCTTATCTGTTCTCGAAGTCTTTTAAAAAGTGAGCTAAATACAGTTTAACTTCTACTGAATAATGATCATAAAATTAATTCAGAAAATTCTTCCAAATTCTTCGGTAAAACAACTTTCTTGGCTACTGAAGCCATTATTGCGGTAACAAACGCTTATTGTACTTCTACATTACCTCGGTTTATAAACTGCGCTTAATGTAAGGAATTACTGGCTCCACAAAACTGCCAGGAAGCTTAATGGAAAAATAATTGAATCGTGAACGCCCCGAGTGAAAAATGTCCACAAAACTCTGCGATTTCTAGGGGATTGTATTTATATTCTCTTACATACCATGTTATGCTAATATTATTAGAAACTGGGTTTTATCTAGTTGGCTTCTGACCGTTCCTTTGTCGAATATCTAGAGGATCACAAAACTTTATTGAGTATTGCTTTTTAGGCTTCGTATCTTTTCTTAGAAAACAAACCCGTTTTATAGGAAATATGTACCTAGAAACACTGTTTAGAAAAATACCTAACACTCTTTCTATTATATAAAAGTCTTATAATGGAGGGTATTTGTAAGTTTGTCACATAAAGCGTATAAGGGTGTGAGTGAAAGTATATACACATTTTTCCTAAATATGAAATTTAGACCTTATTTAGATATATAGGCAAGAATTTGAAATTTAGACCTTAGAAGGCATAAAACTCAGCTAAATTTCTTCCTACGTTCATATATCACCGATGTTGAAAAATGTTGAAATCCATAGTTATTGCAAATAAAATGATTTTGGGTTGATTTTCAATCACAGAAATGTAATAATACAATTACTACCTAATCGTGTACATTTACGTAAAAAACTTTATCATGACCAACAATTTCAATCAACTATAAAAGGTTCTGAAGTTTCATAAACATACTACGATAACGCGACTGTACACAGAATTATAATAACTCAATACGCAGTATCTTTATGATATGAATACCAGACTTATTGGCGCGTAATGGCGGGGTCGGTTGGGTGCTGTTTTATTTTATATATCGATTAATTAATTTTTTGTTTGAAAATGGTATTGTTTTATGCCAATGAAGATCGATGCATCATGCAATATATGGAATACAAAATTCAGGATCAGTGATTTCTATTCACGCATTTGTACGTTTGGTAAATTAATTTATCGTATAATTTCATTTCCATTTTCTTATCATTTCATCGTAATTTTTACGCATTATTTGAATTCCAATTTTAAAAATTGATAATTTTGAATAAGATTTGTTGTTTATTCAAACACAAAGAGCTGTTTCCTTTTGGTAATTTCGATTAAAATTCCACTTTAGTTAATTATATACATTAAAAAAGTACAAAGGCAATTGGAGGTGAATCATTTTTATAACCACCTTACAATAAAAATATAAACACTGTACAAGATGCCTGCTTAAATATAACAGCAACAGCTGTAGAAGATGAGCAGTGATCTATGAATTCAGGCTGGCAACATTTGTATTTTTCCTAAAGCTTACGTTTCCGATAAATTGTTGAATTTGTTAAATATCTACATATGATTCACTAAATTTAATTTTTAACTCGCCTTGAAAAAGGAGGAAGTTCTCGATTCGACTGTATGTTTGTTGGTCGATTTCTCTGTCAGTTGAGGTGAACCCACTGTCAACAAGTCATTATCTAATGATGACATCTTCAAATTTCTATTAGACTTTAATTTTTTACGAGAATTTCTCAGTATTTCGTTGTTCGTAACAGTACGTCACTTTATCAAAAACGATTCCTTCTATTTATTTTATATATATAATGCCTTTTGTATTCACATGTCAACTTGGCTAATGTAAAATTCATATTGTTTATCTCAAAAAAATATATTTCTTTTATCTTCTATTACAGCTCATTATTTATTTTTCTCAACAAATTTCCTTTGCCATTTTTGTTTTATTCTTGCATACACCTTTAACGTCTTTGTCAGCTGTTTCTAACATTCAGCTAAATAAAAGCAAAATGACACATCAACTTCCGTAAGAATCCATTGGAAACAATCCTGAGTAGTTTCCGACGGTGAAGCCATTCGTTCTTAGCTAATTACTACAGAAATACATTGGGGAGATATCCTTAATGAGGTTCTGGCCTAGCGCGCCACAACGCTTCAACATTAAAATGACTTAAATACGTTGCTTTATTAAACAATATCACACTAAGAAAACATAATACTCGAAAGGAAAGCGATGGATTCGTTTGACAACATAATTATGCAAAACTGGCTGTCACTTGTGATTATTTTATTACAATTTATATTTAGTAAATATTGAAAATGGGTCTGTGATAATATCAAAATAATAAATATTAATTGGGAGCCAATTGTAACAGCTTTTCACGATAGTGTTACCACAGGAAGAGTTATCACAATTCGCGGTAAATATCTTTATTTATTTTGCTGTTTTAATTAATTCCAATATGAAAATTGATTTGTTAGAAATTGCTAAGTTTTTGTAAGCTTGAAACTTATATTCTTAAAGTTGCATTGAAAAGGGGATTGGGTTCATTTTAAATATTCAAATTTGATGCTATATTGTATCTAGAAATGATAGAAAGCGAACATTTTAAGCGGGATGAATTGTTAAATTGAATTATTTTGGCTTTTTTGTGTTTTGAAGTCGGTATTTAGTTTTGAGTTTTAGCGGTTATACTCAGAATATAGTATAGTCAGAAGTAGTTAGTAATTAAGTAAATAATTTTCTTCTGTCACATTATTAGTTTATTTAATGTGTAAAATGTACAAGCTTTCCCATATTTGCAGTCGATTTATAATAATATATTTAAAAATAAATTTAATAAAAAAAACACTACAATAGATCCATTTAAGGTCCGGTTTAAAATTATTTATTGAATACGGTTCACTTTCCATTGCTTCTGGAAACAACAGTACCAACTTCAAAAAGTAATTTTATATTGTAATATTTTTTATGTTTTGAAGTCTCTATATTATTTTTCACAGTTTAAGTGGTCAGTTTCTATGGTCAAAGTTAGATGGGTGTCCGTAAGTATTATCGTCTTGCTTCTTTATCTTCGGATTAAAAGTAGCTATCGAAACAGAGTTTCATGAAAACAACTTTGTTTAAGTTAGTAAAAATGCTCATAAAATAAAACTACTGGGTCAAACTGATTTAAATTTTAATGAGTTCAAATGACAACTATTCCAAATCCAATAAAATAGGAATGAAGTCATTCAGATCAGAAATATCGTCGTAATCGATTTATTATACATACATAAAAATATAATCTTCTGAATTTAGAACCTCCTTCTTTTTGAATCTATGCAGAAGATGTTGTACTATTAAGCTTCTCAAGTCACAGATTAATCAACTACTAATAACAGGATTACGTAGGGGTGCATGCCTTTTGATATAACTCAGAAAAATTCAAATTCTTTTGTTTAAAAAATGTAAATACTTGTGTCACAAGGTGTCAAGTGATCTCAATGACAATGGGGATATAGAGACAAGTGCAGGGCAATTTGCCTTACCACTTCGAAGTAAATATTTATTATTTAAAATATTTTTGGCACTATGGACTTAGGTGTTAACGCAAGACAACGACCAGTTGTGCGTCTTTGTACTTTACGATCACAATAGTAATTTATTACGAACAGTAGTAGCAATAGTGATATTACATATTAATAAATAATAAGGATTAAATAAAATAATATTAACTGTCGCTTCATATAAACCATCCTTTGATAAAGCTAGAACTTGCTTACATCGCGAGTAGGTGCGCGCGTATACACTAGCGCACATATACACTCACACACAAACACACCTTTCACATGCGATGACTGACTTTTGTTTTGTTTTATTGTTTTTTTATTTTATTTTGTTTTTGTTTTTATTTTTGTTTTATTTGTTTTTCTCTTTAGTTATTTTATAGTTAATTGCCATTTGTTTGAATGTGTCTTAATGTATTTTGGCTTCCTGATGATTCTTTGGAAAAATAATGTGTTTCTTTAATTGGCTTGTGTCTTGGTTATTGTATTATATTCTGTGTGTGTAGAAAATTGCTGTTGAAACAGTGTTGAGATAAATAAATAAATAAATAGTTTAAGTATCCACTTATACTCCTTCATCCGCTATTTATCTTTACTCATATTTCTTTAAAACCGAAGGTTTTAATGCTGGGGCAATGTTCACGCCTATCTTTGGTTACATTATTTATTAACAAATTTTATATTACCCGCTTTAATTTTATAAAGTTTTCACAAAGTTTTCGCTGCATTCTACATTAGTCTACGACAAGAAAAAAATCTAATTGAAGCCACATATATAAATAACAATATATCATACCAAGGTCAGGGGGCGATGGGTACCCAATTATTACCTAATAATATTTTGATCAAAGTGTGAATTAATTTCACTTAGTTTTGATGTAGAAAAGCTAACGTTTATTTTATATTTTAAATTAAAATTAATTAATAAGTAATAATGAAGCATTTTCAGTTCTCTCCGTAATTTACTGCTTTAAGGTATCGGAAAGGTCGTGCCATCTAAATTGCTTCCGTCAGATGAAGACTTCAAAACAATTGTGAACTTCTCGAGCGACTTATAACCTTCATTATATAAACTTTTTACCGCTAATGGAATTCTCTGGCAACCTATCTTCGACCTCAAGCTAGGAGAAAAGGAGGCGAATCTGAAATGCTAACCCACTTTAACTCACAACGAAACATTGTCTGACAGTGTAATCTATGGTCGATGGTGGTCACAGTTTTGGGGTAACGTTATCCCAAAATTGTGTAACGCGCTGGGAAATAATTAACAGGTTGAACCTTTCCTTGCGGAGAAATAAGGAGTGTGGAGCCGACATCCGTTTAAACCACCAATTGTATACCTCCAACACTACGTCTCTCATACATTCTTATCTTGATTAATAGTCCACGATTTTGTTGCAGAAATCAAAATAAAAGCGAGTTAAATAATTAATGTGTAGTGCTTGTGGAAATATAAAGCATCTCATTCAGATTCTTTTATGCATTATCCCAGAAACATAACGAAAATATAATCTAAAATATTTCTATATTTTAACAATTTATCATATAAGATTGTGTCTCCTTAGTTATTTTTAGAGTACCGTAACTGAAGGGACCAAATTTTATTGAACAAAAGTCATTAACACTGTCAAAAAATATTTTTAAATGTTATTAAAAAAATTTTACCTGAACTTTTTTTTGAAAGAAAAAACGACATTCCAATCGCGTGCGGGTGCAATTTTTATTGAAAAAAAAAATATTTTTTGAAAAAAATCATCACACCCCATGGGGTAGGGTAGCTGCTTAAGAACCCAGGTTACCCCCGTGAAGGGCAATGGAGTTACCGGGGAGTTTTAGTGGGTATTCTCAGTGCCGCTCTATTGAGGTACTGAGTGAGACCCACACACGCTCGTCGCTTAGCCAGTGGCGGGTAGGTCCGTAAATGGATTCCTCCTCGTAAAAAAAAAAGGGTAGCTGCTTAAAACAAAATGAGTAAATAATTGCATGAGAAGCCATTAAAGTCAGCTATTTTTGCAAAATCATGTTCCGAAGTATTTTGAACTTTCTATTGGCGTACGAACTCGAACGTTAGTGATAATGTTGAATATTACCTTTATTTTGCTAAGAAACACCAATATATTTTTTCTATGAAATTCTATTATTTACCTGATCAATTATAAATTTGTACGGAACCCTCGGCGGGTGTCTCTAAATGGCACTTGACCGTTTTTTTAAGTTACAGTCACCATACAGTTTATTTCTTGCTGAGACAGCTAATGACAAAGGTATTCCCTCAGCTGTGTTCTGTTGACACTAATTTGCATTTTGTTTCAGTAATATGACGTTACTTTGTCGTGTTTCGTCTCAACGTTTCTATTCAAAATAGAATATGATTGTGATCAGAGAAAAGTATTTCCATTTAATATTGTAAATTAGATATTGTCCGTTGTTTTCTTAATGCGTTTTTTGTGCATGTGTATGTTCGTTCAATAATATATCTGTAATAACAACTTATGTACTATATGTATGTAGTGTTTACCGTTTCTCTATTGTACGCTTAGCTACAAGATATACATTGTTTTGTATGCATATACATTAATCTGTGGAACAATTATTATTATAATTTTGTACGTATTAATCGAATGAACTTAATCGAGAAATAGCGTATGTGTATCAACTTTTATACCGCTACCTTTTACCCCTTGAAGGTATGTTTATCTACCTTTTAAAATTCATTAAGAACAGCTGTTGTATCAGTAAATACGAGAAGTATAGTTTTCCTCCTCAAAAACTAATATCTCTGAGATGAAGTCTACGCCCATCTCTGGCGTCAATAGTCTATAAGTTCATTATTGCTGGACTCAAAAGCACATTAGCTGGTTTCATATTTATCGGATTATCGCTGTAAATATTTATCTATCTTGAGAAAAAGGTCATCGTGCTACTAGTTTGAAAATAATACCTACAAATAATTAGAATGAAGATTAAATATCTCAAGAATACTAACTATATATACGATGATATATATAATTAAATATATATAATTTTTTTTTTTATTAAGCAAATGACTCGACACCACCTGATGATAAGCAGTAGAGGAGTCCATATGTGAAGATAGTTAGTGAAGCATGCGACATACAGCCCTAGCCACCCTCACCTTGCCGGCCCAAAAAGGACGTGTATGAGTTGATGATATCAAGAATACAAATATTTGTTTATGATTTCGACTTCATTGCTTAAATTTTATATAATAATTATAATTATTATAATAAACTTGATGTATAAGGCAACATTTTATAATATGGTTTGTCATGAATACTCGCATTTATGATGTGTATTTGATACTATTATGCAATGATTGGAAGATTGTTACACTTCAAACTGGAAAAAATTCTAACCATTTACGGACGCAAGTGCGGGTAGGCGGGTCTCTATGATTTAAGTCCATTACCCTATTGATGGTTAGATGGTGTACCATTCTCATTAACTATCAATTAATTATCGGCTCCTTTCACCTGCACACCCGTCCGTTCGTTCTCTCGCGACACAGAGTAGTCCTTATTCTTCAATACTGTTTTAAATTATTCTCCTAGTGCGCAGAGGAGATGACAGTAAAAAAAAACTAGTATTTTAGGCAAAAGAATACACACACACACACACTTATATATATATAACGAGAAGGTTCATATACATATAAATTAATTGACGTCCGTAAGTCTGGCTAAAACTCAAAAACGGCTTGACCTTTCTCAAAAACTTTTTATTACGTTATATTAGCGTAGATTTTATTTTAGCGTGATTTAAATATAAAAATAAATAGGAAAACTCTAAAGGAAAGCTTAAAAATATACAACTGAAAATTGTTACTTTAGTATAGAAAATCGTGTAACTGCTATGCTAGAGATTAAAACTGTCATTGCGTATGCACGCGCACTGCCCCGCCACCGTTCTCCAGCAAGAACTCCGCCGCGGCGCCCCGCGGTACCATCGCCACTCCTCGCTCGGCAATTAATCTTTAAACCAATTCTCGACTTGGATAGTTTTAAAACAGCGTGATTTCTTTTAATAGATGGCGTTGTTTGTATGTGATATCAAGTTCACCGACTTCACTAGTAAAACAATAAAATAAATATTTATTGACCTTGAAAAATGATGCAAGAATTATAACATGAGTAATGGCTTCACTCGTAACACGAGGACTAGGAGATGACTTGCAAAAATTTTATAATTGCATTGAGTTACAAAATTAATGCTAAAAATACTGATCATCATTCAAATTTGTTACATTATTACATTATTATTTAATTATATATCTTACTAGTTGAACTCATTCAAGCCGTTCTTGAGTTTTAGCAAGACTAAAGAACGTCGATTCATTCTCATATATAAGAAGATCAAGAAAGAAGAGAAGATATGATTGTATTTAGAAAAAATAAATCAACATCAACAGTAACACCACCAACAGGCTGACCTGGTGCATCTTAGTGGGTAAAAGCATATGCCGTAATAACCGGGACCATATCCTCAAAGGGTTGGAAAGCACAGAGAAGCTGGATAAAAATTTGATTGACCCATCTAGAGACGACCCAGCGCAAGAGTTGCTTGGTTTTCATTATCAAAACCAGAGCATTCGAGCCAATGAGCTCATTTAAACATTAAATCTGTTTTTTGTATTCTTGTAAAGCTTGTGTTTGAACACTATTTGTTGGTTGATACTTGAATTGTGCTGATACTGCATCTCCTTAGTAGTCTGTGATTATATGTATTTTAGTGGATATATATTTATATAATTATGTATTATGTACTGTATATATGCTATCATTGAGTAAGTACCTATGTATGTATATATTTATTATTTGTATGTAACAAGTTTTATCATGTTATACGTCGCCAACTTCTCTCAAGTACTTTATCTTTAATCCTGTCCATCCTAAGGTAACATTATAAGGTCGCCCTGTGTACAAAATTAGTTAAAAGTTTTTTTGTGTATTTCTCTTTTTGAATTGGCTGATGTACAATAAAGATATATTCTATTCTATTCTTATCATCATATGACACGATAACCTTCACCAGAAGAACAAGTTGATAAAAATCCCTGCATCCGTCTTTAAGCGTTAAAATGTTGGTCGTCCGCGCCCATCTGGCCGGAATAAAGATTAATCTTACAGATTAACTCCTCAGTGATTCTCTTCAGTAAGAGCCAATTTACCTACAATCGAGATAATCCGCTGAATATTTGAACAGAGCTTATAATGGACGATGGGAGTTATAGGGAAGCGAATGTAAGTTATTTTAAAATTTTTCGATTTCAATTTAATCCTTTCTATAGATACTTTTCCTGTAATTTTGGGATTATTTACTTTGGAATGGCTTTAACTTTGCAGAAAATAATTTAAAAGTATCATTAGCTTACAAAAGAAAATAAGAAGGATTAAATAGAACTGTTTTGTATTATGAAGGTTTCATAATTAATTCATATACTTAGGTCATTGTCTTCTGTGCTGGTGGTAGCCGTTCCAACCTAGCTATGTACCTATGGGTTTTAATTTTTGAATTCACATATACGTTTATTCGACGCTTTGAAGATGAAGGCATTACATCATGAGGAAACCTGTACACGCCTGTGAAGAAATTCTTAAGTTATGTGTAATGTTGACCAACTCGCACTTTGTCAGTGTGTTTGACTAAGGTCTAGTCGCTCTAATTTAAGGTGGACTTGAGTCCCTCGTTGGGGAATTATATGACAGCTTATATAATTCTTAATGATGATAAATTAACTCATAATTTTATAAAAGAGATGTAAGCGGAGACTTAATATTATTAAAATAAAATAGGTTTAGGAAAGTTAGGAAATCGGAAGAAAAAGTTGCTGTTGAAAAATATCTGAGTTTTAGCTCCTATCTTACTGATTATGATCTGCCGGTCTCAGTACTGTAGTTAGTTATATATCAGATTAATAATATGTCTTAAAAGGTCTCCAGTAGAATATATGCGAAGTTATTGTAAAATTCTCGTATAATTAAATGCCCGTCTGATTTGATCCGGAAATGGAAAAACGTTAAAAAGAACTCAACTGGCAAAAGTTGGAAATAAAAGTAAGCAAAAGCGTAATCATTGAATTTAGTATAAATTGGCAAAGGCAAAATAAAATTTTAACCTTTGGCATTTGCAGCCAGACTAAAAGTAAATTAATCAATTTCCTTGTTCAATATTGCAGAGGTCTTTGCAACGAAATGTCGTAAAGTACAATCAGTCTGCGAACTAGGATAGCATTTTGAATTACACTTTCTTAACATGTCGCTCTATTTTTTATAAAGCCACTTAAAACACAATAGTTAAAGCTTAAAGCTTATTTTAGGCCAACAATGTGAAGGTGGCTAGTGCAGTATGTCCTGTCTTTACATATGGATACCTACTACTTACTACCTAGTGGTGTCAAGACATATGGTGAGCTTTGAGCAAACAAAAGTTAATTGGTGTTGTAACGGAGTAAATAATAGGGTGGACAGCTCAGAGTAATATTATATTCAAGTAAAAGAAAACCAATATAACATATAGTCAAATAAAATTCAAGACAATAAGATTTCTTCTTACCAACAGAACAAAAAAAATAATGACATCCTTATGTCAAAAAACAGAAAAGTAAAAAACATTAAAAACTATTTGTGTACCTGCCTGATGGCCAGTTCTTAACAGGTGTTAATCTAGTACTGTAGTATATAAATTTTGTCTACTCATTGCCACATTCACAAACAGGCTAAATACGTCCCACAGCTGGGAACTGGGCCTTATATATGGGAGGAAAACATGAGGACTTTGGGCCATAACAGGAAGAATAAGAATAGATACGAGCACAATATAAATATAACCTTACTGTAGAGAAATCTTCGAGTTACATACAAGACAAAAGCACTTATATTGCTGGAATAAAGGTATTTAATCACCTACCAATATAAATTAAGTCATTGGAGGGTACACTATTTAAACATAAATTAAAAGAATGGCTATTACAAAAAAGCTTTTACAATTTAAATGAATACTATAATTGGGATTATCTTTAAAAATTATAATAAAATTAAATTATAATACTAATTAAATAAAAATTATATTTTACAATGTTAATATTGTACGCCCGAAAATGGCAATCTGTTGTATCTTAAGTGCATGAAATTGTATGATCTATTGTACACAGAATCACAATAAAATTTTATCTTATCTTATCTTATCTTATCTTTACTCTATGCTGGCCCAAAGCGGGTTGGTGGCTGAAAGCAGTTACAGTACCAAAGGTTTAACGTTCCCTCCGAAGCGCACATGAGCTCGAAATTATAAATTTTAATTGACCTATGGACCGACCATGTGGTGACTAGTTTGGTTTTCGTTATCAAAACCAGTTAATTCGAACCACTGCACCTGCGCGCTTTCCTCCTACCTGACATGGATAATATCATTATGATGTGTTCAAGCATGGGCCTAGTGCCATAAGATCTAGAGGAGCAAGAGACGAGGAAGCGGAGACGGTAGTTAGCATCGTGAGAGGGGTCGACACTCCGTCTACGGCTTACAGCAACTTTTGGTTTATTACATCGTCTTTTATAAAGCAGTCCACCTGTTCAGTTAAAATGTAATAACCAGTCTGTTGTTCCATAATGATGTCCGTTCTAGAATAAAATAGAATAGAATATATCTTTATTGTACATCAGCCAATTCAAAAAGGGAAACACACAAAAAAAAACTTATATAATGAAGAAAATAAAAATGTAACTTATCCACACGCTCACATAAATCGCATTGAACATAACTTTTGACAGTTTGACTGGGATGGTACTACCTTTCTACAAGTTATAATTATCTCTAAAGTAACCTAATTGCGGCTCAACGCCGTAAATTAAATAAAATTCCCGAAAATCCCAATCACTTAGTAGAAACTCCACAAAAAAGGGAATGAGTCTCGTAATCTCTAATATGAAAGTAAAACTGTGAAGCATCTTAATCCTTTGCAGAAAGTAATTTAACGTTAAAATTCTATCAGCCAAATAGCTCCCACGGATTTTGTTGGTTAACTTTGATAAATTACTGATGAGGAAACTGGTGTATTCCGAACCTATCCTTACGAGCTTTTGGGATGATTTTCGAATTTTTGTGTAAAACGTTTGCAGTTGTTGAACTCAAACATAGAAGCCTAGCTTATTAATCACTAGACAACATGCCTACTAATGATGGCTGCTGTCAAATTATCTAAAATCATTTTGTTTAGAAGGGAATTGACACTAATTAACACATCGATAAATTACATTTTGCAACCTAAATCTTTATATTCAAGTATTTTTTCTTAAAAATAGTTTTTTAAACTTAATTTTTCTGAATTTTCCTGAATGTTGATATGTTGTAAATAAAGAGTCTTGCATGGTGTAAAATACGTAAAACACTTAAATTGAAAACTTGGTTTTGTTACGCATAATCATGTAACTCTTAAGTATTTTCAATGCAAGTACGTCCAATGAGTAGAACAAAGGCGGTTAGATATATTACTACACTTATAAAACGTGCTGCGAGAGGATAGGATGACGCTATTCGTTGCAGTGGCCTTCATTAGAGGGGATCAGCAGAGGAAGAGTATAAGGTTGATGATGAATTTATACCGTCAGTTCCGTAAATTATTCACACACACCTATTCCCTCCTTGATACAACATGGATTCCTTTAAAAGAGGCGTAAAAAGCACTTTTTGGGCCGGCAAAGTGAGGGTGGCTAAGGCAGTATGTCTCATGCTTCACTAGCTATCTTCACACACATATATATATATATATATATATATTCATTTACTCTACTGCTTAACATCAGATGGTGTCGATTCGTTTGCTGAGCTTAATATAAAAATAATTGACCGAAGAAGAATTCACGTCTCAGAAATATTTAGCCTTACAAAACAATAGTTCTATAAGGCTAAATGTAAGGGTAAAATTAAACACTACGCTTTATAAAGAACACTAAGCAATTATTCCCAGTAGCGCACTGTGCTGCTAACAAAATCTGAAATAGAAAATACGTAAAGACTTTAAGCGATAGAGGTTCGGAATACACTGTCAACTGATCTTATTGACTATCACTGTGTGCACATCACTCGGTACTTTTCGGTCACCGCTCGGAACTACTCGTGCGGGAGATTAGACAAAGATTGGTAAATCGAATATGAAATTGTTTTATTATAAAAAAACTTGTTTTCGAAATTGGTTTGTAAAAATAACCGATGGACAATCAAGGGGCGAGGAGCTCGTTGGGTACGTATGAAGCAACTTTCGCCATGGTTGGTCCTGGATGGCTGAACCACTTCCTATTTGTGATCCGAAATGTTTAAAAACCACAATTTTTACATTCATAGTTTAATTATAAACAATTATTCTCAGGGCAAGACCCTTTGGTATATTTACGAACAGATAACTTCGACTTAACATATATATATAATGCAGCCTGTTGGCATTTATCAAAACTGTTTTAGTAGTAGATAACCCGTGAAAGTAACAAACAAATTCACTTTCGCATTTAAGCAAACGAAGTGCCAGATTTTGTCAAGTGATTTTGCGAAGTTGAAGCCAACATTATAGTGAGCGGTTTTTAGATGTTTGGGTCAGAAATGATGGTCTGATTAATATAAAGTTAGTATATGTGTAAATGATCACGTTTGTGCTACATAGTACGAAAATATAGTGATAGGTATTTTTATTTATCACTGATATTTACACAAACATGTATATTTTTACAAGACATCATCCATAGCTCATATAGATCTCCACCGAGGGGCTGGATCCTACCCTAAATTACGGCGATTAGTCCACCACCCTGATCAAGTGCGGTCTATTTCACACAACCTAAGAATTTCTTCACAGATGTTGCAGGTTTCCCCATTCCCAATTTGATAACACACTTACGTGGCGCTTGCAAGACAATAACCTTATGCACTGCACAGAAGTTTCGATGAGTTTTACAAATAAATAATTTTATTTGATATGCATTTGAGAATATCGTTTCGCTATGGAGAAGAAGGAAAGTAAATAAGTTCTCCGAAGTCGTTTAAACTACTTCTATAAAAAGTTATATTTTGTTAGTAACGTTAAATAGATAGATTCATTCAAAATAAAAACAATTTGAGTGGACATTATCACTAATTCTACCCTTCATTAACATAGTCGATAGCCTATATACGACCCAATACTGGTATCCTTCTACACGAGAGAAACAAGAAACTCAAAATAACACATTTACATTAACCCATCCAAGAACCAACCATGATTACAACTGATTTGTTTCGCAACCATCAAACAAACCACTACGCAAACTCCTCGCTAACCATTCCTTAAACTTAACTATATAACAATTACTTTTAATAATAATAATTTACTTGTGTCATAATCATTATATTATATTCATAATCTATACTCACCTGTTTATTAAAATTTAATACAACTCAATTAAAACAAAGTCTGAACCCCAGACATGTTCAAAGTATCCTCTAACGACTGTTCTTTCTTCTCTACATCTCCAATAACCTGTCTCTCTCTAACCTACTCTATGGGTAGCTGTATTTTATCTATGAGATTAGCAGTACAAATCGATTTGCATCAAAAGCCTTTTGTGCCCATCGCCAATGATGTAGCCTTTAAATTGAATAGATTAACTAACATTAATCTATGAACATAGATTGAACACGATACAGTAACAAAATGGGAACGGCTGTGTTTGGGAACTTACAGATAGGTCTCCGTCGTTAGTTCAAGTGGCTACTTGTATTTCATTAGGTCCTCCATCAGTACGAGTTAATATTCAACCCGAAGTTTGTTGGGTTAGGGCTTTGTGGACAATGATATTATTTTATTAATGTATTAGCCCATTATCTTAAGGTATAGATATTTTACCCATTGCACTGTGTTGGTGTAGTCAGGGAGCCATCAATCAATTCTTTTTATCTTAGAACTCTTATAGTAAAATCAGGCTTTGGTTATGGGAAATTCAATTATGGATTTAATTTGACTGTGATAAAGAATTTATATTAAAAATTATTTCGAAAATTGAATCTCGAGGTGACTACAGTTAAGCGAATTAATTAAATGGGAATGAGTGACGGCTGCTCTAGTGTAGTCGTTTCTGTTTGCCTCTCGCGCCTCAATCTTTCCGTTCCTCCTCCCGCGGTCCATGTAATATTTCACTAAAGCGCGATAGATGGCGTTATTTACAAACACACTGTATTACGGCAATTGTAGTTGTTATGACAAAATAAATCTTTATTTTTACTTTCATAAGACAGAATATAATTTAAAAATTATTGTTGTATCGTTACAAAGTCAAAGTCAAATTATCTTTATTTAAATAGACTCGTTAACTTAGTAAATAAATAGTCATAAGAGGGAATATGTATGAGAAAAAAAAAATGTAATTAAAGGTAAAAGTGATAACTTTAAGTGGTTATCAACCGGGTATTTACAAATTGTCCCAGTTTTTTAGAAGTCCCAGAATTTAATTATGTATTAAATTAATTATTTTAATACTACTTATAATAATATACACGTACATATTTTATTAAACTTAGTTTTGAATTTATAATCATCACAATTAAACTATTTCTAAATGTTGTGTTGATTTTGTTTTATAATAATTTAAAAGAGATTTATGTAGTTCGTTTCCAAAATTTATCAACACATTTTAGCGCTGAATATTGTTGTTACTTTGCTACATTTTAGTGGTCATACATTGCGTCTGTTTCGCCAGCCATTGCTTGTAAGATTTTACTAAGTCAAAAACGCTTGTGAATTTGTCGAGAGTCTTGCGTGGATCGCTGAGCGTTGACCTACTATTTATTTAATAACTTTAATTTAAGTTAATTAAAGTGTTTAAGCCTTAATTCTTCAGATGCTTCACTTCCGCCCAGTGCTGGACCTACAGCGAGCAGTCAAAGTCACCCTACTCCTATACCAACAGTTACCTCCAGGGGAATACCCACTACTGAGAAGAGGGAACCATTCATCCCACTTCCGTATTTTCCAAATATAACTTCTTTTGCACGGATGTCGCATCTCATTTAATTCCCTATATCTTACGCGAGATCTTACCCATGACATTATGTATATATGTATTACGTATACATAGATATATACATTAACAGAAGAAATGACACGACAAAAAGGCACATTTCAGGTGTTTGGGGAAAATAGACGTCGCATTTTCTAACAATTTAGGTACATTACCTAAATTATTTAACAAGAAAATCTCATCAGGATTGTCAACATATTTCAAATATTTCTGCGCAATATAAACTCAAATCACAATTGTATTACCAGCACACGTATCCTTCTTATAACATGGGTTCCTTTAAAAGAGGCGTGAAAAAGCACTTTTTGTGCCGGCAAGGTGAGGGTGGCAGTATGTCGCATGCTTCACTAGCTATCTTTACACGTGGACTCGTCTACTGCTTATCATCAGGTGGTGTCGAGTCATTTGCTGTGCTTTTTATAATTAAAAAAAATTTTTGGATATATTATCGTTACCTTGGTTTTTCATTGATTGTCTCCGAGAAACCGGTTCACGTCCAGTTCAATATCCAAGATCTAGAACTAAGCTAGCCAAAGGCTCTGCACGCGTTACGATATTGGTCGTTAGGTATATTAAAAAAAATATATACGAGTAGTAGTTAATTGCAAAATATTGAGAATTTCCGCTTTATTTATTTATTTATTTTCATATGACACACCAACAGCACACACATTAATCAGTACAAAAACACAAATATGATAAAAATGTCCTGATGTGTACACCTATTACAGGCGTGTACAGCATTCTTTACTTAGTAATCATCGCCGAAAATTTATGAAAGAAAAAAACACAAAGTACATGACCTTAGGTAATAATAAAAATATAATATAGTAACAATATAAATATCTCCAATCTACACTGCATGCGATTCCAGAATCCTATGCCTAAAGCGAGCCAAAGAATCATGAAAGATGTCCAAATCGTCCACATAAACTTTATAAACATTTACAGTCATTTCAATAGCCAGTTTTGCCGTGCCACGATAACATTTAATTAATCTCAGACAAATTTTTTATATATAATTGGAAAGAAGAACCTTTAAGCATATATATAGCTGCGACATTTGTTCCTTATGAACTTCTTAAATGTTTACAAGTAATTAGTATTTTTACAGCAGAATCCCAATTAAAATGGTCGTCAATCTTTCCATCACTGTAATAAAGACTAATCTTTAGTACATACAGGCCTTTATTTAATTTTTCCTGATCGGATAAAAGTCTAGCCGCGATAAACTAAAGTCTTCTATGTCAAATGCCGCCTGACGGACTGGAGACAAAAATGGCATTCAAATTGACTGTTATCGTGACAGACTTAGACAAGATGATGTGATACCCAGGTGATTATAAAAACCTATCTATCAAACGAAACATTTCAAGCTACAATGTGATAACAGCAAAGATTATATGTGGGACCCATATGACCATGGAAACTGAACTGCAATTCATAATTATGTGATAAAAAATAAGTTATGAGTTTCCCATTTCAATTTACATTCCAACTTATTACTTTGTTCCCTTTGATTTAATAAAAAAGTCGAAAGTCACGTCTTATATCGAAAAGTGTAAACAGTCCAAGTATTCCTAGAAGACTCCAGTGTCCGCTGCGTTAGTGTGATGTTACGGTTACAGTAATTGGAATGAATCTGGGTGAAATGCTTTAAACGTAGCATTTAAGATTATTTGTATACTGCCTGTTTGGGCGCAACCTACGACATCTAGCGGCAACTGTGTTGTGTTTTTAGTTGTGTTCAAAAGGTTTTGTTAATTTTCACAAATTTGAATGGTAAGTTTCTATGTTGAAAGTTGGATGGGTGACCGTCTTACCTCTCTGTTTTTCGTCAGTTAAAATATTTGATAACCTTTATAAAAAATATGATATGTATAAAATTTGAAGGTGGCTCTCTATTTCCCTGGGATCGCATCATCAGATACTGATTAGGCAACAATGGGACTACAAAAGTATAATTCTATCGAATAAAATTGATAGAGACATTGGTGAAGATCCATACAAAAAACTTACAGTGAAACATAGAAACTCCTCCTTTTTTGAACTCGGTTCAAAATGACTAATCATGATCATTCTATAACTCAAGCTAGCTTATGATCAGTATTCTAGAGCCATAGTTTTTAATTATGATAGTGTTAGCAGCCACTTCGAATTTGACATTCATTATTATTACAGAAAGTCCCAACGGTGGTCGTAGCTGGTGGTACTATACCAGCGATAGATTGACACGTATTGATAAATATGAAATATATCGACAAAAGTTAAAAAGCCGACGGCTTACTTATTTGAATTTATACAAATTCTGCCTGATCAGACATAATTAGTTTTTAGTTGTTCAGCGGTTTCCGGGAGTTTAACGTAACTCAATAGTACATCAATGGTCTCAGGACACTTAGTGATGATCACTGAGGATAGCTTAGCATTAAAAATAGAGCCTATAGACAGTTCTAATGCTTAGGATTTAACAAGCGTATTATCGACCTTATTCGTTGTGACCTTGTGACCTTGTGAGTGAGTGTTGTTTTTGTGAAAATCAAAAGGGTCAAATATGTACCTACTAATTGTATATTTAGATCTTAATGCTATTAACATAAAGGCTAATCTAAACCAACACCTTCAATTTATTTAACCTAATTTAGCCCTCAAATATTTGTACAACTTATCCAAAGCCAATTGACTTGGCTAATCTGCCGAATATGGGTATCGATCAGCTCGGTGGAATGGCTGAGTGCTTATTTGAGATATTAATATTTGAGATTGAAGGATCTTTGTTATCTTCATGATATTATTATTATTAACGAGAATTCATGATACCCCAAAGTAGAATATTTTCAATGGATGGAGTAAATTGTGATATTTTTTTTGTTGTTATAAATAGAAGTCAAAGTCAAAATATATTTATTTAATGTTTAGGTAAGTTAGTTTATTGTATAGGTAGGTATATCAAGGTACGTTACCCTCTCGCCGATACAGGTATGTAGGTGTATCCCGGGTCGCATTTAGTACGCACAACACTGATGGCACTAGGATAGCACTGATGGGCACAGAAAACGGGACAACGAGGGCAACGTGACGCACACCGCGGATACCTATGTCAGTCTGTCAAGCGTCAGGAAGGAACTGGTAGATTGGTGGGGTTTAACATAATGAAATGAGCGGGTCAGGTAGCTAGGTAGTCAAATACCATGCGTCCAACGAGACTTTCCTAAACATTTAAATAGGCTCATTTACTAAGTTCTTTTAAATCGTCACGAAGAAGATAGTATCTGGATTAAATATGAACTTGATTATATGAATTTGCATTCTCTTACATTTCCTATTGGTTCGTTTGGCGTCTCTAAAACAATAGAAAACTTATTATATTAAGGCCAATCTAATAATATTTCTAGTTATAACAAGAAAATACACATTAAAAAGCACACATCCAATAGATCGGTTCCTTGTACATTTAAGCAATAATTTAAGAAATCTTTAACCTTAGTCTAAAAGCCCAATTAGCCATTGATCCTAACTTAACCTTGTAAAGTTTAATTACCAAGATCACACGATAGGAAATAATTAACAGGAGCTGAACGAAGCTGTATTAGACTCAATATAGAAATAACGGGTAGCTTGGGTGCAAAGATTTCCTAATTAAAAGAGTTACTATAGATGGAAGATAACGAATCAGAAATTATAAAAAAATGGAAAAAAAGAATCCATTTCTTTCATACGGGTTAAGAAATTGTTGACAGATAGATACGGTCTTCTTCGCTAAGACAGATGAAAAGATTTCTTTTATTGTTACAGTTCCACAAATCACATTTACACAAAGCTTATCATTGATAATGATAATAGAATGCTGTAAACAGCACTTCAATGAAGAAATTAATTAGTATCGTCGAAGGATGCAAGTTTTATTATAATGAATTTTTTAAGACAGAATTTATATATCAAAGGCCTTAAGTCTAGTTTTCTTTGATATGCTCCAAGCTATTCTGTTATATAATTGCCCACAATTTAAAGACATAAGGTTCAGTTAACAAAATTAACAATTTGTAACATTGTGAAGTTGTGGTGTGCTTGTGGCTTAGACTAAATATAGAACCAACCTAGTTCCGAGATTGATTCGGGGATTTTTGTGTCTATTTCACTCGACTTGTTGTAGAACTGAATAGGTGATGAGTCGACGTTTGAATTAGTTATTGGACCTACTAAAGCGGACAGTAGGGTATTGGGAGGCTGTATTGAGAAAATGGATCAAATCGATTGATTATGAAATTTGTTTATGAATAAATTATTAAACCCACTTCACAGATAACAACAAGTGTAACATCAAATTTAAATATATTTATTAATAAGTAAAAATAGAGAAAATAATTATAAATAAAAACTTGAAATGTTAATTCATCATTTAAATTGATTCATGGCGGTAATAGAACTAATTCTAATTATTTAAAACTAGTTCTAGCTCTAAATTAACGCTGTCTGTCTATCAGCGCTATGCTCCATAATGTGAAGTGAAAATGTACCTAGCATCTCTGTCTATATTCTGTCTATATTTTGGTGATAGTTAAAACCCAAACTATTTCTGGTATCATGGTATCACAACTTAGTATGAAAAATCTGATATATTTTTCACAGTCGCTGATGTAACGAATTGCTTGTAAAATCAATTACCTTAATGATCCAACATATACCTGTCATGTATCCATAACGATAACTCTCTGTCAATGGCATTTAGGCTTTGGCTTAACATCAGATAGACCAACTGCTTGATTGATATAATTTTGAATGAAAACAATTCTATATTCAGAAAAATCTCAAAAAATATAAATTCCAGAAATCAGCACTAGTTCAATGGAAGTTGGGAAAGCGATTGCAGAAGCCACTGAAACCAACCTCTTTCACGAAATTTCTGAAGCATGGTAGAGCTGATGATTGCTTTGACTGAACCATCCACAGGCACGCCAGCACAGTCCTCTCAAAGCTAACTTTTGTGTCACATCAGGTCAGGCAGATGTGACGGAGGTGGTATGTTGAATTGATGTGGCATATTCCAGATCGTTCCCACCAAGGGCATAGGAGCAACCTGGTATTTTATGTGGGTATTCCCAGTTTCGGCGTGATTAAGCTCTGGGCAACACTGACACACGCCCTTCACCTGGCCAGTGAATGATAGGTCTGTAAGCGAATTCCTCGAAATCCATATGATGTAAAGCTTATCACAAGTATAAGTGAAAGGCAATCATCCCAAGTAATACTTAAGTCTACAATTTTAGTTTTTTTGTGGACAGTATAATTATTTTTTATAGTTTATATCCTTACATACTTATTACAATGGCATGTCACAAACTATACCCTCATCTTCTTCAAGTCTGTAAAGTTGACTGACGTTGATCGACATATGACAGCTACTTATAATATGCCGATAAATAGCGAAACGGTGATTTCAATAGGGCAACCGTAAATTCTTCCTTTTTATATTGTCAACATAAAGACTTCTATTTATTCAAAAAATATCTTAAAAAAATACGAAACATCCGGCTCGAAGGACCAAAGTTAACATGACTTTATTAGCTAGATTAATGAATGGATCAGACAGTCTTTTTATGATAATAATTAGCAGTTCAACCTTCGTGATAATGATAATTAAGAGAAACAATACCAGCCTTGATTATAGAGGAATTAAAACCCAAATACTTTCATTAGAATCTCATTCAACATTCAAATTTAACCGACATTTCATACGTACTGTGATAGAAATTACACTGCAACAGTACCAAAGTCTTTATATTTGAAGTCCTTCTGACCTGTACTTGCTTGGTGCCTTTTAGACGTACAAAATAGGGATAATTTTTGAATATTTTCACCAGCAAGGGTTGATCGCAAGAAGAGTAAATAAACGCATGTTGAATATGTAACAAGCGGGAGATAAGGGTATGGGAGACAGACGCGTCAACACGCACTGAACGGTTAGCGAGAAAATTCTCACTGAATTAAAGAACGGAGCAAAACAAAAAAAAAAGAATATAACTTTTTTTATACTGCTATAGAATTTGTACTTTGAGGAAGTCTATTTTAAGGGAAGAAACTTTTAAGCTTAACATAACGCTTTTTAGTCCTAGAGACTTTATCTTATCTTATAAGTATACTGACCCTTCTAGATCTTTTGTGCCTATCGTGCTACTACTCTTCACTAATACAACTGCCACAGTCCTGCTATTTCTGGGCAATAAAGACATGTAATCTTTTAGTTTTAGGTAAGCTACCTCCAAAAGACTAATCTTTGAAAGATCTAGCCAGAGCATCCTACCGACAAAAGAGACGTTCTATCGATTCTTATCTCTCAGCACTTGCTTGACGAAGTTCTGTTGGGGATGTTTTGTATTGTATTGCTTGGTCAGTAGCAAATTTCCCAGTGACCACTCCAATCAAGAAGCGAGCATGTCTTCTGTCGTTAGCATATATATGTTAAGGTTATCTTCCTTCTCCGCTAGGAGAGATTTGAGTATTTCAATTCCGGTGTTTTCCTATTCCATCAAATTTAAATTTATGTGTGTTCTTGACTCCAATGAGGAATATTACAGTATACAGTACACCGTATATGACAGAAATTAAAAACACAAGCGAATAGCTCTAGAAATGACTCAGAGGTACATATGCCTTTAGGATTGCTCTTTGCAAAATCTTCAGTTTTCTCATTTTGCCCATCACCTTCACATGGTGACCCAATTTTTTATAGGAACACTAGTTCTATAGTTTTTAAATGTATAGTAAAAACTTCACTGTAGCATGGCTTATCTAACCGCTTTGTGTTTTTCTTTATATAGATATAGGAGCTTATTGAACTAAACAACTTATACGAATTCAACATATCAACCGAGAGACGTCTACAGCTGAATATAGACCTCCCCCAAGCTATCCACATCCAGTGGTCCCCTCGACCTATATCAGATTGTTGGTCCACTTTGTGGAAGGCCTACCAACACTTCATGGTTTCCGATTTTACTCCAAGTAAAATAGGTTATATAAATTCGATTTTACCCCAAATAATTTAATTCTAATTTGGTGTAAGTTTAACAAATTCATTTAATTTAGCGCCCTTAAAAGAGTACTTAAGTAGTAAGCTCTTTACTAATATTAGCCTGTCTCTCACCGTTTATTTGCAAATAATAAATAAGAATTTTATTTCAAAAACGAGTTAGGTATGTTATGTGTCTGGATCAAGGTCAATGTCGAATAAATAGGAGAAAGGGGCTTGACCTTGTCTCCGCCAAACTAGTAAGGTCGGGATTTTTGTTAAACGCCTTTACATGACAATAATAACCCCATTTAATTCGTTATATTGTTCTATATTTACTGTTACCAGAATAGAATAATAATTTTTGTATTAAAGAAAGGGCTTTGTAAATAGATTTTATTTGTATTAACGACGAAGTTCAACCCCGTCAATTAAGGCCACAATTTTGTTGGCTATCTCCGAATTCTCATCAAGGTGTTGCCAATTCTCGCTCACTATATACTAATAGAAACGTTTTATGTGTATGTTTAATCAGACTAAATCGCAATTTTAAGTTACAATTTTCTTTTCTTTTCTGGTCAGATTATAATGAAAGAATGGCTGTTATCGATAGCAATTAAAAGAGGGAGAAAAAGAGGAATTTAAGAATAAAACAGTTTCCGAAGGGAGAAGTCTGTGACAACTAACTGTATTTTTTTGACGTCATATTTACAAGGGGAAATAATAATAAAAAGATAATAAATGAATACAGACGAGAGCCGATTAGGCACAATACCAGTGAACTAAAATGCTTAAATTAAGATTTAGAATCCATCTAGAAGCCATTGCCAAAGTGGCCGACTTCAATATTTATCTTAATAAAGATTCTAGTGCTATTATCAATTCAAATTTCCAATCAATAAACTTCATTACCAACAAGTATACCTAATTTTCCCCTCTCACACCACAAAGGACCGATAAATCGCAAAATGGCTTATAAAACTGCTAAGTGCCTCTTTACGCCCAGCAATATATTATAGACCCTCTTAATAAGGTACTTTGTCCATTGGGCGGTTTGCTACGGTAGCGATGAGCCGCAGAAATATAGCTTTGTCAAATCTATTACTTAAATATATTATGGTATAGTAAGCTAATACAATATTAAAGTGTTTATTTAAAGAAACTAAACTAAAAAACTAAACTTAAAAAAATAAAAAAGGTTAAGTTTTAGCATTTATTCTTAATTAGGTGATGCAGTGATATTTATCTTAAACAAGAAATTTTTCTTATCTTATTTGACAGAGGAACAATTGGAATCTGACCTGACTAATAAATAACATTAATTTATGTATATATTTTATTGATTCGTATAAGCTTCTGGAGGATTTTGAATCCTCCCATGAGCATATTTTAGTTAGGTAAATATATTTACATATGTTTTCAGCAATTATTTATAATTATTGTCGCGTCTTATTTGAAATTCTTCTTGCAGCTCTGATATAAACCCAAAAATAATAGAACACTAAGCACATTCTAAATTTAAAATGTGGATGAGACACTTTAAAATACACTTGTCACTAAGTCGTCTCTTCCATATTTTGTTGGAATCATAAGGGAAAGTCCTTCTGTTTCCAACGTAACTATGCCCCTTTTCTACGTCAAAAAATAATCTTCTTTCAAATGTAATCGTATCACACTCTGGTATTTCATTGCGAACTTTGTATGCTTTGATAAATATTAAAAAGAATATATATTTAAAAAAAATATTTTATTGAAATAGTCAGTAGACATTGCGCTTTTGCTAAATGACCAACGATATAAAGTAAAATTTGTTAATGTAAAGGAAAGGTAATTTGCACTTAAAATTTTAAGAGCCGTATGGAAATACAATTAGTGTATGGATTTAAAACATTGTTACATCTGAAGTCGTATAATTTTCATCTCTAATTTCAATGAAGATTTCTTTTCAGAACTTTGTTTCTGCTATGATTACTTCATTATTCTCCGCCAATATTACCTCATTACTAGTATAGTTTCTTCACAACTGCGCCATCGTCATTGTGCTGTGCCAGTCGCATGAGGTTCCGTCAAAAGGATCAGCGTCCGGTGGTTTATAAACATTAGCCGAACCTTTGGAAACCATCTTTAAGATTTCCATAGGATATTTATCTGCCCAGCTGATTAGTTAAGTACCCGTAATCCGTATCAGGTAGTAATATGTGACAAAGCGATGTTCAGCGCGTCGCCATATTCTCTATCTACTCTCAAAAGAAACCTAGCAGATTTAAGATCCAAATTCCTCTATCTATGCCCACTATTATAGCCGTTTGGTGCCCAGATGTATTGGAACATGGAGTCTAGGAACTCACAGATTATTTCTCTAGATCGGTGACCGCTCGCGTGAGGCTCTAAGTAACAATAAGGCTGGCTTTGTGAATTAACACCGCCATTTTAATTTTACCAATATTTTTTGTACATTTTCTAGTCAATGAGATTTGGCTGGTATTTTTAACTTATATTTTTGTTTACATAATTTGGGTAGTATTAATTAAAGGATAATTAAAACTACCCGTTTTTTTTTAAATATTTTTGGTGGACGAAATTTCCGAACTGTTAAGATCAAATTTAAAAGTTCTTCCAACAATATTTTAAATAGACTTTCAATCAGATATAATGCAGCATGCTTTAGAACAAAATGCCAACACTGTATGTCTCCATTTCACAACGAGAGCTACGCCTCCTTCGTTAGCTGAGATTTGTTGCATGGTGATTTGTAATTCATTGCCACTTTTGTTTATAGCCTACGTGTACCAGCCAGTTGCGACGTGTTTAGCCTATTATGACTTGGCTCTGTATTGGAATCACCAACCAACATCGGACCAACTTTGAATGTGTATCGTAATTTTGATTTGAATGTGATAGTAAATTCAATAGATAAGTCTAACACAATTGAGTTAGTTACAAAGCAACCAAATTATAACCTGTGTGTAATTATAATATTGGAAATGACTGTTAATATCAAACCATCCATAGCTGAGACCCAACTTGACCATAGACAAACTGATGAAGAGCCTACTCTATACAAGGTTAAACCTATATCAAAGAGTTCTCAATGTATAATAAATATATCGCATAAAAGACTTTTCAAGTCCTTCATCCTATACGAATTGAATACAAAGTGTGCATACAAACTTTGTAAAATCTCAACAAAAATTGGGGTTATTAGTTCCAATAGGATTTATTTATAAGCATAGACGAATGCCGCCTAATACAAAGTTATTAATTCTTACAGATTGCTCATGTGCACTAAGTTTTCGAGTTTTCGAGTACTCAATGAAATTAAGGGGTTGACAAGATGCATTTAACTATTCACAATAAAACTTCATGTTGGAGGCCTCTTGTCAGCAGTGGACAGGTTTTTGTTGATTAAAGATCACTCTAAAATACTAAATATTACTGACCACGGATTAGAAAGATTTTTAATATTATTTATTTTTGCTTAGTGCTCTTTAATACAAGGAAGGCAAAGGCAACTGAAGCCCATACAGTCAAGTCTTATATAGTTATTACTTACATTCATTACCTTTCAAGAGAATTTAATTTTATTGTATATGACTTTAAATTGTCTTAAGTCTAAAAAACCTTAAATAACAATGAAATAGTTTTAGTTAATGAGATAAGTGTAGTAGAAGCTTTATGCTGAGACAGGGACCCTGTTGACTGGACCTATATATGTTTTTTCGTCATTGTATTTTATTACTATAAGTTTATTTTATAAATTTTATTGATATGCACTATATAATGAAACCATTTAATTATTTTCTTTCTTTCAAATACTTGGATGCAGGTTACTACAATTAACTCCATTGTTTACAAATCTTTACCATACATACATAATTTCCACTTTGACTCCGAAATGAGTAATTAATATATTTATTTAAAATATTATACTTGAAGTCTCTGGACTTAATGGAAGGTTAATGAGAGTTATGTTGAACAAGCCTTTAAGGAAATATTTGTAGAGCAAAAAATTTTGTTAATGTTGATGTTTGGACTATCAGTTGTTAATGTTCAGACTCTTAAACAATAATCTTATAAAATATTCTTGATCTCAATCTATTTATTTACTCATTGTTTATATTCCTGTTAAATCAATGACACGAGAGCTTTACATAAATGATAAATATGACAGTATTCTCCTAATAAAATATGTAGAACCTCCAAGCCCCGAGCTTAACAATACCTTACACACGCTCATCCTGATTTATTACCCCGAAAAAAAATTAACAAAAAATATCATTGGAGCCCATGTTCCATAATTTGTGTGAGCATGTAAAAGGTTCGCGTGAAGTGAACGGGTGATTTGACGGAGGGCGCAGTAAATCAGTGAAGAGCAATGTATCATTCTGATAATACCCCCGGACTTAAACACCATTCGGTAGCCAAATAAACTTTACGAACAAAAAATTTATGTGCTTTGTAATAGGTTTCATTATTTCACGACTTTTAAAAATGAAATCGTTTGATAATAATAAATGAAGTGGCCTTTTATTTACCTGCTGGTGAACAGTATGAGGAGTCATCCATTCTCATAAAGCGGATTTTCTCCAAGGACTTATCTAGGAATAAATACTTTGAAAATATTTCATGATTCTGCTACGACTGCTACAAGCTATAATTTCGTAGCACTGTAGATTGATCGTAGCAATGCTATGTAGAAATAGCAGCTTGGGGCACTTGTTACCGACAGTATTCGGTTTAATATTATCGGGTGGATCTACTGACTCTGACCCATTTGTGCTACCAAGGGGAGCAATAAGGATTTTGGAATATATAACAACTTATATATAGATATATTATTATGGAAAAGCAGAGCTTTTCATAAACAGGGAATACAGCCCCTGTACAGTTTATCTTATTATTTTTTTATATATATAATTAATTTGGGAATGATTTAAGAATATCAAAAATGGGGAAACTCCCCCATATTTTTTTAAAGAAGTAATTAAACATCTGTTATTGAGTATGGAAAATTTTCTAATAGACGTCTTATTCAAAACTGTGATTGACATTTAAAGTTTTTGTCACCTGAGACTTTAGAGGCACCCTCAGGTTTGTTGCTCCCTCATGGCTCGAGCACCCTGGAGACTCTAAGAGACAGCGGGTCACCTCCCCTAGAGGTGATGCCTGTCGATTAGAACTCCTACAGAGGCGAATCGCCCCTTAAGGCTTGAGGAATTTCCAAAGTTCTCGCCTCCTTAAAACCCCGGTAACGCTGTAAAGGCCATCTGCAGTATTAGTCAGTTCAGAAAAAAAAGGAATATAAAATAATATGTAAGAACTAATTTTCTCAGAACATGTTGGCACAAGTATTCTAGTTATTAGTAATATATTTGTAGCTCAGTAAAAGTATTCAAATTTATTTAAAATAGTTGGTTTTTTAGCCAGTTGGTTTTTTCAATTACAAGAACATTAATTTTGATCACTAAACATACTTTATCTAAGTGGAATCTAACGAATTTCTAAAGTAATTGTGTATTTATTTTAAGTCAAACCTTGAGTAAGAGTAAATAATTTACATTCCAGTGGTTTCATCACGACCTAGTGTTCGTAATTTCAACTATATTTACATCATGAAGAGTTCTTCAGTAGTTGTTTATAAAGTATTTTACTCTTTCACACACACACACACACACACACACACACACACACACACACACACACACACACACACACACACACACACACACACACACACACACACACACACACACACACACACACACACACACACACACACACACACACACACACTTAGTAATCCATACTCCACAGGCTCACTCTTACACTTACTATTTTTATTTTATGTTTTCTCATAAGTTGTTTATAAATTGTGCAAACTTTGATGCTGGGACTCTGTCTTCTTTTTACTGGAGGTGGGCGTTAATGTCTGCGACACAGTTTTATTTTAAACTAATGTAGCCATTATCGTTTACTTTTTTATGTATGCCTTTTTTGTTCCAATAAAATAAATAAATAAAAATAAAAAAAAAACAATTAAGAATCAAAATGTTAGACTAAGCGGGCGAAATAGCGTTGCCTATTGCATTTTTAACCGAAGATTATCGATACTATAAAATTTAACATAGTAATGTGCTTGCAGAAGAATTCATAAATTTATTTTGGTAATTGTCATTTGTTTGAATGTGTCTTAATGTATTTTGGCTTCTTGATGATTCTTTGGAAAAATAATGTGTTTCTCTAATTGGCTTGTGTCTTGTTTATTGTATTATATTCTGTGTGTGTAGAAAATTGCTGTTGAAACAGTGTTAAGATAAATAAATAAATAAATAATTATATTGATTGATTGATTCTATTTTACAGACGTAATATACATTATCTCTGTATATAATATATTATATTAAATTGTTTCTATGTACATACATTGTCAAATAAATAAAATTTAATTTTAATTGCACTAATTCTATATTGAAAACATTGCTGGCAGTGGGCCTAACTAAGTACTTTGTATTTTCATGATTACTATCAAAATCTATATAGTTGGTTTCCCATCTATGTTGAATGTGGGGACGATATTTCATTTTTTACTGTACGGATATACAGTTTACACATCACATGACGTCATTACATAATTCTTTATAGATTTCGATTGAACACCTGGTAAACTAAGATAAGTGAGCTTATTTGACTTGTAAATTTTTTTTACAAAAATGTATGTAAAATAAAATAGAAAATCTTTCATAAATTCAGGCTTATAAAAAGAACTTATTGAAAAATCTTATCTGAATCTGGCTTAGGTATGGTCGGGGAAAAGTCTTTTCGCAAATAGTGTAAACTTGTAATAAAATATCTTTGGCTGTACTATTTGTATTTGGCCAGTTCTCATGACATTAAAAAGGTGACATTTCAAAAAAGTATCTAAATAGAATTTTGATTCCTACTATTTTTATTTGTTTTGGTTTCTGTCAAAATGAGCGAATCGAATGGAATGTCAAAGATGGACCTCACTCTTAACGTTGTCACTAACCCATTTCATTTAGTAATAATCATTACATTTTTACAGTTTATCCTGAAACGCTTGCGTTTCAAATTTTACTCAAACTTTATGGTGTGTACATTAATTATTAAATAAATAATATTGAGAACTTTTTATAAAATATAATTAGTTCAATTTGCAAATATCTGGTTAGTAACCAAATAAAGTTGTCACTATAACTGGTGTAATACCTGCAATTATACATATTTTTTTCATACATATTGCCTGTTATGACGATTTAAAAAACTTAGTAATTGAGTCGATTTAAAGAGATACTTTGACTTTGACTATATCGCTATACCCATAACTACTATCAATTTTGTTTGTGCGAGTATTGATAAATATCCATTTTTATCGCTGTGGGAAATCTCTTCCAGATGGTTCCACCCACTAAAACCCATAGCGACGCACTATACCTCTTTCTGAACACGCGCGGGATGACACCCTTTAAGAACACGCGCGGGATGACACCCCAAGACTTTCGCGCCATGTTGGCAGGATAAATTTACCCTTTATCGACTGCTGTATCGAATAAAATATATGAAGAATGTAGATGAAAAATTATTCCTCTTTTAATAATTAACAAAATTGGCTGAAAGTTTTCGAATTTCGCCTTTAAATAAAAACTTATAAATCAAAAAGTATATTGTTAATTTTTTTATATTCTTTAATCTTGACTTTAAAGAGGACTTTTTTGGTATTTGGACTTTATACTGTTATTTCCATAAAAAATTTAATTTGTTTCAAATTCCAATATGCACCTGATGTAATCAGAGGCGGTAGTTTAAAAGAAAAATAGAATAGAATAGAATATATCTTTATTGTATGTACATCAGCTAATTCCAAAAGAGAAACACATAGGGAACATTTAATCAAATAAAACGAAAACTCCAAAGAAAAGTATTAAAAATACTATTGATTATTAGTTACTAAAGGAAAGACAATTATTCTGAAATGTCAATTATTTCCTGCAAGTTCGGTTTACTTTTGATAGAGGGCGTTAGTGTCAGTTTTTATATAACTAGTACAAAGCTTGCGCGTCAAAAGGATTTTCCACAAAAGTGTCGCATTAGCATCTATAGGTCAACGTTTTAACTTTATATTCTAACGCTGAAGATGCTTTTAAGTGACACTTCCCCAACATTCGATTCAATAAGCCTCAATTTAAAGTAAAAAGGTTCTATCAGCGTACTGTCGAGCGAGTTATTGAATTGTGGAGTCTGATCGCAGGAATTTATGTCACATCAATGAAGAGGGAGATATTTGCGTTCTGAAAGTTAAATATTTAAATGGATGTCGCCCCAGAGACGCGCCGTTTAGTATGTTATACAATTTTACGGGTATTTTTGACATATTTCGTATGTAAATTAAATGTAAATGATTCCACAGTCAAACTGTTTGCGTGTGTAAAAATGTTTGCCACTTTTTGTAAACGCCTACATGTTGTACCAATACATATTTTACTTTTTATATCTTATGTAATGATTCGTCAACGTCTGATTATATGGTGACTTAAAAACTAATTAATAGTTTTATAATTAAAGCAAAAAAACATTTTACTAATCAAAGAGTTTGGTTTCATTTTAATTTATAATCATAGACTAGAATTTTTTTTTTATAAAATTATGTCGGTTATTTTAGTTTTACTGTTGATATTAAGTGGCCGTTTCCGAAATATACGATTTGGCTTAAAAATAGTGTTCAAAATCGTGTACACAATTTATACAAATGTAAATATGTGATTCTTTGTTGATTAAAGTTATAGAAAATAAAACTAATTTGACGATGCGTGTTTGTGGTTTTTTATTATTAAGATTAATAAGATCAAATTGCATTGCAAGTTATGTATCTACTTAAGCTGTTTTGTGTGTGTGTTATATGCGTGTGTTACTGCAATAGATTTATTGTATCTTATGACTTACGTCATCTACTTCTGTGATACTACTATTGATTGAAGTGGGGTAAGTGATATTGAACCTTGAAACTGCGCCTATAAAGTTCCATCTATAGTTTTTTGAGAGAGTCGCCTAGGGACATACTTTATACGAGTCATGGATGTTTTAATATTTATTTAGTAAATATTTCTAAATTTATCTACATATTGCTGTCTATATTTTAACGTTATCTAGTAACCATAGCACCAACTCTTAATGACGCTTAATTTTGTATATATATATTTCTGTAACTGTATATTATTATTATCATAAAATCATTCTAAGCCCGTATTAACCCATAGAGGGGCATAAGCCTACTGCGCCATTCCTCACAATTCTGTCCGTGGCTCTACAAATAAAGTCCTGTTACTCATATTATCTTTAGACCATTGGTCAAGCCACCGGCCTAATCATCGAATATCATTATTAGTCTTAATTTACTAAAGACATTAAACTATAATAAGTCGTAGATTCATCATTAAAGACAGTTTAGGCCATATCATAGCTTGGAAAATCTCATAAAATACTTCGTGGAAGCCATTTAAATGCGTAACTAGCTAACCCGCAAAATATTTGCAAAACAACTCGATAATTCATAAACACGCTTACAATTTATTATGGAACAGGACATTAAATTTTACATTCAAACGTAAAATAAACCTTTTATTTCGAACGGTTCAATAAAAGTCTTATATCATGTAAAGCCACGATAACGTATATGTATGGTAATAAATATATTTTATCGCTTTTCTTGAATACATAATAGTTATTTTCACAAATCTATACTTATGTATTCGCTCCTTCATACAACTTGGGTTCCTTTAAAAGAGGCGTGAAGATTTTAGGATTGATAGGATTTAGGATAGGTACTAGGTCAGTATGTGGCATGGTGCTTGCGCATTATGAACCTTACTGCTTAGCGGTGTTGTCTAGTCATTTGCTATTCTTTTTTTTAAAAAAAAACTTTATAGTTTTATGGAAGATACAGATATTGAGTAAAAAATAGGATTGAATTAAATTTGCCGCCGAAAATTGTTTTAATTACTATTTTGATTGTAAATATTAATTACTGACCCGGAAAACTTTTTTTTGCTATGTCAATATGAGGAGAGCCACCTTTATCACCTAAGGGATTAAAAAAAGCTTACTTATCTTAAACTTTTTTTTTCTAAAGCTTAAGTGTTCCAGAGATAAAAGGTTTGAAATGATTAGATTTAAATAAAATATAAAAATTAACTGCAAATATGAACAAAATCTTAATATCTCAGAAAGATCAATTCATTTAAACATACTGTCATTAACATTTAGTACCAATACTAGGAAATTCACAATAAATTAATCGGCTCAGTCACAGAAACATATTATTTTTATCCATCAAGAAACCTTTCACATTGTAGTAGCAATTTCTAACTAAAATTTCCTTTAGTCTCTTCTTGAATAAAATTAAATATAGTTCTTTTAAATTCTTTGGTACTTTATTGTAGATGACCGGAGCCATGTGTACTCTCTATCTGTCTCTGTCTCTCTGTCTGTGTCTCTACTTCTACTTACCAATGTTGTATTGATATTAGCGTCGGTTTACTATTGTCTCATTGATTGAGATTATTAACGGTACATTGTTTAATAAATAAATTAGGATTTGTCTTTACAAATACTGCTATCTCAAATATATATTGACACAGATGGTTAACAGTTGATATTTCCTAAAGAAAGGTTTACAGCTGTCTATTTGTTTCAAGCTTAACTTCGATCTTATACGATATATATTTTGAGCCTTAAAGGCTACGTCTTTAGAAACAGAGTTTCCCCAAAATACTATACCATATCTAAGGAGAGAAACAATCATGCCGTGGTAAGCAGTAATCAGAGCATCCTTATTAATAGTTGTTACTGGTATGAATAGTGCATATGCTGATGAATTTACTTTTTTCGATAAATGTTCTATATGTGATTTTCAAATAAGTTTTTGGTCAATAATCAAACCCAGGAAAGTTGTAGAGTCCGTCTCATTTATTTTTATGTCATTATATTGTATTATACATTAGCATTTATATCGTTATTATAAAAAGATTTTTATTAATGAAACTCAAGCGCATAAAGTAACTTTGTTGTCGAAGCAACTTCCGTTGGAAAATTCGAAATTAATTTCAGCGATAACATTTATTAATTTTTTACCGTCGCGACGCGAAAGCAGGACCAGAATAAATATGCCACGTCATGTTATTAAAAAGTGATATAATTAATTGAAAGTATCGAAAATGAAAAGTGATTTTCGAAGCCTGGCATAATTTTAGAAGCAACATTAATTTTTCTGTGACGAAAATTGTTGCTTATTAAATTATCCGGCTCGAAGGGCCAATTCACAAGTAAAGCACTAATACGGGTAAACAGAGTGGAGATGAAAAGTGATAGAAGTTTAAAACTTTTAAATGAGTGTATATTAAAAATACGTGCTTTATTTTCATTGGCATCAATGGCATAATTAGCCTTATATATGTGACATATGATTTCTCATGACATTTTCACAACTTCCTTGATGTTCGCGCCAATATGTTGGTAAATTAGGGAAAGAGAGGGAGCACGCACTGACCTTCTGAAGCGTAGATATACGCTCCTCAAGCTAGATCGGAAGCAAACACGAGCCCGCTACTTCTCCAGGTAGTCAGTGTGGGTGAGAATCTTATCTGCAGTACTCGTGGAAGGAACGACAGATTTAATAAGGACTCAACGTCCAGAGATATAAAGTCCATTTAATATTACGAGGAGCTTTATTGTCACTCGTTTCCGGTGCTGTGGTGTAGCAACCACCAATTAAGACATAATGTCTTATGAATGAATGTGTTTTTGATCAGAAGTCCCAAAATTTCTACAGCAACGGGATCATTTCTCTACCTACAAGTTGGCAGAAAGTCTACAAACAAAACGGCGCATAATAGGTTGGGGAAAAAGTTGTTTCGCGTTTTATATGAAGATTCAAGACATTTTTTCAAAGTTAATTGAAATTTAATTACAGTATATATGTGCGCGTATACGGTCGTTAGGTTTCTTTCAGTGAGCTCTGGTACCCAAATATCGAGTCTATTGTGTACCCTGCTTACACTAACTTTTTGCTACTCTTACTGACACTGCATTAGGTCCATAAACGTCACATTTTTTGCGGCTTGCGTTGCATTATTTCCATTTCGTAATAAGATTTTAAAGTGTGTCTAATGTCTTCATTGGATTCGCTTTTTTTGACAGAAAGAAAAACAAATGAAAAATAGTGGGAATCTAAATATTCCTAGTTTGATTCTTTTTTTGAAACCTTTTTCATGTCATTAAAACTAAAAGATATTTTATTACAAGTTTATACATACTATATACGAAAAGACTTTTTGACGGACATAACGTGTAAATTAACGTGTAAAAAAATATGTCCTGAATTTTCTTATAACATGCGAATAAACTTTCCCCCCAACTTTTTATAACCTCTTAATGATGCTTAATCTGGATAATAGGTATGAGTTTGAGAACTATTTATTTATTTAACAATTTATGTACATACAAAGACAATTAAAAGGACACAAAATAGTACCAGAGAATGTACAAAGGTACTGCTTAATTCTAAAAGAAATCTCCAAATATTATCTCTCTCTAAATATTGTTATTTTTACCAATAAATTTTCTCAGTATTTAACCAATCAACTTTCCTGCAATAAAATACTTGCTTAATAACAATACAAGCAGTATTAACACTGATTAATTCTCTCTTTCCTATTAAGTAAGCTAGAAAAGAATGAACTTTCCGAATCCGAATTTTAATTGATTTATTAAATGAGACCAATTATTAAAATACTTTATCCTTAGCTTAAAACATTATCGCCAATTTAGTAACAGCTGTAATATCTCGTGATTCCAATTCAGATAAATTATAATCGTTTGACATTTATTGCTTATAACGTATGACTTATTGATACTTAAAAGTCTTACAGGTTTATATATAGGCTTATCTAAAGAGTATTAACTGTGTTTTGTTGGGGGTTTCATTTATTCTGTAAAATTTTTGAATGGTAGTCAATTGATGTTAAATAAGCATAGGAATACAATTCAAAAATGACAGTTTGAAATTAAAAGACTGTAAAAGATTAAAAATGGCTTACGTTTAAGTATATAGCAAGAAGACGTTTTCATATAATGTACGTTACAACAACACCCAAACCTAACCCCTTAGTAAGAAATCAATCAACAGCGTCAGATAATTCATTGTACATCAGCCAATTCAAAAAGAGTAAAACATTGGGAATATTTAACTAATTTAACAGACAATATTTACCATAAATCATCCATAATAATGAACAATATTATATGCATAAGACATTAACTAGAAATTTATCAAAAATTTTAGATGAAAAAGATTTATATGAAAATCTAATTTTTTTTTTGCTCATTATTACTGACCTTAAAGATCTCATCAATATCATAATTAGTAATATAATAACATACTGCATCATCATCCAGAGTTTACCCCTTTATTTAAAAGTCTAGTTGTGAACGGTATCTCAAAGAGTTGGAGCCTCCATTCTTCATTCCCTGAAGCGTTCTTACCACAAAATATAGGCAGGAATGTCTCCACGCTGACGTGGCACATTTTAGAGTGGAATAAAGTACATCGCTACTATTGTGAAAAATGTACCACAGTATAACTTCTTTGTACACGTAAATGTGAGGACACAGTGTAAAAATCACAGCAGACTACTGTTGCTCACGTTGTGGGTAGATGGAAAAGATTATTGTGTAAGTTGCTATAATGGAAAAGAACTAAATATCTTGTAAGCTTTTTAAATAAATAAGCGTTTTAGTGTGTAAGCATTACTTAATTTTACCATATGAACTTACAACAATATGTAGAATCATATGTGTAACAGGATATCTTTTTCATAACTGTAAGAGAAGGCGTTGTTGGTAAGATACAAGACTAACTAGTTATTATGAAACTTTAGCCACTTTGCAGTACTGTATGTCATTTATACTGTGTCACTATACATGCACATTTTTAATTTAATGTGATTTTAGCCTGTTCATTAATCTCCAAATGTATCGTCTATTAAATATAAACAATAAACAGCAACAAGGGGACCTTAACACGAACCTTTTTATATTTTTATATATTCCCCGAAACGATAAAATAAAATTTTTATAAAGACTGTATTGAATAGCTTAAAAAAACAAATTTTAAGAAAGTTTCAGCATGAGAGAGAGAGAGAGAGAAGGCATACTTTAAGAAAGTTTGATATAGTTATGGTTATTATAAAACATCGCCATCGCCATCTTTCGCCATGGTTGGTCCCAAATGGGTCGTCATGATCTTCGTGCTTTGGAAGGCATGTTGAGCACCATTAGTCCTGGCAACCTGGCACTCACTAAGCTGCCTTGGATGCGTGGTAATGTTATGACCCAAACTCTTTATGTATGGCTCCCATGTTGTGAGGCTATTGCCCAGCAGTGGGGTTTATATAGGCTATAGATAATGATAATGAATAACCTATCGTGTAATGTAGACAAGTACAATAATAACTTTCGGGACTGACACAAAAATTACACGAAGCAATTTAATTAATTACAATAACAGTTGCTCTAAATTAATGACAATCAAATTTTACCATTTACCTTTACAGTTCTTGAGCCAAAGACAAACCATCACAAAGGCTCCGTTTCAGAAGATATTTCGCCAGTAATTTTAGCTTCCAAACTAAATTATAAAGGTATTCTCGCGATCTGATTGACGGTTTAAATCTCAAAGACATTATTACCTCAATTTACAAGACTGTTAGTTAGGAATGTCTTAACTGTGTTAATAAGGGACCTCCGGTGAAATACAGGAAACGGAACTATATTGGATTACAATTTCTTCGCGAGATACAACAAGTTAAATTAATTACTTTAAATTATCAAAAGTTCTTTAATCATATGCACGGTACACGTCCCATCCCACAACAGACATTCCTACAAGGAAGAGACACATAAGGAGTTTATTTATTTATTTATTTAAGGGCGGTCAACAAAAACATATAACTAACAAAAAATATTTAACTGTAGCGTAGACATTAAATTAAGTATAGTTTTTAATTACAGACAGCCACGGCATGCGATGAGTTTGGACAAATACACCACCTCGTAGCCCCAATGAGGTGGATGGTGCAAGTTCCTTATAAATTTTGATCTTAATACATAATTCAATGACTAGCTATAATTGCTATTTTGTTACTTACTAATATACTTATTTACTTACTTATATTTTGTTTTTGTATAATATTTTATTACGGAGGTTGTGTGGCACCCAAATATCGAGCCTTTTGTGTACCCAGCTTTTTAAAATTAGTTAAAACTGTTTTGTAGTCAATTCCCAGTTCTTTAGTTATGTTGTAACTGCTGATATCTGATATGCCGATCTTGCTCCTCTTTTTCAAAAATAGCGTCCATTTGGCGACCAGAGTGAGGTTCATCTGTGACATCAAAATTCCAGGATTGAAAACGCTTAAACCAACTTTATGCTACTCTTACTGCCACTGCATTAACGTCACAAATCTTTGCATTCTAACCTTGTATGTAAAAGAAATGTATTAAATTTCTTTTTTCGATTCGCTAATTCTGACAGAGAGAAAAACAAATGAAAAATAGTGGGTAACAAAATTTTTCTAATTTGATTCTTTTTATGAAATATCACATTTTTAATGTCATGAAAACCAGCCAGATACAAATAGTACAGCCAAAGATATTTTATTACAAGTTTATACATACTACTTTGATGGGCTCAGCCGACTCACTACAGAATCACCAATTAACGTCATAAAATTTAAAACCTGTTGTATCCCCGAAATAATATATACATTTTTAATTATTTTAGATAAACAAACACTAGCACGAGTGAATGTGTGAATTAATATTTTTCATTAAAAAAAAATTCAATATTTTACTAACACTGACTCTATGACATAATAATATGAAAAAGAAATCTTGTAGTTTTATTTAATATCAAGTACGCTGAACAAGTAGAGCCTATCTTATGGTAAGTGGTGATCAGAGATCAGCAACATCAAAAAATAACTTGACACTGCAAGTGTGTTGACATTCAATAGAAAATATAAAGAAATAACTTGACACTGCAAGTATGTCGACATTCAATAGAAAATATAAAGAAATCACTTGACACTGCAAGTGTGTCGACATTCAATAGAAAATATAAAGAAATCACTTGACACTGCAAGTGTGTCGACATTCAATAGAAAATATAAAGAAATCACTTGACACTGCAAGTGTGTCGACATTCAATAGAAAATATAAAGAAATCACTTGACACTGCAAGTGTGTCGACATTCAATAGAAAATATAAAGAAATAACTTGACACTGCAAGTATGTCGACATTCAATAGAAAATATAAAGAAATCACTTGACACTGCAAGTGTGTCGACATTCAATAGAAAATATAAAGAAATCACTTGACACTGCAAGTGTGTCGACATTCAATAGAAAATATAAAGAAATCACTTGACACTGCAAGTGTGTCGACATTCAATAGAAAATATAAAGAAATCACTTGACACTGCAAGTGTGTCGACATTCAATAGAAAATATAAAGAAATCACTTGACACTGCAAGTGTGTCGACATTCAATAGAAAATATAAAGAAATCACTTGACACTGCAAGTGTGTCGACATTCAATAGAAAATATAAAGAAATCACTTGATACTGCAAGTAAGTCTACATTCTAGAGACAGTATTAAGAAATCACCTGACACTACTAGTGCGTTGAAATTGTAGAGACAATGTACAATTAATTGATACTGCAAATACGTTGCTATTCTTGAGACAATAACTAACAAAATAACTTTATTTAAATAGACTCATATACTAAGTTCTTTTAATCGTCACAACAGGGAATATGTATGAGAAAAATTTATGTTAGTATTTGTAGTTATGAAAACATAGCAGTTCATCCACAGAAGATGAAAGTATAATGATAATAATCACCTAATGCGTTATGACATTAGATTATAAACAAAGATCCTCCCTTACTAACACCCTGCTTTTCTCTTATACCAAATTAAATAACGCAAGTTTTTAAAATAAGACCGGCTCCTAATTAGCAGATTAATACGATGAATCTCTGTAAAAAGAAGTCATCTGGCAAATAGTAACGAGATAAGCCATAATATACTGATTTAACTTAACAGGTTTAAACAGCGGTAGTGAATAAAAACAAAGGTGAATTATGTAAAAATAATCATATAAGTTGAATTGAATTCGAAATTACTAAAATAAAACTATATTTTCTGTACCTACATAACTTAACGGCTCGGCCTCTGATTAAATTGGCCATTACAGTTATTAAAAAGCATACTTCTTAAGTCTTAAGCCTTAATTAAGGCCGTTGGTACAATTTTATTCCTAAAGTGGAATATTAAATCGCGGCATATGGTTTTAACTCCTGCAAACTATGGCTTTAAATATAGATTTGGTACGTTTTAAAATGACCGTTTAATAATAAAAGAGAAACGATAGCAAAAGGTTATTTAAGGCTTCATAATGAAAGGCGGGACTGCTACGAAACTGTACACGATTTTAACTTATTAATTATTTATATAGATATTTCGAAACTGACGTGAGTTTAAGAGATTTAACCACTGTCGTTGAGCTATAAAATATGATGGAATAAATCCGTGAAAATTAAAAGAGTTACAACAATTTCTGGTGAGCTACGACCTGTTTGAAATTTAAATCCTGTGCACGGATTTCTCAAATTTAACTATGTTGTGTCAAAAATATTTATGAACAGTACAATTTTGATTTTGTTCCCCAAAGTTAAGGAAGAAATCAAAACAGAAGCGAGGAATCTACATAAAATCAAACTTTGCAAAACAGAAAATCTCTTTGTAAATTGGAAGCCCACTTGGCTGCAGAAAGAAAAATTAAAACAAGTCAATTTTGCCTTGAGTATTGTCAAAATTTCCGTTCGAGTTCTAGTGGCATATGGACGCTTTTTAATTAATTTATTTAACAATTTATATACAAGCAAAGATTTCGCAAAGTTACTGCTTATTTCTATAAGAAACCTCAATAATATTTTAATTTATTTGGTTTTACTAACGAAACATATAACTAATTAAAACAGTATTTTAAAAATGAAAATAACATATTTTTTATAAATCACTACCCGATTTTACAAAATAGCATCAGCATACATGCCATATGGTCAGAAATGGTCACGCACTGTGCGGTTTCAGATAAATTTTCTCCCACGAACACTGAGGTTGTGGAATCAACTCTCTGCAGAGGTTTTTCCAACAGTCTGCAGCATGAGGTCCTTAATGATAGAAGCGAATGCTCTCGTGTTGTAAGGGTCCATTGTAGAAGACCAAGGAGGTCGACTCAAATTAATTGCTTTTTTAAATTTTTGTTCGCCTTTTGTTATCCGATGTTTTATTTCACTAATTTGCAATAATATAATACATTTTATTTTTATCATCGGATTATCACACAAATATACATCCATATGCTACGGTGATCACTTTTCATCAGGTGGGCTTGATGGATTTTTGCTAACCTCATTTCTGCCATTATATTAAAAAACGTATCTAGTAGTGTGATTTTGATTACAGCGGTATGGTCTAATAACGATAATGAAGTCATTTTATCCAAAATAATATCACAAGATCCTTTGGACTTCTGATGGTGTAACGAACCTTGCGATGCCAGTTAATGGTACGAGTCACCAACTCACATTTGTGTTTTCTTAAAAATTTTAATTCACATATTGAAAGCTATTCGACAGATGATAGCTTCTTGTAATACCATTAAGGCTGTAGCTAAAGAATTACTTATAAAAGAAGACAAGAAGTTTGTATAGAATAGTTTTATTCATCGCTGTCCTTAATTAGAAACTATTTCATAACTAAACTTCCTTTGGCCCAAATACCCAAGATTTTGTATTATAAAATTAACATCGTATATATTGATCTGTCAATCAAAGTTAACAACAGCGCAATCAACATTCATAATGAAAGCAAAATAGAACCTATTTATAAGACAGTAAAGTTATCTATTGAAACTTTTAACCAAATTACGTCACTTCGAAAGTTATACGTAAGACGCAAAAAATTCTCCTCAGATTATATTAATAATTACCTCATCCAGAGCGTTAGTCCCATCCAAAGGCTGATTGATGGCTACATTCCCCCATTTGAGTCGCGACCAACAGAAACTTTCCCGCATTATTAATGACTTTGTCGTTGTTGAAAATCAAGGACACTTATTATCGAATATTGAGCACAAATTACTTCTCTTTTTAAACTTTATATCTGTGAAGGAGTGAGCGAGATGGATCGTTTTGTAAGAAACATCCTTCATTATTGATTGAATATTTTAAATGGCAATATAACTTATACAACATAGTTAATAGTGATGTAAGTTTAAATTAATGCTTTTGACGACTATTAAAAATATATTTGAAAAAAATGATTGTATCAAAATTAATTGAGTTGGGAAAACTGGCGAATTAAATATCTAGTGATTCGTTAAAACTTTTTACTCTGTTATTTTATTTTTTCCTAGTTGAAAAAATTAAATGTTAACTGAAAACGTTTAAATATCTAAGATTTCATTAAAATTTGATAGCCAGATACAGGGAGGTAACGACACATGCACGTAGTATTACAAGCAAGTAGCAAGGACTCCTCAAGTATATATGTATATATCAGTCAACCATTTGGCAGAGAATAATTGAAGCGGGATTAGATTTAACACTAGATTTACCAAACCAGTCATTTAGACTGGTCGTGCAATTTTAATTCAAAATTCCTACTATATTACACATATTTTTTTTCAGAAATGATGTTATGACTTTTGTAGCTATAATTAAAGAGTACATTTTATAAACTTAATGTTATTTTATATACATTATAATATTTCAACATATCAGGTGCATATAACTGACTTTATTTTGACAACCGTAAACAGACTTTATTCAAACACGACAGAGTTGATTTTACCTCGCTCCTTTACAATTCCCGCAAATAAAATGGTGGCATGAACTCTTATTTTTCTTTACAAAGTTGGTAGCACGTCCCTGCTGCAACCAAACACGGGTTTCGAAACTGTAATAAAAAAAATTACACGATTTTTCTTGGGCAGTGCTCGGGGCTTCCCCAACAAACTACGAGTAAAGTTGCAGAAACTGTCGACCAAGCAGGGCTGTCACCTCAGATGTCAGGAGAAGTATAAATTATTCAATTTAACCATTTTTGCGTGTTTCCCGAAGAAACTCTCAAATCAATACTTAATAGCCATGAATAAATTATAATGCAACTATCTTAAGACTTCAGGAATTCTTTGCAAAGTTGATTGTTATTATTTTTTCGATCTAGAAACGACGTAAAGAAAATTCATTAAATTAACATTTAAAATTTTACAAGACTATTATTTCATTACAAGATTGATTTTAGAAGATACTATATTTCACACAGAGAGATTTGGAGACTTCTTTCTTTGTCGCACACGTATTCCCTCTTTCATACAACTTTGGTTGCTTCATAAGAAGCCTGAAAAGTCACTTTTATTCATATATTACATTAATAGATGTGCTTTAGTATAAAATACTTATAAACAAGTCGAAGAGATAGTAACAAACCAATTTAAGTCATTTTTATGACTTATAATAACTCATGTGTATATTCTCGAGTATGTGTATATTTGTATCCTATAGCTGTCTAGAAGAGATCGCTAATTAGCGATAAAACCAATGTCGCATCTCTAAATTTATGGTGTACAATAACAGATATTCTATCTATCTACGAGTATAACAATAAGAAGCCATTAAGCCTCTAATTTTTTTGAATAAACTCTAACTTTTTGATAACAAGTTCCCAATGACACACCCCTCACATCTCAGCACACTGGGGACCAGTAAGGACGTTTTCCTTTCCTCTACTATGCAAAAAGCGTTTACCAGTTCCGCTAACAACATCACGATATTTCAAGAAATTGTTTCTCTTAAAGTTTTCATCACACATACGTAAGCTCACACTATTTTCTATTTTTTAAAAAAAGATTGCAATTTTTTGACACAAATTTTCATAAAATCTTTTTCTTTTCCAGCCAATAATTACCAATTCTTACTCATTCAGTGTGGTACCATAGATTACAGAACTGCTAATTTTCATTTATAAAAATAATCTTTTAATCAAACACATAACAGAAGCCCTTACCTACAACATTATAAAAATACAATGTTGTAGGTACATCTTCTCTTTGCTATACGCAACTTCCTATAAACACTACCAATTAGTCGAAGAATTTGTAAAAGACTCACAAAAGTCGTAAGGCCCGATTTCATTATATCCTATATTGTATACATAAAACACAAGAGTAAAGAACAAGAAAGATACACAAAGGTGGGCTAATCTCTATCAAGACATCTCTTCCAGCCAATCAACAAGTAACTTCGAGACGGCATTAGCGTGGTGACTTATTGCGTGTACTAAAATTAAGCACAGACATGCATCAATTGACACTACTACTGTTTAACATTTTATTTAAATCAATATACAAATATATGTAGATATATGATATTAACAATACATAGGTCATTATAAAACTGTGATCAAAGTTTACGATTGTTGAGAAATGAACTATTTGATTGTTAATTATCATTTATTTAAATATGTAATGATATAATTTGAGCAGCTACTTTCTTGACTTCCTGATACCTTATTCATAAATATAATGTGTTTCTTTAATTGGCTTATAACTGGGTAAATGTATAAAAAATGCTGTTGAAACAATATGTAATTAAATAAATAAATGAAATGAGAGATGACATTAATATACATTAGGTATTATAGACAAATTGTTGCTTATCCATTTGACGATTTTCGTGTCTATTTTTAACAGATAATAACCCATTCTTGTCAAGCCTTACGACCCAGATATAAATAGAATTTCGTCATTTATTTGAAATTAGATATCAATAAATAAGAAATCCATTTCGTTTCCTCGAGTCTCCTTACAGAGTTCAATAATGTCAGATTTTTTGAAGTTATCACGGGAAATAATGAAAATACCGAGATTCTTATTTCATGTTAAATAAAGGGAAACCTGACTATATTTATTTCAAATTCTTTGTATGAAACAATGTCAAAAATAATAAATAATGTGTTTTACACTCACACCTATTAACTAGTCCAATGTTAGCATCATTAAGTGTGCCGTGTATATATATACAAAATCTTATATGTACTTAAATGTATATGTATGCCTCATCATAGAAATACTGACCTATGATCTATATGACCTATGTCCTACACAGCTAAGTAGACAGATGTACTGACCACGCGACTAGACGACCGTCTGTATGTCTCTTTTTTTTGAGAGGTCAAATGCATTTACGCATCATCCATACAGTTCAGTGACAGGCTCACATTCATAGCGCATGTCGGCGACGACTCAGGCTCGTAAATTTCAACACTTAGGAGGTAAAAATATCAAAATTCTTAGCAAATACGTAAAAATAACATAACAGTTGACAAAATGCATGATTTCAGCTTAAAAATCCCATTTTCACCTCCTTAGTGGTTGAGTTCACAAAAATTATTTTAATTATTAAGAAGTACTTATACTTAATAAGAAAGAAAGTAAGGCTAATTATTGTGTCATTCATTATTATAAATTCAATACTGACAGATTTTTTATAAATTTAAAACCCCACATCAAACCTTTTAGGGGTTGATTGTTCTAAAATCCTTTCTAAGTGGGTGTCTACGTCATAATAACTGTCAGTTTGCCAAATTTCAGCTCTATTGGTCCAGTAGTTTGAGCTGTGTGTTGTTAGACTAATCAGTCAGTCCATTAGCCATCTTTGCTTTTAAAATATTTAGACTAATAAAATTTTAAGAATTTGATTAAATCATGTATGAAAGCAGCACCTAACGTCATTATGATCTAATCGCTATCTTCAGAAACTCTAATTTATTACTTAATCAGTAAAAAAGATGGATATGACATCATAACCTTTGAATACAATTTCGGTTCCGATGACGTCAGCTGATATGAGCCTGGAGTTTGTAAAAATAATTGTAATCCTCTAATAGCCTAGTTGACTATCATTAATATTTGATACACTTTTACGATTATACTCAAATTTCGTACACAATGCCACGCTAATAGTGTGATGTGGTTAAATGTAAATACAGATCACTGTGGTAACTAACCACCACAAACATGGCGACTACAAAATGTAAAATGGCGACAAACAACTGAACTATCGTTGAGTTTTAAACTTGTCGTTAATTGCAGCAATAATTATCAATGTCACTTTATTACTAGGACAGAGATGGATATAGGATATTATACATTACAAATTAAATTAAGACTTATCCTTATACTATAAATTTTTACATTGTAAAACAAACCAATGGGAGTTTACAAAATATACTCGCTTGGATTACCCTGAACTTTTATATATAAAATACGTGTGTAAGCTATTTTTGTAAGTAACGGATAATTTACACTTGATAACTACGACTTCATTACATAAAAATAAACCTCGTTTTCAGGACTTGAGGGTAGTTTTAATAGTTTGTATGTAACATGTAATCTCTTAGAAAATAGATCCGATATTTTTAAATTCTTTTTTACAAATATTTAGGTAGAGCTACCGGTATGATCATATGTGCCAAGATGATTCTAATATCTATGTGATTAAATCAAAATCTCTTTTTTTACATACAAAAATACGCAAAGAAAGCTTTGTGTAATTTACAACTCGCAAATATGTCTTTTACTGGGAATGTTAAGGATGTGTATACAGTACCCATTTTAATTGACAAATAGCACTTATAATTTTTCACAGTTCCCTGTATTGAGATTGAAATTGAAAATAAACTGGTTTAATTGATGCATAACAGTTTGTATCAGCTTAGTGTTTAAACTTAGGCAGAACCGAAATATGCAATAAAGTGGTTGTGATTGCCTACTGCAGATCGTATAATATTTCAATTAATATTTGTTAAACAAATAATACCGATACTAATAACATATAAGCTATAAAGCAATTGTTATTTCATAGTATTTTTAACATTATTTTGCTATGATCATATAACATTATTACAATTAGTAAACCCTGACATCATATTTTGCAGGTTAACAATTATAAAATCGAATAAAGCATTTAGTTTTTGACTCGATTGCCATTGCTCTTAATTAGTTATGAGCTAATGTAAATATTACGATCGTGTTTACTTTCGTGTTAATAACTTTAGATTATGTGTTCCCCGAGAGGTCGCTTCATGGATAGTCAATTAATATGTAAATTAATTTCTAACGATAACAGTGTTTACTATATACCCGTAATTATTAGGGTGGTTATAAATTTATTCGCAATAATGCATATTTATGTCATACGGTATGGGTATATTAGCACCGGTGTCTTCTGCGCTATTTATGCGAGAACCAATTAGAAAATTGGCTTAGCTTGAGTTTGCTAATACGGTTATTAAAGCTACATTTAAAAGTGTGAGATAATAAAGCATCAATCTACTGTACACTCGTGCACTACTAGACATAGGTCGACCCTGAAGAATGCCACTTGTCCTGATGTTCGGCAACTCTTATATAGCTTGCAAAAGTCGTCATCCCATCTTGTCGTAGGGCGTCTTATACTACTTTATACTTTTATTAAGTATATTAGATATTTGTGTAAAATATCTCTTTTTTCTTTATTTCCTACTACATATTGTACTTTCTACATGTTGTAAATGATTTGGTGAAATTTGGAAATCGAAACAATTCTATAAACTTCGCTTTTATCGTAATGGCAATCTGAAATTGTAAAGTCTATCGCAACTCTATCAAGATATTATTGTTATAATCAAGCTTTTCACACAGCAATGAATGGGCTTCTTAACTTACCTTCAAATTATACCTTAATAGTATTAAATCTGATGTCAGTTTATTACAATTCATTTCAAATTGTCATTTCTTCCTCTTTGTAGAGCAACTCTGTGGCTTGAAATAATTCTAAAGATTAATTGTAAATACTTGTTGATTAATATGACATATTTGTGATAAAAATGGCGTCATAACACTACCATTTGTCACTGATCGCGGTCCAATGGGAAGAAAGAGAACAATGAACGTAAATGCATAACGGAGGCGTATTCTGATACAGGGGAGTATTCTTGTGTCAGTGCGCATATTTTAATTAGGAAGTGGTGTAGGGAAAGGGAATAACAATAACAACATGTTGATTTCATTATCACTATAATGCAACCACTTCAAATTACAGCAAACAGTCGAGATGTTAAGTACAAGGAAGAAAAATAACAAGTTCTATACAGTGTTTCCACTTATAAGTGGAAATAATAATAATAATTATAATGTTATGTATTTCATTATTCACAGTCATTGAAGTTCATATCTCTTTCGATAATGAATTTTTGAATAAATTCCCGTAAAAGTATTACTTCAGTAGCAGTATTCAAAGTGAAGATAAAAAACTACGTTTGTTTGAAATGCCCTCGTGTTTCCTCTTATTCAATATTTTTCAAATAAAAGCATCATACCTTAACTTAGATTTAGACAGATACTTAGGGTGAATTGCAAAAAGCACCTACAAGATGTTCGTCTGTGATCGTTCTTCCATTTTTATAGCACTTGTATTTCAACTAAAATTTAGATAAAGCTCGCTTACTAAAACGATTGCGATTTATTACACAACTCACATTACATTTTCTCTTCCAGCAACGGAACAACCTCTAAAGAACTTTCTAGTACAGGCGAAAGCACATCAAATATTATTGTAACTCTGCTGAAATCACACTTATTTCTATGACTTTAGATATCCTTATCATTTTGTAGGCTGTTGTTTGTTTTAATGCTGTACTCGAGTTGTTTTATTTTTTATTAAGTGCTTGAAATGAAAAGAGCTATTGTACGTAAGGACCAATTGGAACAAAATGCATAATCGCTCCGGGTGTTCTCATTTCAAATTACTATGTAGTAGGAACAGTTTTTATTTGTTTTTTAATTTTTATTAAAATATTGGGAAGGCAAAGGAGATCAATATCCGTATATCATTATAAAGTATATTGTTTATGCTTGGGTTATGTTGTGTAAGAAAATTTATTTAATCCCCATTGAAGGGTTCGAGCCTACCCTAAGATAGGGCGATTAGACCTTAGTCAACCACCCTGGTCAAGTGCGGTTTGGTCACTTCACATACAACCTAAAAATTCCTTCACAGGGTGCAGGTTTCCTCATGATGTTTTCCTCCGCCAAAAAAGCGTCGAATAAACGGACATAAATTCAAAATTTGAAAACACATTAGAAAGTGGCGGGGTTCGAACTGCTGCCTCCCGCATGTAAAGCAATGACCACAAGCGCTAAGCTACCTTGCTTCTCTCATACATGTCCGCTGTCTTACATGTGGGTAGATGTTTTATACTTAACTATACGAAGTACTTTTAAATTAGTCCTACTGTTGATGAGACGCCTCCGCTGAAGTGTAACATATTGGATTTTAGCAGAACATGACGGCCGTTAATTTACAAACATGGCTGATTTAATATTTGATTAAATTCTCAGCTAACACCAAATTAACGTTTATTTTAACGATCCCACTTCAGACTATAGACGTTCGTACAAATTAAATCCATGTCACAAGTATTAAAACTAACTAACTGTTCCCGTTTGCGATTTGGATCATTTATTCAATACTTATTTTTGTTTTGAGACATCCTTGCTTGATGTCTGACTTCATAATAAGAAGTTATTTTTAAGGGTATTTTTAGTGTTCTGGTACTTATATTTTGATGTGAAAATGATGTAATTTCATGTCAAAAGAGTCGGTACATCTTGATATATAGAATTTATAATTTAGGACCGTTTAATATCTTGAGGCAAGATTTACCAATGTATGTCTCCTGTTAAGCTAACGAGTGCTTGTACCAGAAGACCTCGCTCTCCGATTTGTGTATATTTTTATATAGTTTGGATAAGAACAAAAAACGGAATCCTTTTTAATATAAAACTAACAATGTTATTAATCGTAACTAGAATATAATAGATACAATATACAGTTATCATTAAAATAACATTTTTATTTTCGTATTTATGTTAGTAATCGACAAAATGAGAGCCTAAAATCTATCGTCAATAATTCCGCAAGGCAATGGGATACGTTACACCGATATTCTAAATCGAATCCAAGATAGAAGATAAGGTATCTTCTATCTTGGATATACCTTTATTAAAATACTCCTTACCATTTATATACAGTGTGTTCATTTCGAATTACCATAACTTAAAGTTTTATTAATATCAGCCACAGCATTGTAATAAGGTTATATTTAAGTACATAGGAAAATTTTATACTTTCAGGTCGGACTGAACACAGATTGAGTCGTTTTACAGTATGTGGCGGTTTTAAATGTAAACTTTTACAACCAGATTAATTTAGAGTTTCAAAATAATTTTGCAGATTAAGAGTGAAGAGGAAAAGGCGTCATCAGGTCTTAAAGGTCTATATTTTAAATACCACAATAAAATAACAAAATCCTTGAACAAAACTAGTTTTCTTCAGTCAAACACGTCAAGTCCCATGTCAAACCAGTCAGTTTTAGTCAAAGACAATAGCGGCCAGAAACGCCGTACGAAAGTCCGTAACATAGAGGTTGTGATTTTTTTAACGGTAGCGTGGTCCCTGTCCATTTTGCCAAATTTCCATGAGTTACGAATATATGTTATATATATTTCTGATATAAATTTACATATAACTATATATTGCTATATTATATTGTTCTGTTATCTAGTATCCATAACCAGAGTTCTTAATAATAAATATGAGAAATATAATTATTTATTAATATATTATTTAAAAATGTAAACGTTATGCTTAGACTCTGAGATTGTGCATACATATGTTTCTACGACATATAGTTATATTTCAAACTGAGTGTTCTTAAATGTGTTCTTATGTGCCCAAGTGTTAAATCACTGACCAAAACGCTTATCCTTCCTTCATACAATATGAGACTTAAAAGAGGCTTGAGGAGGCACTATTTAGGCTGGCATAGCTATCTTCACAAGTGGACTCCTGCTGCTTATCAGTCACTGTACTTAACACAATGAAAGACGTAATGACAAAGACATATAAATTGTGGAGGAAAAATGAAGAAAGAAAATTATATGTTTCTCATAGTACTAAGCATAAGTATACCCTTACACATTTGGTCTACACACACACACACACAACACGCACATAATGGCTGAATATTTAATTTTAATTTTAATTTTAAAAACTTTTCTAACCCTTTAAAAATGTAGAGTTACTCATGATAACACTGCCGAATTTAAATAACATGTTCGCGTATTACCAATCACATTCACAGAACGATCCCTTTCTTGCAAAGGTAAAAAACATTCCCTTTGATGACTCCAACCAATTTTATAGCGGTCGATGTGCCTCCAGAAGCAGCTTCGTAATTTGGCAATGGTCGGACGTGATTCAGTAGTGGTCTTAACCACCCCGCTCGTTATCTCGCGTGTAGCGCCGCTAATCTTTATCTTCTACCAAGATTTTACGATGAGAACAATCAAACTGGACTCCAAACGAAAATATTGTTAACGGCGTGAGGTAATAGGAACGAATATTGACATAATGCGACATATGCTGGTTGGGTACTATCTCCGGGAAGTACCGCTAATGAAAATACCTTTTATTTATTATTTTTACTAGTATAACTTATTGTGTGTGTTTTGTTACAGTTCATATAAATTGTTTTAATATTAAAATAAATTCGTCTTAATTAATTATAAACTACATTGTACAAGCCTACATTCTATTCTGTTAATAAACTAGACAAGAACCTCTAGAGGCGTCTTGTATATTTTACTCCACAAGATTTTCTAAAGAAGATAATTGACTCCAGCTTCTAGGAAATTAATTTTCAATATTATAAGTAAGCTACACTTTACACAGGCGTTTCAATTTGTGGCTACTTCGAGATACTGCTGAAAATTCTAAATTCATAAAATCGTGCAAGATTTATGAGGGCTTGAACTAAATTAATTACCGATCCAATAAAAATCACGAAACAGCAGTGGGTCGAGAAGATTCTTGAATGGAGATGAGACAAAAGATGAAGTCTAAGAAAATATTTCTATTATTTTTCCATCATCAGCACATATCAAACAAACAGTTGACCACCTTTTTGTAAATCTTTAATATCAAGAGAAACATGCTTTTAAAATAATATTTTTAAACTCACACTGTTCGCGCCACCTAGTGACAAACGCAAGAAACACACGCGCGACGGTCGAGTGGGGGCATAGCAGCGTGGCATTAATCGATTTGAACGCAACTGTGCGATATACGTGTCAATTGTATTTTAATATTTTAAGAAATTATATGAATTAATTTGACCTAGCCGTTTTCCATTAATTCGACAATTACCTGAGCTGAAACATGGTCCTTCGAGCCGGATGATTTTGAACTTTAACTGGACTTAAGATAACACGGAAGTCGTTACCCGGCGTGTATCAAGAAACATATCTCATAGACGAAGTACAAGCCCTGGAAACACACCAAAATAGGCATAAAAAAGCTTCTTTAATAAGGTAAAAATATAGTATTTCTACATTTATATTACATAAAACCATGACCCCGAGGAATAATATAAATAATATAGAGCTACCTTTATTTAAAAATCCAACCGATGTTGTTAATTTCAATCTTCAAATTGGAAGCCGAAATTCGGACGACCCCTAATTTGAGTATTATAAGTAAGGCACTCGTAGTAGCGGCGTCGAATTGAAATCGTAATGCAGTCTCTTTTGTACCTAGTTAAAAGCGTCAGATTAAACACTTTAATCTCCTTCCTCCAGGCTTCGACATAGTTTCTTTGTCCTCGACTCAAACCCCTTTCTAACTTTTATTGTGTAGAGGAATCCACCTCGGAATTCAGTTGCAGCTTTGAACTTTGTCACGTTTCCAAAGATACAAAGTGTTCTATAATGTCGGCAATTTCATTGTAATTGGCTCGTTTTTTATTCGCAAACGCTCTTTTTGTACCTTCCACATTTTATGGTTGTAACGCTGTGAGAATGTAAACGTATCAAAAGTTGATATAGAGTAATGGATGCATTACAAAGTCCCCCATTACGTTTATTTATTCACAAGTTCAGATTTTCAGACCTTTGGAGTTGTAAATTTCTTTTCAACTAAATTTTAACTATATAGACTGCTGTATGGCTGTACAATTGTCCTTCTTCATAATATATTAAGAATAGCTGTATAAAATCTGTCATTTTTTTAAATAAAAATGCTATATTAAATAATTGAACGTTAAGTATAGTTAAGTAATTTGCTGTGACATTTTAACTTTAAGCTAATACTTTTCAGTATTTTAATTATATTCTTCAATATTGACTTTCATGGGAGTATTTAATGTATCTAGACTGAATAAATGTACTTTGACTTTGACCTTGACTTTGACTTTGACTTTGACTTCGACTTTGGCTTTTTGAGAGGAGACCGTGACTAGATAAACGTAGTGTGGGTTGCCCTGTGAAAATATGGGATGACGAAGCTGCCTAGAGTGGGCTGAATGAGAGTCCCCGAAAATCGGGAGCAGTGGCATGCATCAGGGGATACCTGTGGCCAGCAGAGGACTAACATAAGGCACGTCGATGATGATGACGATGAAGAAGATACCAAATAACATTGTAGGAACGTTAATGCGTTTGATTTTTGTTTGATACAGAAACCGCGATTCCAAGCAGTTTTAACCCTATACCAGAGTACGTATCAATAAATCTTTAAAGGACGATAAAAATAACCAATTAAGAACTTTACAGACGCACCAACAAAAGCGGCACACCCATAATTACGGGTGCCGTGAACCTTACCGCAGACACCTTTGAAGTCTGTAATGACGCTGTCGCAATTTACGGGTTAATTCTGGGATTTCTGTTATTTTGAGATTATATCGCTCAAATTTTCTAGGAGTATATCGCAGCTTTACTAATTTAATGTTATTCCAATTATCGGGTGATGAAGGAATAGTAGTAATGTATATTCTTACCTTACCTTACCTTATCTTATCTTATCTTATAAGGAAATATCGATCGAAATTGGTGATCTCAAGTTTCTCCTGGCGTTGGTAGCACGTTAAGATAGTGATCTTGGAGATAACAGCAACCGCTTTCACTAACCAACCCGAGTTGGGGCAGCCCGGTGGTATAATGGCCCAAACTTCTTATTTCTTTCAGGTAGGAATATCTGTGCCCATCACTGGGACAGATATTGACTGTTGATTATTTCCTCATCATGGTTTAAAAAAATAACTTGGAGAAAGCCAGCAGTTTCGGTTATTGAATTATTAATTGGAATAAAATGGTTATAAAATATACTGATTTAAGTACAGCCGGTCGCTAGATTAATTTTAATAGTAGCTATTAAGGCAAGAGAAAGTGTATACAGAGCCCAAAGTACACTTAAATCACTTAACTTAAACTTAAGGCTTAGTATTAAGTAGTCAAATAATTTAATTAAATGTAAAGTACTTAACTGTGAACGAATTTAGGTTAACAAAATTTAGATAAAATAAATGATTAGATTTGAATTCACAATTAACACCAGAAGTGTGTTAATACACGTTATCGTATCCCGTCAGTTGGGTTCGCGATGTTTTTGGTAGGCGATGTTTTTGGTAGGCGATGTTTTGTCTACTATGTTATTGACCGCGATGTTTTTGCGGCGATGTTTTGACGTGGAACCACACGTTATCCCTTTCATTTGTAACCACAAATATAAACAGGACTATTAAAAACAGGCTCCACGTGGATGTCGAGTTAAAAACTGTGCAAGGGTAACTACAGCAACTATTACAGATTGCAAAGCTAACAATGTTCATTAAGGGCATGTAATGCATGCTAAAACAATCTGTTAGGTTTGAGAGGAGATGCGAGAGTAGATCTAAGAGTCCAGGAGATCTACTAAAGCCTTTTTTATGTCTTTCCCCGAAGGTTTAATTAAACTTTTGTACTTATATATATATATCAATCTAAGCCATTTGTTCGTAAATCTACCAGAGATCTTGTCCTGAGAAGAATAGCAGCAAATTTGTTCCTCAATTTACACATCATTGACAATTATTCGAACAATTTTATAAATCCACAGTCAATAATAAAACTATGAATGTAAAAACATAAAATAATTGTGGTTTTTAACATTTCCTATCACAATTTATGTGATAGGAAATGTTAAACTATAACGTAAAATAAAACTATGTCATATTAAAATTTACAATTTGTTTAGGGGAGGTGCTGGGCTAAGTTAGTTTATTGTATAGGTAGGTATATCTAGGTACGTTACCCTCTCGCCGATACAGGTATGTAGGTGTATCCCGGGTCTCACTTGGTAGGCACAATACTGATGGCACTAGAATAGTACTGATGGGCACAGAATACGGGACAACGAGGGCAACGTGGCGCACACCGCGGCTGCCTATGTGACGAAAGAATCGGTGGGTGAAACCGGTTATGATGATAACCAGGATCAGAGCCTTAACGTACCTTCGAAACATATAGGAGCTTAAGATATTAAATTGGATAGACCCAATCATGACGAAAGGTACTATGCTTAAAATTCACATCATAAATACTCAATTTACTCAAATTCATCATAAAGGCTATCCTGAAACTCTTTTTGTTTAAGTATAAACAAAAATGTTGATATTTTTCCACCAACGCACGCAGTTTTTCGTCTACGTCATAAAAATAATACCCTATTTCTGAAGCCGTATCAGAAACAATTTTCCCGCGACTATATGTTGATGTGCGGTCTAATTTAGTCGTGTCTTATGTGGTTAGAACAGGGTCTAATTCGTTTAATGAAAGTCGTTGTGACTTACGACACGGCTTACGCTATTGGTTCGCAATTTTGGAGCTATTATTAAGTTTCTGTTTCTTAATACACTATTGTTAAGTTTAACTTTAATTTAAAATACTGCGAGTACTTTTAATATTTATAAAACTTATTTATAAACCTCTTCATATTATAAACTCTTTACTGACGTATTAAATAAATTTTAAAATTATCTAGATAAGAAAAAATGACAGCAATTTTTTTGAATTTATCTAAGTGGTAATTAAACGTTGGTACGTAACTGGTTTGAAGGACCATATAGAAAGTTGTACTTACATGTCGGTAATCAAAAATTACAGTTTATGAGCGCTAATGGGCTGCTACGGATTGTAAGGTTATAGCAGGGTGCCAATTGAAGGCGAGAAATTTAAATAATAATTTACTTTCAATGTAAAATTGTACTTAATTTTATTAAGTTTTGATTTGATACGAAAGAAGAAAATATAAAAAGAAACCAAAATATTAATGTAGTTAGTTTTTTATAACTATATGTCCAACTTTACCTTCGACGAGTGAGAAAATTTAACAACTTAATGCAGTACAATTTGGGAAATGGAAAATTACGAAGTTTAACTTCATTGTTAGTCAGACAGACGCGCGCTGCTAGGTGCATAGTGCATATCACGACAGTAATGACTGTGGTGAAAAAATATCGCCTTCTATTTATATCACTTAACATTAATTAAACTGTGACAGGGCTCATTGTATGCTTTTATTTATTTAACATCGGTACAGATGATGATTATTATTATGTGCAGATTTTTTCATTTTTTTTATGCAAGTGCGTAACAGGTTAATGTCTAAATTTTATTTATAACCATCTTGCGATAAAATAGAAAGGGAATTTACCGATTTGAATAATTTTTATTGTGTATTTGTAAAATTAGAGGTGGCTTAAAAACAAAAAACAATAGGAAAAATCCTTAGTAACCGATCAAAATAATAATTGAAATTTGATCATTTATGACATGACGTGCTATTCAAAATGTTTATTTCTTTTAACTTTATGTAGGATTGTTATAATAGATGCCGTTTTTCCGGTTTTGGGTTACACAAAGTTCATTGAGACAACTAGTATTTTTGCAATATAATTCATATTTTCAAGTATACATACATTTGTAAACATATCGTACGGTTTATAAGCATTTGTTTCGTATATATTATGAACCACCATTTCCTAGCTTAAAGTACATCTCACAAATATTTATTTCTCTGTATCTGTAGCAGAAAGAAAGTAAAAAAAAAAGATTACCAAATCCACAGTGATTTTATGATTTTTTTAATTTTTACAGTTATACTGCTACCAACTTCACTGTACAAAGTTTACAGTAACAAAGCGAACCCTGTACCGTGTACCTTGATCACAAGTTACGCACATTAATGCATCAGCCAGTGGCGTAAACAGGTAATATAATTCACCTTTGTACCACCAGTTAAAACGGTTAGCTTTACGAATATTCAATGACTGCCTTGTATCAAGTTTAGAATTTTAATTACGTTAGGAAACACAAACTTGTACAAAGACAAGTAGAGCTTAGTGGTATTAACCTAGATCTACCAACAATGGAAGCAAATCCTCCTTACAGATCACAGATAACTATTAACTAGTTGAATATTTTGTATATTTTATCAAATTACAAAAATTGGTGACATATAAACGTAAGGCCTAGCGCATAAAGTCAGCGGGGAGTGAGCCAACCGGCGCGCGAGCGAGCTCCAGACGCGGTAATGCAAACCGAATCTCAAAGTCAGCGTTCAGTTTCCATACACGGGAGCGGCGGCGCAGTGTTATTTGTCTTTATGAAAACGAAATGTCACTCATGAATGCTGAAGTTACTTTCTCAACCACGCCCGTAAGAATTTCGAAAAATACAACGTCGATACGACACGTGATTCGAGCGGGCAACGACTTACTGACGCCGCCTCGCTTACTGCTGACTTCGTGCGCTAAGTTTACCTCAGTCTTGTCTGCAGAATGCAAAATAGAGATGAAATAACCATCCTACCTTTTGCGACCGTTAAGCAGTTCTCTATGTTTTGGAACGAAGGAAAAGGTGGCGACTAAACAGCGCAAGGCATTTTTTGTCTTCAGAATGACAAAGATGATATTTTGATGTTGCAGACGTGTATACGAGGGGTGTACTACTTTCCATCGATTGGGTCATCTGCTTGTTTGATATTCTTTGTATATTTTTTTTGTTTATTTCTTTTCTTGTTTTTGAAGAAGATCTTCTTATAAAAGAATGAGACTTCATACATTCAACTTACAAGCGTGGGTAAAAATTACTTCAGCGCTAAAATATAATTATATCATTAAAATCTTACGAAGTCATTATCAGTATAATTTTCGATACACATGTTTTATTTTTTACTTAACATTTGGAGACAAAAAGACTTGTCTTAAACAAATGAGGCGGTAACAGCGCATTAAATTATTTAACTGTCATATTTTGAACCACACAGATAAAGTAACTTTAAGAGTGTTGTATGTTACAGTTATTACTTAAGTTTTAAGCTTAAACGTACTTAAAATATAACGTTTGCAACATTTTACGAAGTTTTGAAATCTTTTCAGCTTCGTATGAATACTTTACGGATTTAATTTACTTAGCTTAGCAAATGTTGGCAATGACGCGAATTCTGTTTTACAACTTTGTATTTTAAATTATAATTTTCTGCGTTTGGATTATCTTTGTGTTGCCATTAAGTAAGCATTTTATTGTATTTAAAATTGAAGTTTTTTGTATTTAAATTTATTTAGTACATATTTAAATTCTATTACTGGGACAATTTGTAAATGCCCGGTTGATACCCATTTCACTGTTGCCTTTAATTACATTTGTTTGTTTTTCTCAAACATATTCCCTGTTATGACGATTTAAAAGAACTTAGTAAATGAGTCTATTTAAATAAAGATATTTTTGACGTTTGACTTTGAAAGATATGCTTACTTTTTCTTGAATACACAGCCGGTTTTGTGAAGTAATATTTGAGACAACAATACAGGAAATCTAAAACGATTGTAAATAATACAAAAAGTTTTACTGTGTGAAAAATAATTAAAAATCTTCCTGTTTCGATTTTTAAAATTATGGGAGAACAGTTTTTATTTACAAAATAGTACTTTATTTTCTTTTTTAATATTTCTACTCGTGCATAATTTTGTGCAATAATGTATGAACATCATTGCCCTGTTCCTAATTTTTATAAATATATATTTTTTTCAAAATATTAATAAAAAAGGTTTAAAATTCCACAGTATATGCCATAATGTAGGTTAGGCTCAAGCCCCTCGTTAGGGGATGAATATAAGCTGTTAGTAATGATTTGTCAATTGGTACACCTATCATATGTACATCTCAGCAGGTATGTAAGATTTGTTTAGCCTCTAAACAACCTCTCTGTTAGTGCGAACAATAATACAAAAGATTAAAGTAGGATATAATATAATATTAAAATTAGATTGTAAATTACCTTACAATCTATTGTAAAAAATAAAAGAAATAGTAGTTAACAAGAAGAAAAGAAAAAAAAGATAATCACCAAACTCGGCTTTCTTCTAAAACAGTCACACGCCGCTCATCCATAGTTCAAGGAGGCGGCATGTCTCTCGCTACGAAGCCTCCTTGCGAGCTTGCCCGTGAACACTCTCACACACTATTTTCTAATAGATTTTTACTTTATTGTAACAATAATACAAACAAATCATTAAATAATTCAAAGTATATCAATCTTCGAAATTTACAATACTTTCTACTGTCTCAATTATGTAACAACCAGAACTAACAGCCTACCATGCCTACTGAAAAACGCGGAACCCATAAATGATTCAACATTCACTAGTAACTATAATATATTAATGCAAACACACACATAGATATTGGTACATACTAACAAACAATATGCAAGAGTAGTCATTACTATACAAAAACTCTTAACACCGCCTTGTAGAAATGTGCTAACAACGCCATCTATTGACTAAATGTCCAACCTTGTTTTATTGAGAAGTTGACCACCTACCGAAGCATAGAAGAGCTCCAGATAATGTTTGATCAACTCATCCAAGGAGCAACCATTTTGAAAGTTGCTTCGTTTTTGCAATACTTCAGTTGAAATAATAACTTAAATTAATAAACTTTATTTTACAACAAATCATTTTCGGCCATTGTGCACTTTAATTTGTTAAGCTGAGATATTTTTCTAGAAACTTACGGCATTTAATATTAATTATGTCTGGATCGAACGACTTGACAAGTTAATTACAACGGTATTAATGCTACATAAAACATGTCGTTAAGGTAACTAGAATCGTAAATTACCTTGAACAATTGCTCAACAAGTTAAAGTGCACACTAGCCGAAAATGATTGTTGTAAAATAAGGTTTATTAATTGAAGTTATTACTTAAACTGAAATAATTGCGTTGTCTTCTCTAAAATTTCTTTCAACTCTCAAAGTTCGTGCTACAAAAATATAACGGAAATTGTAATCACTACATTGTCTTCTACACATGAAGTCAAAACAGCAAGGATGGTTATGGCACTGCTTTAACATGAATCGAAGCATAACAAAGCCTAGTAATAGACACAATGAGTTTCCAACATTTTTCATGCAATCTCCTTAAAGCGAGCTCACACGATGCAAGTAAAAGTAGCTGTATAATCTGTACCTATTCCACAAAACGATTCACAAAAGCAGTCACTGGTTCTATCCACCGCAAACCTCCTTGTTGTGACGGATGCGCTCAGAGTAAAGTGGCGCGTACATTCGCTTTAAGTGCACCTTCGAGAAAGACATATCTCTACATTTTAGGGTTTTAAATGGACGCTAACAAATTTGATTTTTCTTAAATAGGTGTTTGCGTTTAATTTCAACTGTTATAACTTACAGTGTTAAGCAATATAGTTATGATTGAAGCGAGTTGTCTTCTCTACTGTTAATATTAGACTTCCTCTAGATTTCTGCAGCCCAAATAAGCAAGTAATTAGTTAATTGATGCTTAATTTAAAATATATGTCATAGAAAATGGTTTTAATTTCATATAGTATTGTAGACACCACGCTTTGTATAATCAAGTTCCAATGTTGTAAAGCAAAGTCCAATTATTTTATTTCAAGACAAAGTATGGAGCGCTTTAATAATCTTTTATTTCTTGGATTCACATAGAGCTTCGAATAACATATGAATTTAATGAATAATTAAAATATAGGCAAATTCGCGGAAAAAATTTACATCGAAAATGAACTAATAACGAACAGGATAACGAGAAAACTCCGCCATCTTCCGTAATTGACAGATCGCGTCACGCACGGCGATGAGAGCGAAATGTAAAGACGTTTTATGTGTCCAATAGAATGTGCACCATTCAGTAACAAGATCAAAATTCAAATTGTGGTTACCATGTAGACATAATTTTAATTTTCTATCATTGTGTACGTTATATATTATATTATGTATATTATATATAGGGGTATTGTGTTCAAGTACGGATGCAGCTCTCAAAAAAGGTTGTGTTCATACCACCCGAAAATCGAGCAAGTGCAAGTCGAACTAAGAACTAGATTATGATCAATGTGCATTCCAACAAAGATGTTGATATACGATATCCTGATCAAAAGTTCAAACAGTCTACAGCTCGACTCAGGGAAAACCGTAGAGAAAATACTCTAGTTTTTTCAATACAACGAAATATAAATGACTTAATAAGTACTTTGCTGTGTTCAAAATTACGCAGGATACTCATTGAATATTACAGCCTATTGATCTTAATAGACAATGAAAGAGTGACGTCACAAGTATGTTAGGGTGGTGGGCATGCCCATCGCGCCCACAACGTCCACTCTAGGTTGTTTGAGAATATTTTTTGTTATAATTTATTAAAAATTAAGTTCCTTAGGGCAAATAGTATTATATTATACACCTATCCCCCGATTTACACGGTACTTGTTTTACATGGTACACACAAACTTATTTATCCAAATAAGTTTTTTTTGTTTTTATCGCACTCTACTAAATGCTACTATGATTTAAAACGTGCGCTGTATACACATCTCACGGGGAATCCCAAGCTTTCGTGCTGACTTGCTGCACACGCACAGTGTCTGTATTTCTTCGCATAAAATTAAAGTTTTATCTACGCAAAATTGTATTTGAGTGAAAGTTTCAGAAAGATTTAATTTTCCATATTCGTAAATTACAAGTGAGTGCATAATAAAAACCTTTGGTTTTAGATAAGATAAGATACGATAAATTTTATTGTGATTCTGTGTACAATAAATAGATCTTACAATTTCATGCATTTATTTTTTGTTCTTCTATTTAATGTATTGTAATTAAATAAAAAAAAACAGTGTTTCCGTAATATATTACATATTTTAACCTGTCAATGCATTACATTTTTATTTTTGTGGACACCTAAAAATATTGAAAAAAATCACAATTGTTAAATAGCAAAATTATGCATTTTCTGCAAGCTTTTCGATTTACACGTTTAAATCGGGGGATAAGTATACTATGATTTAGTTTTATTTGCTAACCATATATTTTTACTCAACATAAAATGCCTACTCGGATATTACACAAAGATCTAATAAAAATGGAGAAAAACTATTCAAAGCCTTGAAGGGAACTCTCAAAAAGGCATATAGTATGAGGGATCGGGGTATTTCGTCTCAAGTGGAAATTTCTCCTTGGATATGCCTTTACTCGTTGTCGTTTTATTGACGTCGGATTCGTAGAACGACGTTCATTAGGTTTAAGATTACAACTGTGAAGGGTTTTTTATCATTTTTTGGAGAATCGAGATAGGTGTCTGAAAGATGGTGACAGTAACACTAAGACATACTTTCTATGTTGATGAAATAGTAATTCAGCCAATGAACTCCCTCTTTCCTCATCTGCACTAGCCAACTTGATCTTGCTGACCTGCAAGATGCTTTTTCACGTCTCTTTTGAAGGATCCAGGATTATAGGAAGGAGAAAAACGTGTGCTGGCAAAGAAATGAGTTACCATTTCTTTACACGTATAGGAATGGTCATCACAGTTTGTCGGTAACACCATAGGCTAGCACGTGGAGTCCTTAGATGCAAAGGGGAAGGAGGGAGAGGAGAGGGAGTGAAGATCAATTTCATTTTTGTGATGTTTCTAGTAAACATTTTCAGGCTTATCAAGACGAGGAGAATAATGCACCTTTGCATTACTCCAACGCTCTTTGATTCTGCTACAGACAAAGCTGGACCAATCTTCTACTTTTTGTTCAATTCCTTTGGGAAGTTGTTGTGATGATCTGATTCCAAATTCTGATCTCCATCATGGTCCACGTTCTGATTACGTAACTTATACTCAAAATCTGTTCCATTTATCTGGATTATAGACGGTAAATTATTCCTGTCTTTCATAATATATCTACGTTATGTACTCGAAGCAAATGATAGTAGATTTTGGATGTTGCTTTGAAATTTCTCCCAAGATATTAAGCCGAGTGATCCGAGACACGCTCAATGAATCTCTTTGAAGACGATATCGGTATTAAAATCATTTGAATAAACAATCTTATTAAATATCGGAACACATTTACAGGTACTTTTATGTCATTTAATACTGGTTCATATGGGTCTTATCTTATCTTATCTTATATATACGATCAGAATTATTCCCTGAGCACTTCAACCCAATGGGATTTTTGTGTTTCCTTTACCCGTGTCTGCTGTTCTGGAATATTCCAAGATATACTTAGTAAGTACGCTCGGAGTCAGCAGCTATCTTCAGGATTGGGGTAGCCCAAAGAGACCCATTCTTTTCCTAGCAAGAGCATCACAGTTACACAGGATGTATTCCATTTGTTCAGTGAGTTCCCCACCGACTCTACACAGAGGCGATTTAACTAGCTTCATTTTAAATAACAGGCTAATCATGCTATTGTGGCCAGTAATAGCGCCACTTAAGCCACAGCCTGCTACGTTGCAAAATCCAAATCGCCTTCTAAGGGGTTCCAAATGGATACATGAATCTTTTAGAGTGTGCGAGATAGGCCGCATACTTCTTGAATGCTATTCGCACCATACTGGATGATGTGGAAATTTATATTTACAGATCTGTTTTGCACTAGCCCTGGTCAAAGTTGATTCTCCACTTAGAGTATCTACTCGAAACATCAAATTTCGCCGTTTGCGCTTATCATTCGTAGCTAAAATTAATTGCTCACTAAATTTTTTTCCGCAATCATTATTTTTCAAATACTAGTTAAATCTATACTCAAGAAGCTTAATGACGTGGAAATCTTTTCGCTCACCTTTCCAGTTCTGGTCGAATTCATTCCGGTAACATATATTTTGGCCCAATTTCCCGGAGTTCCGATTGGTAGCCCCATTTTATGCCCTTTCGTATCCTTGAAGGGTCTAACAAGTGTGTCAGATCTTGTGATAGAGAAATATTTCTATATAAATTTACTAAAGTAAGCAAGCGAGCAAAGTAAAAACAGGTTTATATTAAAACCAATTTTATGGCATGAATTTAGAACCCAGAACGAATATTGATTTCTATCAAACTTCAATATATGTATGTATGTTTTTCAATTTATGTATATATTGAATCCGGAAGCCCTAACAAATCCTAGTATGTGTGTCTCGGCTGATATGAAGATGACGAGTCCTTGTTAAGAAATAGCTGCACATCAAGATTTTTATAATTGGTATATCACTTTTACATTAAATTTAGTAATTTACTTATTCCAAAAGTCTTCATTAAAAGAAACTGTGAAAGCAATTTTTATACCAAAAAACGTTCTATCAGATTGAGATCCCAAAAACGAATTCAAGCAATCTTTCCACAGATGGTTTGACGAAATATTTCACTTCAAGCCTTTTGTACGCGACCTATTCAGAATGTCCAGTAAATGTTGACCTTTGGACCCCAACTCGATGTCCCTTAATCCCTCTTTGTATTAACTGTTTCGCTCCAGGACCGGAGTCAGTGTAAAGTGGGTTTATAAATATCAGAACATGTGCCAGGTTTGAGAAGAATGTGGCCAGGATTTTGGTAATCATGCAGTTCAATTTGGTTGAGAAATTCAAGTTTTCTGATAACAGTAATCACTAGATATTGAGGACGTGTTGCTATCTCGTTGGAGTGTTTTTGGAATCTGCCAACTGGGAAAATTCAGACTATTTTTTTTCATCTGTAACGAGGGGGTATATCACTGCTAAATGAATTAACGTATAATTTATTTAATTTTCTGTAATATTGCAAAATGCCTGTTAAATGTCCTGAAAAAGATCTACATTTATTTAAACTACTATCTCTATCAAAATTTTGAGTAACTTTGAGTGACTTTAACAACTATAGTCTAGTGGCTGAGACCACCTTTTGCAGACCTAGAGGTCTAGGGTTTAAATCCCAGGGGGAACAGATATTTTCTGCTCGGTTTTTCCGCGTGAAAAGCTGCGCTATGTCTAAATAAATATCAAAATATCTGAGATAAAAAAGTTCACAACTCATGGTAACCCTACTCACGACAGACCATTTTCCATAAATGGCTTCCCACCACTTCGCGATTATACGCCATAATTCAAGGGATAACCCGATCAGGACTTTATGTATATTCAATATGCTCCGAGGGGTGTTCTCGCAACTGTTCGTTTTACATTTGAATAAATAAAAAGCCTGGTGTTTGTCATTTTAAGACTTATTTCAGTGTAGTAAATAATTATTTGGTTTGGAGTTTTCTTTAACATGGGCTTGTACTACACATTTTTTCTTTTTCGTGAAAATAATTTGGGACAGGTTGAGTGATAAATTACTCTTTCAACTTAAATAATAAGGTTAATTTGTGTTTTAATTTAAGTATATTTTTAGTAAAAAATTTCATTGGTAAGTGATTTACATTATATAAAATTAAGTAACACAGTCTCCTTCAAAAGATAATTGATAAAGCATGGTAATTAATCTCACAATAAAACTGGCAATACTATCACAAAGTATCGAATATTTTGATAAGATTTTATATTACGTAATAATAAACAAGGTAAAAAGCAGCCACACAGTCCTCCTTTTGGTAGTCTATGGTAACTCCAAGGGATGTTTTATTGAGAACAGAGTAAGGCTTCACTTGATAATCTTGTTTTATTGTTGATTGAAGGGTTGTGGTTGGATTCGCCATATTATCAGCGAAAAGGGACAATCTTTCACCGAGTTGGTGTTCGCTCGAGGACTGCGACCCGACTGTATCATGTCTTTGACTTGTCATTGACTTTGAAATCTTTGTAAGTGTGATTCAGGATTTACATTATTCTTGTGATGTTTCAATGTCGTGTCAAAACACAGTCTTTTCACTGTAGTACTTTTCGCTGATCATTCATTTCTTGGTTGAATTACCAATTTGTCTATGTAGCGCTATAAGTAGACTGGTAGTATACTCAAATGTCTCTTACATTTTAACTGTTCAATTTGATGTTTTCCTATGATGATGTAACCTAAGTATAATATTTGATACATAGGTCAATCGAAGCGAACTATTGCTGTAGGGGATACAGAACATATCGCTGCTGTGAAGAATATTCAGAACAGCAAACAATAGATTGCCGAACACGTGCTTGAAGCCGGCTTTAACCACTGGTTGGAATTTCACCTTACGCTAGTCCTCTCCATTAAACGTCATTTTTATACATAATCGGGAATATGGTTTTAAATTATCTGCGATGTAGAATCCAGTGATATCAAAAATGCAATCTCTCTTTTACGCACAGTCGAATAAACACAAGGATAGAGACACATTGGTTAGCTTACAGAATAGGGACTATGTTAGTGTAGTAAGTGATGCTACTTGGCGAAAAAATAATATCGATAATTCCTTTAAATATATACCAAACCTGCTAACGAAGCCACAGTGTCACATTAAGACAGTATACCAGCTGCTCACCACCTGTGGTGCCATATTTAAACAAAAGTTTTCGCGTTATGTCTTCAAGCCGACCGTATTGTGCCGAACTTACCTCTAACACTAATTAGGTTGTTATGTACGTGTACTAACTGAGGTCGGCCATTTTGGTACATAGTGTACGATATTTCAGTAACTTAATTTTAATTTACATTTCAAGCTTTGGAATATCATAATAAATACTGAGAAATTAGCATTAATTATTGTCAATTAGAAATATATGGTTAATACCAAGGATCGTTTTTTTCTTTTATTAATTTAAGTAGTTACAATAATATATATCAGTCCTATCATTTCACGCATCGTAGCATAAGACAATTTTCATAGTAATATCGAGTTTTTACAGAGAGTGAGATCACCAGAGCCACATTAATATCTTTATTCTCTATCTGTTTTGCAATAGGCATCAGCTGTGGCTGGACACCATCCTTTAGATAAAGTTAGACAACCAAGCAGCTACAGTGTTCCAGTATGTGATTCTGAGCTGCCATTGGGGGCGAAAGTTCTGTGCTACATAATTCTTTTGGGCAATTTACTGTACTGATCCAGACAGCTTGGTTATCGCTGCAAATCATTGCATGGCTCACTGAAATACCCTAGGCAAAACTATGAATGACCGAGAAAGTTTTACTGCTCTACATTTTTACTGTGACATCATATGTACGACGTTGATTGATCATGCGATGAGGAGAAAGTTGAGATTAATAGAGCATAAACAGAGTTCAGAGCAAAATAAACTTTACCACCACGGCATATGAACTAAGATGTTTAAACGTTTAATTATGAACTTGTAGTATAACTTACTCAGCTAGAAACACTACGTATAAATTAAAGTTCTAGAATGATTGAAGACAATATAATCTTTTAGTTATTCAATATGGTTGGTAAAGGTGGGTATCTGAAGATATTTCCTTCTTACAGAAGTGAGGTACGTAAATCGACTGGCTGTTAGGGTAACAAGTTGAACTCTCGTTATGTTGACAACAGTGGAGGTAAGGCCCTAGGTTCCACAATGCCATAGTAATATGTAGGATAAGTAGAATATAAACATATACCGAACGCGAGTCATAACATACGCGGCGCCAAAGGCATACAATGACAAAAGTGGATTCGTTGAAAATTAGCTCGGTGGCATAGTGCTCGAACGCTCAATCTTCGATCACGAAAACAACACAAAATATTCTCATGTTTGGTCCCAAGTTAGTTCAATCAAATTTGTTATCTTGAGTTCCTCTGTGCTACGGAAAACGCGTGAAGCTTTTGTTCCTGGTTGTCACCGCAACTGCTTCCACAGACCAAACCAAGCCGCATTGGGCGAGCGTGATAGAGTTATGGCCCAAAATTCTCACGAATATAATTGAAACACGTAGAACTCTTTGATGATACAACATTCGCTAGCAATCGTATAATATATTTATACAAACACACACATTCAAATATTGGTATAAAATTACAACCAATATTCAAGAGTAGTTATTAATTTTCAAAAACTCTTAACACCAAAATGGAAATTGGCTCCAAAGTGACAACGCCATCTATTGACGAAATGTCAAACCTTGGTTTATTAAGAAATTGACCATAATAGCATGCAATATTTAAAATTAAAATAAAAACAATATACAGAGTCTACTGATGGATGGGATGTCAAAGCTTATAGGCATGCACCTATTTTATTTTTTAGGTATTCCTATAATTTTTTACAAACCTTTTCACCTATATCACAATAAAGTGCAATTCAACTAAGAAAAGTTCAGAGGCATCTTGTGGCCATAATAAGAACTAATAGCAATCGACGACAAATTAATTTTTTTATTTGCACAATATCATTAGTTCTTGCATTTATCAACTGAAAAGATATAATATTTATTCTTTAAGACGGAAATTAGCATAAATATATGTCATAATTTGATAATTTACAAATTTGGATACTTAATACTTTTAAAGTTAATAATTTGTAAAACACCAAATTTTAAATCAATTGAAATAAATATTTAATACGCAGAGTAGTTTCGTAAACAAAAATGGGTAAAACAAATAGAACTAAGCGGAATGAGCGAATCGAGCGGAGCAAATCGCTCGTATTAATGCGGCTCAGTTTCAATTACTAAAGCCGGTAGCGGGCACCCCTGTGAAACGACGCAATCACGGCATACATTATTTTTAGCTGTTAGGATAACCGTTCATTAAAATGTATAAAACTACACAAAGCTTTTTATAGAGTAACACTGAGTTTTATTTATCTATACTAATATTAAAAAGGTAAAGTTTTTTAATAAGGCTTTGGCGTGAACGCTATAATCTCTAGAATTACTGGTTGGAAGTTGAAATCTTTCTTATGATTTACAGCCTTTATAGAGGAAGGTTTATGGCCATATACCATTTGTGTTTACAACAAACGTGCTTGTATTATTTACAATTTGTGACAGGCTGAACCATACGCAGCCGCAGCAGTAGGCGGAAGCTAGTAAATTATAATAGTCTCTAGGTTACTAGGTAATAATTATTATCCTTCTTAGACAAAAATAAAAAGCGATCTTGTAACCTCTAAAGGCAAATATAATTTAGATTTTTTTGCTAGACAGTACATACAGCAGCAGTGCCACTAAAAGTTGGTTACTTTGCTGCTGACCATGCTGATGTAGAGTCAAATGTCAGAGGCTGCTAGCTGAACGTGGTCTCGACTCCACAAAGAGAAAGGTGCATCAGCATGGGCTGGTGATGTTGGTTATTAAATATACCAGAAGTAACTTAAATTCTTTTTCAAAATTATAAATAAATCAAGATCAAGATCAACGCTTGATAAAAATATGTCTTTAGCAAAGTTAAAGACATATTTTTATCATAATAATAAGCCTTACTTAAATTTAAGGCATTAACACACCAAACTCGAAGTTCTTATCGTTGGCATTAGCGCCAAACTCCCAGGAGCAATCTGATTCGCATACAAGTTGTTTTCTTTTGATAATTACCAAAGTTTTATGAACAATTAATTAGCTGAGGACGTGTGACGGGAGCCGAGCATTAACTTTGAGATTAAATGCTTTTGTGAACTTGCTGTGGAGCGAATTTAATGTGATCGTTAAGGTACTGCCGTTGACGATCACATTAAATTCGCAAAATGAAAAATTTTTTACTACTTTATCGGAAAATATCGTTAATTGTGTTTGAACATATTTTTTGAGGATTTTGTATCCAAGGTAATTTATAATTGATGGGGTCATTAAATAATCAAATAAAGTTATAAGCAAATAAGAGTGTAGAGACCTGGTGGGAAAGAGAAAGAGCTTTGAGTTGGAGTTTTGATTCTTTTTTTTATAAAAAGCACAGATAATAACTCGACACCGTTTGATGGTAAGCAGTAAGTAGAACGAAAATGGCTAGTGCATCATACGACATGCTGCAACAACCACCTCCACTTTTCGTACCCAAAAAGTGCTTATTCCTCTTTTGAAGAAAACCATGTTGAATAAAAAACCTGTTTCAGTATTGGCCATCAATTAGCACCTAACCACTTTATGTACAGTCTATTTGTGTCTATAAAATTAATTTTATAAGCTTTGTATAGTTAAAGCTTGATTTAAAATTAAAACCAAAGAGATATAACCATATATAGACATACTCATTACACTTTATTTACTTTTAATATCTTAAAAAATTTGAAATCAGTCTGATATAGGTATTTTTTTTTAAAGTTAAATAGTATCTGATCTGATCTCCTTAGTACTATCTCTCTCAGCTCTTTACATCTTCTCAAGAACATTTTAAAACTATTAAGAAAAAATTTCGTAAGACTTGGTTATGCCTTTTTATTGTATATATCGTTTGAATTAAGGTCTAAATTCTTCACGTCTCTCTCATGGCCTAGTACTTCATTTAATATCTCAAACAAAGTCACTATACAACCTTATCACATCAGAAAGTTCCATGAAAATGTCGTAAACTGACAAAATGTTCCTTGCTACGAAATTTATGTTTGCGAGGCGTTACATCGTAGCAAGCGTTCGTAGCTGTGCTACGGCGAGGCTACGAGATTGTGAAACTACGTTATGTTTAATAAAAGGCAGTGAGTAATTGAATCTTCATATAATCTTTATGTAAGGACTAGTTTAAAAAAATAGATATTTATATAATAATATTTATGTTGTGCACATACAACCTGATTTCCTATTTTCAGCTGTAGTAGTTTGATGCTTAAACTTGTATGTCAATGTACTCAGTTAACAAAGACACGGCTACTGCAGTTTCGAACCAATAAAATTCCTTTGAAGGCTTTGATACAAGCAATTTGAGTGGACATACAATGATCCTATGCCATAGGACATACGCAATGTTTATTTTTATGTTTTCTTCATCACCTGAGAATGGTTATTTTTTTTTTGGAACTTTTTTATTGAATTGTACATACAATAGACATTTTTATCCCAAGATTAATCCAACTACTACAGTACAATATGCTGTATATCGTCAGTGTATGTGTGAGAGACTGTATATGTGTGTGAAAAAGAGTGAGAGTTATTATACGTATGACTGTCTATTTCTATAAATTTTCATTAGTGTATATTTTTTATATTTATACACTTACTGAATCGCCTTATGTAACCGCAGCTTCCGCATAGAAGACAATGACCTTACTCACCACGCCATTGACGCTTTGTGGTTGCTTATTATTTATATATCTTTATCACTGCTTACTTTGAGCTAGAAATGTAAGCGGTAATGTAAAAAAGTCAAATATTAATTTTAGTGGCTCTGGTTACCACACTATCAGTGTTCAAGATGGCGTTCGGAAAGGTACCAGCATAATCAAAATTGTGTCTTGGATACTGTAAAAGCGGAACAGACGTATCTGATAAATGATGAAAGTTTTGATTACGACATCTGTACGCAACGCGTAAAAGTGGGGGGCGTTAATCTTCATGAGAAATTTTAGGGTTTAATTCTGAAATGGTTAAATTGTGGTGCATTTCGCTAGCATAGGTGGTGTCTCCAGAAAATTTTAAGTCTATCACAAATTTCAACTGTAAGTTATCTCATTGCTACGTTTTTATTTTGATAAAAATTGAAAAGCTAAATTAATAATTATATTTCTCACACCACACCTATAAAAATACGATATACGAAGTTTTATTGCATTTCAAATAAAATCAAAAACCATGCTTTCGATACCTCGGTTAGTTTAGTGAAGTGACTTTGAATTATCGATAATAGTGCTAACGATATTTATTAAATTAGATTTTTTGTTTAGCGAGCAAGCTTTCCTGATTGCCATAACACAAAGATGCTTATTCTTATGTCATCAGGCTTGTAAAATGATGTTAGCCAAGTGGTCATAGAAGGTTCTGTAACAAACTGTGCACCATTTTTGTATCCCCATGATAAATTGATAATTTCTACGATAATTTATTTTTGTTTGATCTTTGGTTATCCTTGAATTGTGATAGGGACCTATCCACGCGCAGGTCCAGTGCTACACACTCCAGAGAGCCGTGGGATTAGGAAGTGGGTACAAGGAGTCAGCTGTCCTAGTAAAAGGGGATCATTGGTCTGGTCACCACTGCGTCTATGTGTCCATAGCCAACAGTCAATTTAAATATCCTCTTAACTATTGTAACTTATGTATTACACCGTCATTTGTGTCACACAGTCAACATTATTTACCATCTGTCACCACTATAGGCCTATCAACAGGCCAGTCGTCTGAAATGAATTTTAATTGGTAAAAAGGATTCAAATTCAGTTTTCTCTCACTGGGAGTTCTACGATGGAATTTGTAATAAGTTTTCTGTAATGCATAGTAATTACTTTTACTCTTTGAATTAGCGAGTGCGCATCAAAGTAATATACTAGAAACTCCAAATATCGAGTAAAGTCACAGTGCACTTCGATCGATCCTTTGAGGTCTTTTGTGGCTTCTTGCTTTAACTTTTCCTTTGCCATAAACCTAATTATATCTTGGGGCCTAAATGAAATCCTGCAGTCTCTGGATGTGGACTTTTGATATGCCACTTCCAATTGATAGTGATGTTAGCCGTAATATCGATATAATTTTTTTGTAAATAAAACATTTAAAACGTTAAAAAAATTGTGAAGTTTAGTAATTAATAAATATTAGATTATTTGTTTTTGATTTGGTAATAGTTCGATGCCCGTCTTGGTTACACGCGGGTATTTTTGTCTTATATACAAAAACTTTAATTCACAGTTAAATCCTGCTACAAATACAAAAAAAATCTTAGGTCTCACTCACTCGCTTACTTGTCATAGTAAGATACTTTAACAACTGTAGAGAAATGTTTTAATCTAGCATTTTTAAGTCCACTTTTAAAGATACGAAACCGAAAACCTATTTTACTTTCACAAAGGCAGATTCAGTTTACACCGTTTAGGGGATTCGCACGAAACTTCGTGAAAGAGCAGAAAATAGTTCGTTAGTAATTTGGTGCGAGAGTGTAGCGCGTAAAGCTGCGTTCACACTTGTGTTGGGAATCTCAAAGTCAAAATTATTACATGAATCATTATCATTTCATTTATGTTAGAATAGGTTCCTTTAAAAGAGACGTGTAACTACGGCGAAATGTCTTCGGGCCATCCCGTGTTGTCGATGGAAGGCGCGTAGATAGGTGCGTCGCTGAGGAGTTTAGTGGGTGAGAGCCCCACACACCTCCCTCTTCCTCCTCCCCAGAGGTTAGGGGATCGGCTGGTAGAGCTTCTCCTCAGCGTCACGAAAAAAAAAAGGGTTCCTTTAAAAGAGGCGTATAAAAGCACTTTTTGGCCGGCAAGATGAGGGTGGCTAGAGCAGTATGTCGCATGCTTCACTAGCTATCTTCACATATGGACTCCTCTACTGCTTATCATCAGGTAAATATGTCTAGTAAGGAATTCCATGCTTTAGCTGTGTGACAGAGAAAGGAGTCACAAAATCTCTTAGTGCGTAAAGTAGACGTGGCAACAGTGAAGGCGTAACTCCGTAGACCCGCACGCGTACTCCTTAGAGAAACACAAGGAGTTTGGTCCATAACACCACTACGCTGCCATGATTCGACTTGGTGTGGTTGCCGTTACAACCAGGTTCAACTGCTTAATGCACTGACTCAAGATAATATATATTGATTGACCCGTATAAGGCATGAATAAAGTGGCTTTGATTTCGTTATCCAAACCAGAGCGATCAAGTCACTACGCCATTGAGCTCTTCTTAATAATAATACATAACATGAAATACTAAAGTATGCTTTGCCGAAATCACTGTCTCCCGTCTTTTATTTTGTTTTGATATATATAGGTAATATGTGACTCGAGATCAGTAACGATTACGGCGTACAATGTAGACACGGCACTATTGGAATTGGTTGGCTTAGGATTTTAATTTATATCCGTGCAAGCTTTTTCTACTGACTGTATTTCAGAACTTTCTGGTATGGCAATTACCATTAACTTCTTTGCAAAACTGCATATTAAAATTATATGTTGAAACATATTTAATGTGTTGCGTTAATCTTTAAAATACTTTTTTATTACTCATACTCGGAAAGTACGTCTCAAGTTGCCTGAGGAGAGGGTGGAAAGTTATACTTTGAGCCCTAGGCAGAATCGTTTTCAATTGACAGCTGTCATTTAAAAAATGAACGTATTTTGTGTTGTTTTTAATTTTAATCATGTTCCAACTTGTCAATTACAACGCGATGTTAAATTGAAGTATTGTAAAAATAAAATTTCGTATATATATTTATTTAGTGAATTTGTTCTAATTTATATTCGCCTTTTTCTTTCAAATAACTTAGAATTTGCACAATATTTACCATTTTATCAATAATGAAAATATAAGTAAAGGTGGGAAAACAGAAAATCGATCTTTATTTGTTTCTCGCGAATGTAAACAGAACTCTACAAGTTTTGTTTATGCATCCATGTGGCAGACATTTGTATTTCATGTTTGTATTTTTACTTTACTTGTGTCCATAATCAGAGCAAAATGTTTACCCCGGGTAAAAGACGTTCGACTATTGGTCAAACCCCATCAAGGGATACTTATTCCCTTGATGGGTTTGACTTTCCACTCCTAGACTAAAATTTAACTATCGATTGACTTCTGACCACCAAACTAAGTCTAAAGTTTAAATATATCTAGAAACTGTGGTAAAAATGCCAATGCAAAACCTTTTTTTTCAGTCTATTTTTTAAATTGACAATTTAATGGTATGTGTATGTATTGTATTATTTATTTATTTTTAATTCAAACAAAAAAGTACGGTTTTCCCTTACGACCTAACGCAAAACTGGTTCTGTTCTTTAAAAAGTAAACTCGAAATATGACAAACTTTTCTCTTCACATGAAATATCTTACGGACTCCTACTAGAAACAAAATATGCAAAATAAAGTCAAGTTAAAGTCACAATAACTTTATTTAAATAGACAAATTTACTAAGTACTTTTAAATCGTCACAACAGGGAATATGTATGAGAAAAACAAATAAATGTAATTAAAGGCAATAGTCATAACTTTGTGGGTATCAACCGGGAATTTACAAATTGTCCCAGTTATAGAATTGAAATATGTTCTAAATAAATTGTTAGTTTTAATTCTAAAATATTATTTATTATAAATAACGTATTGTTACGTATTTTTATTACATCTAAAACTATTATATTCCTTTCTTTCGCTATCATATTTTGCATTTTAAAGAGCTCCCACGAACGATAGAATAAGTTATTTTGTGTTGAAAGATTAATAGTTAACTTGGAAGCCTTATCGATCTACTGCTGGAGGATTGACTATTAATTCACTTAACCTTCTTCTCACGTGAACGAAGCCAACCTTGAGTTAAAATTACCATTCTTATGTTGCGTTCCTTATAATATTTAGTTTTAAGTTTTAATGTAATTTTACGGATAACTTTAAGTAATTAGTGTAAAGTTGTTAATAAATAGTTTAGTAGTAGTTAAGTTAGTAAAAATGAATATGTATATGTACTTATCTATATGTATATTTTTACTAACATAAATTAATGTTATACTTTAAATTTACATTCTTAACCTATTTTCAAAGAAGAGGTTCTCAGTTAGTATATTTACGAAATTTATGATCGGATTCACGTGATTTTTTTGTTCTATACCGTATACTCATGATACATACATCTGCCCCTAACAAGATTAGAGCCCGACACCTTTAGCTAAAAGACAGGCATACTCACCACACGACCAAACAGTTGTCTGAAATATAATTTTCATCAATAAGAATGATATAATTTTAAATGAAGTCACTGCTATGTTATAACTTATCAATTACAGTACCGCCAAACAAAGGGAAGCTGAAATGGTCCAACTTACCATCAATTATGATCATTAAATTTAACACAGTCCTCTTGTTTATGTAAATGAGAAGCTTATTTATTCCCACAGTTATTTGGGAGCATTCGGCACCCATTGTTCAGATGTGGATCTGATATTACCTTGGTTATTTACACCACGAATTTAATTTAACCTTTCACGTTCCATATGGGTGAAAGATATATGCTTCACATCGTCGGGTTTTCTAGACATTAAACATTATTGTATTTAGTTACATAATGGTGGCAAATAAAACAATATATTTAAGATTATGATTTGTATTGAACTGATTGACTTTACGGTCGTACAAGAAGTGAATGTCACTATGGGAATATAAATAAGATGCGCATGCGCCTTGTAAACGCACTTAAGCAAACACACAATGTGTTTCGCTTGCTCTTCATGCGCTTTAACAATTATCTATTTTGGGGACTTTGTAGTTTGTAATTATGTGTACCTCATGGATGGAAAGCAGATACAAATAGTCTTTTTAATAAAGAAAACGGTTAAACAACATAAAAATTTAAAGAGATTGCGTGACTCCATACGTATTCCCTCCCTGGGACAATTTGCAAAAACCCGGTTAATAACTACTTAAAGTAATTACTATAACTAGTGTCATATAATTTAAAAGAACTTAGTAATGAGGACTATTAAGATATTTAGATTTTGACTACATACAAAATGCGTTCTTTCTGAAAAGGCATGAAAAGTCACTTTGGGCCGGCAAGGTGGGGGTGGGTAGGACATTATGGTGTATGCTGCACTAGCAAGCTTCACGTATGAACTCCCCTACTGCTTACCATCAGAAAGTTTTGAGTCATTTGCTTTGTTTTTACAAAAACATGAGACAAACCTAATAGTAACATTTCTGAGTAAACTTTTCTGTCGGTAACTTATCAAAGAGTATATAATTAACCAATAATCAATAATCTGAACATAATCAGCCTTTAACCGACTTCAAATAGTAGGAAGCATGTATTTTATATGTATATTCACAGATATATCTGACGATATTCAAAGTGTTTATTCGATTGAGTTTACTCTTGAGGTGGTCCTATTGTCTTCAAGTATCTGGTGGTGGGATCCCAGGGATTACGAGGGCAAATCTCCAGAATTAAATTCACGAAATGTTCTGGCTAGTACTGTTAAACTGCTAGCATTTGTAGTTTTCATGTCGTTTCATTTTTTAAAAGCAAGGAAGAAAGGGAATACTTTGGGTGCATCTCACTTTTACTAGTATCTAGATTTTAGATACATTTTTCCTAGGAAAAATGCTGTAATTTCATTTGGCGTTGGAATGTTTTAGACGACGTTTTTGCTAGAAATTTGTACTGGTATTTCACGAAATTGCTTCGCAGAAATTAAAAGCTCAATAACGGTTTTAAGAGAAGGTACGGCTCAGAGGTATTTTTTAGTCGAATTTTATCACCGTATTGGGGAGCACTCCACGTTACATGGTTGTAATTAATATTTCAATCGAAAAGTGAGAAATATGATATTATCTACTGGCTCCATACAATAAGCGATAAAAACAGTAACACGCATCTCCATACGAATGAAATACGACCTATTTCCATAGCAATAAAAACTAATATCATGAAAACGATTATTAAAACGATTTATTTAGTACATATTTAAATACTATAACTGGGACAATTAGTGAATGCCCGGTTGATACCCAGTTAAAGTTATGACTATTGCCTTTAATTATATTTATTTGTTTTCTTATACATATTCCCTGTTGTGACGATTTAAAAGAGCTTAGTAAATAAGTCTATTTAAATAAAGTTATTTTTGACTTTGACTTTTGACTTTTTGAGTGAAGTTCGTTTCCAGCTGCCACCTTACCTTCACTTGCCATCAGGTGAGATGAAGGCTTTCCATAACACAAACTAAGCTTAAAATATCAGAATCCACGGAAACTGAAACATCGCACCAAAACTCAGTTTAGAATTAAACGTTTAACAATGAAAATAGTTTCTGAGTTGGTAACTCCTTTGACAATGTTAGGTACACAGATATTTAAACGAACGCCTTAATTCTTTGAAAATAGTTATTTTACTGATAATTAAAATTTTCTATTATCACTTACGTCACTCAATAGTGCTTACACTGTGATTTGTCACATTCTTTTGTATTTTTTTACATTTCTGTGATTAAAATGTAAAAAACAAAATTCATTTCATCTGTTTTTACATTTCTAATCTTATTATTAACTTAGGATTTGAACATAATACAAACTATTTACAATGATGTATAAGGGGCAGGACTAATCTTGCTAAGTTTTTGCAAGATTAGATTCTTTTCAGGTCAGGAACTCCCGGTAGATTTATAAACAGATTCTTAGATTTACTTCCAATAAATGTACATATATGTACCAAAGCTGAATAAAATATTTAGATTTTGAATAGTTTGAGAGATTCTTAATTGAAATAAACTTTTTTGTGTTATTTGGTTGTGTCCGTTTTAAATTATAATTGTGTGCACATAAATTGTTAAATACCTACAATATAGCAGAAAAACGTATACTGAAATAGCAACACTCTCACTCGATTTTATAATAAAACTAAAATGTAATCTGGAGCACAAAGAATATCTTCAGCAAGAACCAGGAAATGAGAGGCGAACTTTGTATATCTTTTTTGTTTGTAGCCGGTCGACGCGTACTAAAACTTCAGTGGTGTCTTGCAAATTGTTGTTTTTCCTTTGAATATAAATATTTTGTACCATTTTGTTATTTGAACACGAATAATGATTAAAATAATGTTTCCACCACTAAGGGTTCGGAAAGGATTTACATGTATCAAATATCAAGACTAAAAAGTGTTTATGATAAAGATTTTCTTTTTACCAAGCCTCATCCATAAATTGTACTCATTCCACTTCCGGGCTACGTGGGGAAAACTCGAGTGTAGTTATAGCTATAAAACTGTGCACCAGCTGAAATCGGAAAGTTTTGAGCTTGGTTGTAATAGCATGCGTCAAGAAGCTAAACATAACTTCCAAAACACGTAACCAAAAGATAACAAAACTACTACGCAACAAAGAATATCTAATTTAATTTAAAACTTAAGTTCTAAGCTTAAAATGCATAATGCCTCAGCCGAGGGCTGTTTAAGCTATGAAATTGTATCCAAAATGTTATAGCAATTGCCTTGCAGATATCAGATATCACTTTTGATAATTTAACGTTTCTCGTGGAACACTCTACGACAGATTGTAAAATTTCGTGTAGGCTTTTAGTAAAGTGTGGGTCATACATTGATAAAGAAGGATTCTTCTGCTTATTACGTGGCAACTCTTTTTGCAGTGTGGCCTATGTAAGTAACATTGCGTTTTTATTTCAGTCGTGAACGATTTTGATGTGTAGTGTAATAACAGAGCGTGCGACGAAAGAACATCTCTTGTATCCAGAGTATCCATGCAACTGCAATATGGAATGACTTCATGATTCCTCCTTCACGGGCCTTCCGTAAATAAAAAATGTATAATTGTTATTTATTTATTTCCTTAATACTAACAACTATCATTACAGATATGAAGCGAAATTTACAATTATTAATTTTAATAATTGTAAATTTCGCTATCTAATTAGGCCTTGCCTTAATTTAATAAGACATTCAATTTTTTATTTATTTATTTAACAATTTATGTCTATCAGATAATTGTACAAAGGTACTGCTTATTTCTAAAAGAAATCTCTTCCAGCAGCCCCATATATAGGAAAAGTGACATCGAAAGTTAGAGGGGCGTTACCAATACTAATATAATTAAATACATAAAAATTTATGCATATCATATTTTCCCTAAAATATACACACATACATACACATATACGCACAATATATTTAGATTCTCTGTAAAGAGAAATAATGTGCTTAATTATATACAAAATCAAATAAAAATACCACTAAAATGTCATTCACATAAAAAGATAATGAAATCAAATAAGTTAATATCAATTCTAGATTTACCTCATAGCTAATAGTAAAATTTATAGCCCTTGTATGTTCACTAACCGCATAAAAATATGTCTACATGATAATTATGTAAAGCAAGGTCATGTCATTATACTTTTATTAACACTTTCCGATTATATTAGTGGTTAGGTGGACTTTAATTATGAAATAAAAATACATTCTTAAGTTAATGAATTTAAAAAAATGTAAATGTGATGTATGTAATGTAAATGTGATGTTAATTATTAATTATTCCACAGGTCTTCCTACATGGGAGGTTAGAACAACACCTGGTCGGATGTGGCTTCGTGAGCGTAAACGGTAGCAATAACTTGCCTTCCGAAGCATGGAAGAAATCAAGATAACTAACTTTATCGTTCGATTCAGGGGTCAACCATGGCTAACCATGGATGGAAACTGGATGCATTTGGAGACGATTATGTTCAAGAGGACATTTATGTCACAAATAACTGACACAATTATCTTAAACTAGCTTTTTAAGTTTTCGGTATTTTAAACAAGTTATCAGATATCTGTCATCTACTTTTGACATTAATTAGTATTATTAGGTTGGGGTAAAAGTCTTTTCGCATATAGTATGTATAAACTTGTTATAATCTATCTTGTAAATATTTTTGGCTGTACTATTTGTATCTGGCTTATTTTCATTAAAAAGGTTACATTTAAAACAAGAATCGAATTAAGAAAATTTTGAATCCCACTATTTTTCATTTGTTTTTCTTTCTGTAAAATGAGAGAAACGTACGAAGAAATTAGATACATGGTAAAATTTTAGAACAAAGATGGAAAAAATGCAACGCTATGCAGTTTATGGATCTGGTATAGCACAAAGTTTGTTTAAGCGTTTTCAATCCTGGAATGGATGCATTTGGAGACGTTTATGTTCAGGAGTACATTTATGTCACAAACAACTGACACAATTAACTTCTCCATTGAATTTTGATTTGTACAACCATGGCTTAAGCTAGCTTTTAGTTTTTCATTATAAGTTACAGATATCTGTCATCTAATTTCAACATTAATTAGAATTATATATACTCTGGAAATACTCTCAAGGTAACACTGGGGCTTAAAGAAAATTATGCAACGCCAACTTTTTAGTAATATTTGGAAGAATTTTAGAAATTATTTGTACAGTCCACACAAGTGATTAAATTTGTTCCAAGTGAATATAGAAATAACTATATTTCAAAAACCCCTTTTATCAATTTACTTATACTGCAAATAATGATCTAGCTATTTAGTTTCATCTGTCTAACTCCATTTGAAGCGTCCAGGATCTCCACCATGGTCAGGTCATTAACAAGACACAAAATCATGGAAATATCATATTTTAATCTGAGTTTTCATCATCTATTTCCTCTTTATCGATTCTGTGACTGTTCTGCCACGTCCTCAGCAAAAAAACCAGAGTACAAAAAGGTTTATTCCATCAATTTAACAATTTCGTACGAACGTTGTAGTCTATTTCGTGATTATGCAACCTCAGTAGAACGGCGTGCAAAGTACGGCTACGTATAGGAAACTCGTAAAAATTTTGATTGGACCCGGTCTAAATGCTTCGGTTGCAACACTTTAGCCAATTTTACCAATACGGAGCGTTATATTCTCCATTTTGTTCACGCCCTCTGTGATTTAATGTATTTCATACTATTTAAACGATTTAATCACATTTGTGAATGAGTTTATTAAATAACTCATTTGCTGTTACCCCTGTCTATCCAATGTTGCCTGGAAGAGATCGCTCTAAGCTAGAAAGCCGCATATTGTGATTTTTTAATATTTTTTATGTAACATTGTTGAGGTACAATAAAGTATTATTCTTATCCTTTCCATTTTGATAGGGACGAATGTTATATTTCTGTTAGTGTAGTTACTAAAATAAAATAAAATAAAAATAGCTTTATTTGATGTAATAGCTTCTCAACCTTTAATTTGTTAAGCTGCGGTATACTCCTGGGAACTTCGAAACAATGGAAGTTGATTTGTCTTTAAATTTTAAGGATTTAATAAGACAAGTAATCTTATTAACCTATCAATCCGTAAAATTAACGAAACGTTGGCTTATTATTACTAGAAGACTGCGCTGTAAAATTGACACGAAGCGATATTAATGGAGCCTTAATTAATTATTTAAAATTAATAAAGAGTATTATTTATTTTTGATTTTAGTAAGATAAGATTTTGGCTTGTATACGAATAGTTATTTTTAAGGCAAGTAGTCTTAGAAAAGTGTGTGAATATTAAAGGCTATTATATGAATCTTAACTATGTGGAAATTAATATTAAATGATTGATTAATGATTTCTCAAGAACAACTCCATTTCAGTGAGCTCTGGCGTCCTTACTACAGGAACAAAACGCTACAAAATAGCATAAATTTGCTTTAATTTTGTATCAAGTAAATCATTCAAACGCATGTCCCTTAGCTAGCGGCGAATAGGCAATGTTAAGAAATGTAAAAAATACTCTGCTTAAAACCTATTCCTAAATGAGAAGTTAAAATTTGGTTGGTTCTCTCTTTTACTTAGCCCTTTTACATAAATTCAATTCAATTCTTTATATTGCGATCCATAGTTACATAATATGTAGATCTTAAGACTATTTATAACCCTGTCGGACACAACAAATTTTAGGATATACAGAAGAAAGGTAGATTTGAGTTAAGTGCTTTAGTTTGTATTATGGTCAAATTCAAATGTATTCATTCAAATTAATAATTATCTTGGGATTGTTTGGAATTCTAAGTCAATAAAGTCTAAATATTATTTCTATTAATATTAACCCTATCTTAAGAAGGACTTTATAAAACACAAGCTTAAAAAGCCCTCCAGATATTTATCCAAAACCATTTCTCAATAAAACCAATGGAACACATCCAATTGTCATTGCATCCCTTTCATACTTCTGTGCATTGCTTCCTGTTGAATTTTACAATACCGTTTGAACCGTAACAATATTAAATATTCGCATCCATTCTAGTTTAGAAAAGAACAGTAGATCAAATTAATGGAGATTTTTGAAGGAATCCTGGTTTCGTGTCAGGTTAACTAAACAATATCAGAAGGTGACAGAATGTCGGATATCCGTATCCGTTATGGATACAAGACTAAACACTCGATCGATGGTAGCCGTATGATGCTTTTGGGACAGACTTCGACGGTCTACCATTGAATGGAGAAAATTTTAAAATACATGTGCCGTGATTAATTTATTTAACGTATAATTTTCTTTTAAAATATTGCATCACTAACAGGCCCCTGATTGGCTGTTTGGTAGTTTTATCCACCAATCATATTAAGGGGCGCTACTAGCAACAAAATGGTGGGAGTCAAAAACCTAGAAGGTGACGACGGCAGACTAATCGGGCATTATCGTTTCGTCTCTTGTAGCAACAACTTGTTTACTGAATTACTGTCCGTCTGTTATTATTGTGGGATAAGGTTATATTAAGGTGATTTTAATTTTCTATGATACACCATGATTCAGGGTCAAAACACCAAACTTTGTTGTTTTTAATTTAAGATCTCAAACCCGTTTACAGTTTGAATAAGACTGTATAATAATATAAATGGTCCATCTATTACTTCAGCATGATTCTCTGGATAGTTTCATCGACAAATCGCCTCCCTGCATATCCATCGCCCACGGGTTAAGCTAGTGATGTGATCGATGTTATTAACAGTATTAGTGATGCACAATATCTGCTCCTGGCAGTTTGTGTATTAATAGAATGGACTCTGATGTAGCGACGATAGCTCTTATTGTATCTACATATATTGTTACATTCGGGCGACGTTCATTACTCGCTCGATTATTATATAATATATTAATTACGAGACAGCTACACTGTCATCGGGTGTTTTATATATACATATTAACACATTGTGATCGGGCAGTTTTCGGCCGCGTACTAGTGCTGGTAACGGGTGATTTTTCGCGTAATTTCGCGCTAACGTAGACCTCTAGAGAAATTGCGATAACTTCAAAAATATTTGTTTGATTTCAATAATTCTTTTTGCAAATTATTTATTTTATTATTTGTAGAAATGTATTCTTGGCTACAACCCTACAAACGCTTTATAGCGAAAACTCAAGTATATTGGAACCCGTATTTTAACGTGACCCGCGCTCCACAAACAATCTATCAAAAACGTATTAATACGTGATCCGATCACAATGTGTTAATACTAATAACTGTACTAACTGATATCCTTTAGTCTATTTAAAATTATTTGTGAAGGATTTGGGGAGAGCATAAAACTGTTTCTAACTTGAGATAAGTAATATGTATTTTTAAATAGTTAAACAAACTCTAGAAGTTTTCAAAAAACAAAAAACGGAGGTAGAATTCGAACATTATTTCACCGCGGGGTCACTGTATTATTTTACCGTAAGGTTTTAACATAAACAAAGGTTTTATTCTAAACATTCTAAGATCTATAGACTTATTAAAACAACAATTGGCGATCACTTTCGTGACTCAATGCACAAACTGGGCAAATGTTTTTCAAACCGTAGCTCAGGGCCGAGTGACGTATTGAACTATGCCATTTTTCCAGAGGCCACTGTTAGACATACGCCTCCACCATGGATCTCCCAATCGATTGCTCCTTGCCATCCACATCCAGCACCTTTCCGTGACTTTAACTAGATCGTCTGTCCAACATATGGAGGCTTACCAACGCTGCATTTCCCGGTATGCGACTGTCACTCAAGAATATGATAAAAAAAAAATAAAGAAATATTATGGGTAGTTTAATCTGACTGAAACGATGGAAACTGATCGCACCAAGTCAAATAAACTCAGTAGCACAGCTCAGGTTACATAGCAAGGTATCAGTTTACGATTCATGCCTCGCCCAAACCGGCTGTCACCGGGATTTGGCAAGCCGGTTTGTCGATTTAATCCTGTTGACGTCACAAACAGTGGGAGAACTTAACTCGATTAGATCGAATATGCGAACAGGAAGCTGCAACGAAGAGAGAAGACGAATTAGACGAGAAATAACCAATATTAGCTAACCTAGAAAATATATATTAATAGTTATGCTGTTAGTTAAAATTTTATTAATTTTATTCAATACCTGAGCGATATTTCTGGATTGAGTTTGTCGAGCAGAATGGCGTGCAGAATTTTTCATTTCACCTGATGGTAAGGAAGATAACGCTATGGACTATATCCAGATCCCTTAACCATAGAGGATCTGACTATCTTGTGAGACCTTAGTGAGACCCGGGTTACACCTACATACCTGTACGGCGAGAGGGTAACGTACCTAGATATACCTACCTATACAATAAACTAACTTAGCCCAGCACCTTCCCTAAACACTATTTGTTAATTTAAAACAAAACTGTATCTAAAGACAGAACCTATTGTTATTACAATCAAAACCAGCCTTTATATATCGCACACGTTTTCCAGCGCCACACCAAGATGTTCATTTCTAACGAATTTTTCACGTCAAGTTTTATTCGTAACCTTTTTTTATATATATGTTAAGCTCAGCAAATGACTCGACACCACTTGATGATAAGCAGTAGAGGAGTCCACATGTGAAGATAGCTAGTGAAGCATGTGACATACTGCCCTAGCCACCCTCACCTTGCCAGCACAAAAAGTGCTTATGTATATAAAGTGCTTATATATTCCAAAGATATTACCTTGATTCAGTTTTAGTAATATTTAATTAGTTTACTAACGTTGTATTCAACAAAGTCTCTGATGCAACTATCGTAGGATAAATAAGATTAAAAACATACCAATATCTAATCATTTCGGCGTTGAACAGAGTTTGAAGTGTGTTATAATTGACTACATTAATCTTTTTTCTTACAAGGATTTGTTCGATGGCCTACATCTCTTCCTAGCTCGTAAAGACAGACAATGGTAATTTTTTCTAAAATACTCTTTAAACTATAACAATGTTAATGAGAAGCTGTATTAATTAGGTATATAATTAAACCTTGGTGCTATATACAAAATCAGTTAGCAACAGCACAAGTAACTAGAAACCTCAAGTCACGATGCCTAGTCATGGCACATTCAACTGATTCTAAAAGCATTGTGTTGTCGCCTGCATTAATTTACACAAACTCACACTATCTCGCAAAGATGGCGGTAACTTAACCCGGCTTATTAATCAAAAGTGTTACACCGTTAGAGCCTATTAATCACGAAATTACGGAAATGTGCGCTAATCGTGGGGTTGTGGAATTTTGAGCTTCACTAAACGGTAAACTGATAATGTAAAAGTAGCGATGCGTGGTTAATTTAAGATGTTTGGGGTTGTAATTGTAGGCAATACATGTTTACAGTATTGAGCTAACATCCCAAAGGAAGCGATAGGGATGACGATGTGTTGACTGATTGTAATAACAAAACACTTTAAAACAACAATTACTTTTATGGATTATTTATTGATTTATTTATTTTAAGGGCAGTCGACAAAAACACATTCTAACAAAAATATTTAACTATAGCATAGACATTAAATTAAGTACAGTTTTTAATTAAAGACAGACAGTTATAATTATAATATCTACTTAACTTAAGTTTATATATTTTTTTTAATAATGACTTAAGTTTAGTATGGATTAGTTATTAAATTCATTAAAAAAACTTAGTCATTGTAACCCGTAATTTAAACGTATATTCACTTAGTTTTGCAATGCATGCATACAAAATATCACGGCGTGACGTCATACTGCAAAACCCGTGACAAAAAAATGTGCTATCCAAATTGTGAATCTCTGGAAGTTGCCAAGCTTTGAAACAATTACTTTACCAATGATAGAATAGAATAGAATATATCTTTATTGTACATCAGCCAATTCAGAAGAGAAATATACAAAAATCATTTAACTAATTTTGTACAAAGAGCGACCTTATCACTAAAAGCGATCTCTTCCAAGTAACCTTAGGATGGATAGGATTAAAGATAAAGTACTTTGGAGGAAGTTGGCGACGTATAACGAATATATAAATGATAAAAGATATTACATACAAATATCAAATATATACATACATAGGTACATACATTACATAAATATATATCGACTACAACAAACAATAAAATTGTCATAATGCCTATTACAATAAGAGATTCTACATCCTGCTTAATTTACTGTTGGTTTATTGTGATAAAAAAATTATCATGACAATGGAGAAGATTTACCGTACAACCCTGCTTACATACTCGCTACATTACTTATCCTCAATTACACCGGGCGACCTTACTCCACCGCATTAACAATATGGAGGAGGCTGGGGCAGTATGTCATATACAACACTTTTTATAAAAAAAAAATACAAAGTTGTATTTTGTTGCGAGTTTTCATAAGTAGATGTAGATGATTCTCAAAACTGCTGAACAAAATTAAATTGAATAATATCACATATAACATATATTTTTATCATGTCTGCTAATATAATTTTAGACACATTTACCAAATTAAAATTACGATCTAAAATTCTAACTCAGTAATTACACAAATTAATTTAATCTTCTTAAAACGACGCTAACTTCGGCGTAGATAATAATAAGAAATAAGAATATTATTATAAATTCCAATTTTATTACATGAGCTAAAGTAGATCGACTTGTTTATTCACGACATGCACAAACATGTCATAAATATAATATGTATCGAAACAAAATAACGTTATTGAAAAGTAATAACACGAAGAGTTCCGTTAAAACATTTATATTCGTTACCTCAATAAAATTACTTCACCGCCCGCTCGCTCTCAGACGTTTTACTGAGCTTTTAAACGCGAAAGCTTTACAAAAGGTGGAAATTATTTTACGTGTCTTTATACAGTACAATAATGATCTATCCCTGAGCTTAAAAGGTTTTCTTTATTGTATGCCGGTATAAAATATTTTGTTGCATTGACTCTGTTACTGTAATTTGTGAAATTACAATTGCATATAAATATTTTAAAAGTTTAAGTAGTTTTCTGCGTAAAGTCATTGTCTTCCATGCGGGAGGCAGCAGTTCGAACTCCGCCTCTTACCAATGTGTTTTAACTCCTAAAACTCAAGAGTCCTTCCATCATCAGCGCAGAATTGTGGCAGAATTCTTGAACTGATTAACGACGCAAATATCTGAAAATACTTCAGAAATACATGAAACACGTTGAACTCTTAAATTTAAGGGCTTTACTCGATTTTCCTAAGATTGCATCATCACATCCTGACTTGACTAAAGGTATACCTTTCAAACAAAAAAGAGGTTTTCCAAATCTATTCCGTTCGAGTACTCGGGGAATATACATAAAGAAAATATAACGGCGAATTGATAACCTCCACTTCTTAAAATCAGTTTAAAGCCAGAAAACTCTTCCAAGATATTTTAAAGCTTCCAGTAGTGATATTTAATATGCAATCTGTCTAAGTGCACCGTTAGTTGATCATGGCTGGGTGATAAGTTGTATGTATCTGCTTACTTGCAACAAAAACACAAATGAATAGTATAAAAAGACATATTTAAAAGTGCTTTGTCCTTCTAAACTGAATCGATTTCATTATTTTTCCATTGAACAAAAAAAGGTATTGGTAATATCCATGTTCTGCTCTTTAAAAATATATTTACCAAACATTTTTAATGGATGTCTGAACACAATATTGAATCTGGCATATTTTTAGTAATTATTTATATATTCACTATTATATAAATACCTTATTTTCTCCCTGGACAAATTATTGTTTCTCCCTTGGAAAATGTCACTAGAACACAGCATTTGTAAGGAAAAAATAACTTCATGTTTCATCTTAGTTGTATGAATTTCTGTATTTCAATTGCATAGTACCTTCTAAGACAAGAAGCGTCTAATAGCATTAGGAGTTGCAGTCTTCGTTAGCAAGCCAGAAACAGGCAGTTCATTACGAAATTGGATTTAATTTCATTGTATTAAAGTTGAATGTATAATGCGTTTAATTAAAGTATAAAGTGGGTAATGCATTCAATAGTCTAACGTGCCTCATTTGAAGTGATGTATGTCAATGATATTGTGGGCTACCCCTTTGTTACACATGCACACTAACACAAATATTCTATGTTCAACCCTATATTTAATTATAATATAATAAACTCCTATATATATATATATATATATATACATAAACATAAATATCATAAACAACAACACATATTTATTTATAATATATAATTATAATATCATGAGATGTGTATCAGTTTGTCGACATCGATAATATCGACAACTGACCCTCGCACTACCATAGCGCATCGTACATAAGCCCATTGTGCGGGCTTATGTATACCGGCCGGCTGCGCCCGCGCCGCGTCGCACCTCACCAGTGGAGAACTAACCACGACGCGAAGCGCACGTCGCCTTACGCTTTGATCTCGCTTGATTTTTATTCTGTTTCTTTTGTTGATTTTTATTGTTATTCTAAAGTGGTTAAATTATTACACTAAAGTGGTGACCCCGTTTATATGAACCATGGAGAAGGAATTTCGAGATGCACGTGAAGCACCCATGCCTACCATGCGGTCGGGCAATAGTGATGGGAAAGAGTCGACATCCAATGTCGATATTTTCAAAGTCGGTCCACGACTGCCTCCATTCTGGCCTGAAGAACCTGAGATCTGGTTCGCCCAAGTGGAGGGACAATTTGCCATATCAGGTATCACTAGTGACTCCACTAAATTCAACCACGTCATAAGCCAGTTGGATAACCAGTTTTCCCGGGAAGTCAAGGACCTCATTGTTAGTCCACCAACCACTGACAAATATTTAAAATTAAAAACCGAGCTGATCAGACGCCTAACGGCGTCACGTGAAAAGCAGATGAAACAGCTTTTAATGCATGAAGAGCAGGGAGACCGAAAACCTTCCCAATTCCTCCGTCATCTTAAAAGCTTAGCTGGTGCCAATGTACCCGATGATTTTTTGAGGACTATATGGGTTAGTCGACTCTCTCACGGGATCCAGACTGTGCTCGCTGGTCAATCAATATCATCTTCCATCGACGACCTGGCAGACTTGGCAGATCGTATTCATGAGCTGGCCACCCCTTCGCCGTCAGTGGCGTCTACCAGTCAGCCGCAAGCCAGTCACAATTCAGCGTTGGACGCTTTAATCAAGGAAGTTGCTGAGCTCAGGAAGCAATTTCAGAAGCTTGCGACTGAGAGGAATAGTCGACCTCAGTCCAGAAATTCTCGATCACCCCACCGAAGATCAACATCCAGGTCGCAACGTTCCCAGTCCAATTACAGGAAGTTTCCTCTCTGCTGGTATCATAGTAAGTTTGGGGAAGAAGCCAGCAAATGCGTGACCCCCTGCGACTTCAAGGCGGGAAACTTAAAGGGCAGTCGCTAATGGCGACTGATGACTGCCCTACTTCTTCTACTGGTCGCCTGTTCGTGACGGACCGAGCTTCGAAGGTGCAGTTCCTGGTCGATACCGGAAGCGACCTCTGCGTCTACCCCCGGTCCCTGCTTCGCGATCGTCGTGCCAAGACGGACTACAACTTGTGTGCTGCTAACGGTTCCAGTATTGCTACATACGGTTATGTACACTTTAATTTAGACTTTGGCTTACGTAGACTTTATAGTTGGCGTTTTGTGGTGGCAGATGTTACAAAGCCAATCATTGGTGTAGATTTTCTTAATCACTATTACCTTATTGTAGACTGTCGCAATAAACGTTTAATTGATAGTACAACATCCTTGTCATCTGTAGCTGAAGTAGTTAGTTGTAGTAATATAGCCTCTGTAAAGGTCTTGACTGGTGAGACTCGGTACCATAAAATTCTCGATGAATTTCCCGATATCACTCGACCAACTGGTATACATCGTAACATTAAACACAACACTGTCCATCATATACGCACCATTCCAGGCCCCCCAGTTTCCTGCACTCCACGCCGATTAGCTCCTGACAAATTAAACGTAGCTAAAGAGGAGTTTCAGTCAATGATCGCCTGCGGTACAGCTCGACCTTCGCAGAGTCCTTGGGCGTCTCCCCTACACCTGGCGCCGAAAAAGGACAATGGCTGGCGCCCTTGTGGCGATTATCGCCTGCTCAACTCTCGTACAGTTCCTGACAGCTATCCCATTAAACATATTCACGACTTTGCGCATAATCTTGTTGGCTGTAAAATTTTCAGCAAATTAGATTTATTAAAAGCCTATAATCAGATACCTGTTAGTGAGGCAGACATTCCAAAGACCGCGATTACTACACCGTTTGGCTTATATGAATTCCCTTTCATGACCTTCGGACTTCGAAATGCGGGTCAAACGTTTCAGAGGTTTATGGATGAAGTCACCAGAGGCCTAGATTTCGTCTACTGTTACCTAGATGACATCCTGATATACTCAAAAGATGAGCAGCAACACGAACAACACCTTCGCCAAGTTTTCACCAAGTTGAAGGATTATGGTATGTTAGTTAACACTGCGAAATGCGTCTTCGGTGTACCAGAGGTAACATTTTTAGGTTACTCCATCTCCGAAAGTGGGTCCAAACCTTTGGATACCAAAGTACAGGCCATAAAAGACTTCCCGACTCCTAGTAATGTGCGTCAGCTTAAAGGTTTCTTGGGGATCCTCAACTTCTACAGAAGGTTCCTTCCCCGAGCCGCTGAGATTCAGGCTCCCCTACATGCTCTATTGACCGGCTCCGTGAAAGGTTCACAGCCTATCAATGTAGTAGGCGATGCCCTAACAGCTTTTAATGCATGCAAAGACAGCCTTGCAAACGCCGCCTTATTAGCACACCCTGACTGTTCCGCAAAACTTGCCTTGGTATCAGATGCCTCTGATAAGGCAATCGGTGCAGTTCTACAGCAGCATAAGAACGGAGCGTGGCAGCCACTAGCTTTCTTTTCCCGAAAGCTGAGTCCATCCCAGACTAAATATTCGCCATACGACAGGGAGCTACTTGCTATATACGAAGGTATTAAATACTTTCGACATATGGTCGAGGCCCGGCATTTCGTTGTATATACTGACCATAAGCCGATCAGTTTTGCCTTCCATGAAAGGAAGAAGAACTGTTCGCCTAGGCAGTATAGACACCTCGACTATATTTCCCAATTCACCACTGACATCAGACATATATCCGGAAAGGATAATGTGGTCGCAGATACGTTGTCCAGAATCGAGGAATTGGCAGTGCCAGTTAGCCTCGAGACTTTAGCCAAAGGTCAACCATCCGACCCTGAACTCCAAAATCTTCTAGCGGAAGGGTCATCTCTGCGGCTAGAGAAAATGACGATACATGGAAGTCATATTCCTTTGTACTGCGACGTCAGCACACCGACTTCCAGGCCGTTTGTACCAAAATTCTACCGCAGACAGGTCTTCGAAAGTCTTCATTCCCTGAGCCACCCTGGTGCTAGAGCATCTGCAAAAGTAGTTGCAGACCGTTTTGTCTGGCCCGGTATTAGAAAGGACTGCAGGGAGTGGGCTCGCGCCTGCATTGCATGCCAAAAGGCAAAAGTTAATCGCCACGTCTCTGCCCCATTAGGTACCTTTACCTTACCACGCGTTCGATTTAAGGAGATCCATATAGACCTCGTTGGCCCTCTACCTATTTCAGAAGGCTATCGGTATTGCCTAACAGCTGTAGACCGGTTCACTCGGTGGCCGGAAGCAATACCGATCGTGGACATCACAGCTGAAACTGTGGCCAAGGCTCTTATTTCCGGTTGGATTGCTCGATTTGGTTGCCCTACCAACATAATAACCGATCGTGGCCGGCAGTTCGAATCAGCATTATTTCAATGCCTTGCAAAAACTGCTGGTTTTGAGCATAAAAGAACGACTGCATACCATCCTGCATGCAACGGCATGGTCGAACGTTTTCACCGACAGTTCAAAGCCGCAATAGTCTGTCACGCGAACGATAGATGGACAGAGTCCTTACCATGGGTCCTCTTAGGTGTACGTAGCGCATTTAAAGAGGATCTCCAAGGTTCATCAGCTGAGCTGGTTTACGGAGAGCCTCTAAGATTGCCGGGTGAATTTTTTGTTCCTACTGATGGGGGTACGACGGATTTGTCTGAATTTTCTGCGCGCCTTAAGCAGATTACTTCAAGGCTTCAGCCCACACCAGCATCACGTCATGCTAGCCCTAAGGTTTTTGTCCATAAGGAAATGGCTTCCAGTGATTTTGTATTCCTTCGCGAAGACGCTTCACGCGGTGCCCTACAACCTGCATATTCAGGCCCACATAAAGTATTATCTAGAAGCGACAAAGTTTTTAAGTTGTTACTTAAAGGCAAAGAGATCACAGTGACAATAGATCGTCTCAAGCCCGCCTTCATTTTGTCAAACCAGACGGAATCAGAACCTATACCAGATGATTCAAAAACTGTTACAACACGTTTCGGACGCCGTGTCAAATTCACAGAGTTCTATCGCCCTTGACGGTCTCTGGAGGGGGGTGATGTGGGCTACCCCTTTGTTACACATGCACACTAACACAAATATTCTATGTTCAACCCTATATTTAATTATAATATAATAAACTCCTATATATATATATATATATATATACATAAACATAAATATCATAAACAACAACACATATTTATTTATAATATATAATTATAATATCATGAGATGTGTATCAGTTTGTCGACATCGATAATATCGACAACTGACCCTCGCACTACCATAGCGCATCGTACATAAGCCCATTGTGCGGGCTTATGTATACCGGCCGGCTGCGCCCGCGCCGCGTCGCACCTCACCAGAGTGGAGAACTAACCACGACGCGAAGCGCACGTCGCCTTACGCTTTGATCTCGCTTGATTTTTATTCTGTTTCTTTTGTTGATTTTTATTGTTATTCTAAAGTGGTTAAATTATTACACTAAAATATCAATTTCAATATAGATTTTTGATTACAAGTTCAATGTTTGGTTTATATCAAAAACGTTGGGTATTTCATATCAAATTAACCTTGCCAATTATATTTAATTTGTAAGATTTCAAAATTAAGTAATAATAAATTAATATTTTCCAAAAAATGTCGACAGGCCCAAAGACTTAAGACTTATATAGAATAAAAAAATAGGAATAAAATTTCACTTTTTCAACTATACTTATAAACCAAACATTACAAAGATTTTGGTAATACTTTTTGGACGACTTACGCGTCAGCTCCTGAAACATATCAATTTAATTCAGAAAATATTGTTAAAATTATATAGTTCATTATTAACATGCTGTTTATTGATGAAGTTAAAAAAAAAAGATAACACAAAAGCGTAATAAGGCTTCATTTATGCTAGATAAAACCATAGATATTATGTGAGATACATAACATTATTCTCTTTGAATGTAAAAGCCCCAATGTTTGTTATTACACAGGATTCCTCTCCCATCACACCCACTCTTAGATAACTGCTTCATGCCCGAATCAAAAAGCTGCCAAACACCTTTACATGTGTAACACAGCTGATTTGACAGCCCTTATTCCAACTCTCATAGTCGCCATCCTTAATTTTGCACGCTTGCGCGGAAACGGGCATCGCGATCTAGTAGTGTAGTAGCCTAGCAACGAAATATATAGAATTTTCCCATATTTTATTTTATGATAATAAAATTAACAAACAATCAGTGTTTTTCTGGGATATTCTGACTATTATAAATGGCGCCCAACGAGCGATTGAGCAAAGACTATCACAAAGTTCATCAATGTTGAGATAATAAGAATGCGTGGAACAATTGATGGTATTTATTTTTAAATTTCTATGATTGTAAATACTAAAAAACCACGATCAATTTATTAATAAATTTTTTACATGACGTGTAAAGAAAGGAACAGATCTTGCCTGTTCTACACCAGTCAGACCCCCGTAGATTATATACACCAAAGTTGAGTAAAAAATTTAGTTATTGACTAAAAAAGTAGTGATACAATGCTAGTCTACAATCTGGTATTGTGAAGTATATGAAAATGTCCAAATAATTTAATGCTCAGATTTCAATAACTAAGAATTGACTTCCAAAATATTGTAGTGTACGTTTTTGTCCTCGCGTCTGCTAGCCATCTCTCTGTATGTGACATCTCATTATCAGCTTCTGTTATTTGTCGCATCACTGCGCAATTGTTCGCTCAATTGTCAGCTGTTACTGACTCAGCATTTTATAGCATGGCTTAAAGCCTAGTAATTAAAGTCATCATGAAATCAGCGATAAATTAAAATACACTCAATGCAGTAATAGTACCCTGTTACTGCTAGATACTGCAAGATTCAAGCACCTCTGTGGTCTTCTGGCATATACTTCAGATTAGGAGGTTCGAGGTTTAATTTCCAGTGGGGGTAGACATTTTCTGCTTAGTTTGGTAGATGACAGGGCGTTAACAATGTCCATCTGGGTAGATACCACCATCTTACCAAAGTCCGCCACTTAGACAATAAGCCTATGGTAAGTTAGCAAGCTCCTCGGAGATTGAGGAATCCAGTTGTAGTTTGCTTCCATCTTCACTTACCCAGATGAGATGAAGGCTGAGTACTGCTCTATTAAGAATGTAAACCAGATGATTATATTAATTTAAATAGAATCAAAGCCACTCAAAAGACATAATAATATGCTGTGACTTCAAAATTATAAAAGTAGTCTCATGTAAACAAATCACGGCTCCCAACCAAATATTTTATGTCATATTTTAGTAACAAGCAAGTAACACAAAGTATATTTAATTTTTAGTTTCAATCCAAAATGCCCAACAACATGCATACAATAAACAATAGATTGAATGAAGAATTGTTATTTGATCTCTTTGTTGACCATATATCAAACCTGGATTCTCAACATGAAACGATGGTTGAAGAAGTAGGTAATTTAAAGACAGAAGTGGAGGTGGGCAGAACACTAAGCTAGACGGAATTATTGACCATGGATCATACCAGTCACGGTATGGTACTCAACAGGAGCGTCTAGGCCAGTGATTATACAACGAAGCCGATATACCTGTCGGGAGCTCACTGGACGAGGCTGGCACAGAATCATGAGCAGAAGCTTTTGCCCAGCAGTCACTTGATACAAGCCTAGTTTAACTTTATTTTTAAGTAATTTTTATTGATTATTGACTTTTATTAATCTCAATTAATGTTTGCATTGATCATGATTAAAAACAGGAATAACAATAGTACCAGAAATATAATGAATGAAGTCCAGGCAACTCCTGATATTTAGCCTGCATCATAGATGACAATAAATTGATTATGCTTCACGATGTTAACACCAGCTAGAATAATTACTAACCACGTAAAATTACGAAAAATAAATTGATAAATGATAAATCAACCTCCCAATTTGTTGGCGGCACAACACGTTACGAAGTCATCAATATGACGCGCGTTGCGAACATCCTGTCTCCCTTGACATTGATTGATAGCTCCCATATCTACCTGAACCGGATCCCTTCGTTCCCACGCATTCCCTACAACTGTGGAACTCTACTGAGGTCTCTTATTACTGGTTAATTGCTTACTCTGACTGTTACAATGAGAGCTCTTTACCCTACTATATATTGAAATGAATGGGGCGAGCGGTGAACAATCTCGAGGTCATGTAACACTGGTCATGGTAACGTGAACATGGATATATGAATTGTGTTCATTAATTTGTCGTGTGACATAACGAAAACTGTTATCAACATTCAAATATCTGTTTTATAATTCTTATTCATTAGGTTTTGGTTACATTTTAACTGTGGTTAGGTTCTATTTTATAAAGGGAGAACTCCGTTGTTCTGTTTGTATTTCATTTCAGTTCAGGTAATCTGACGTAATATTTATTTTAAATTCCTCTCGTTCTAACAAAAATTTAGTCAGAAAAACTCTTTGTTACGATATGAAATTAGTGTTTGTTCTTGAAATTGGTCGTCTCGTCACACTGAGAAATACGTAATCAAAATTTAACGTTAACCCAATAATAATAAGGCACAAAAACTTAAAACAACCTAGATAGGTTCTTAAAGCAAGAGCGAGCGTTCTATAATTGAAATTTCATAATTTATAAGCAAGTAGTGTACTTTTGTACGAGAATATTTGTAGTGAAAAATTGTCTGAGATATTCTTAGACAGATTTGTTTATTCTAGCTTCTGTCTGCGACTTCGCTCTTTTGAAAGTTGGGTGAGAGGAGCGGAATATGGATGAATATTGTTATATTGATGAAATACAATGATTAAACATACTGTCTATTATGTATAACATCCTTGCAATGCATATTGGCTGTTCAATTACATTATACTCAAAATATCTACGAATGTACTTACTAATTTTTATTATATATGCAGTAAATACTTCAATGAATTTTGATACTTTTCTCTTGTATTTCTTGAGAAAGACAAAGCCTAATCATCCTAATTTAAAGTAAGCCCGAGTTCCTTAGTAGGGACGAATTGAACTGTTAATGATGGTATAACCAATTTCAAATGTCATTACTTTGTTTCACTTTGACTTTGACATTCTCCAAAGCTAAAGTATTCGTCGAAGCGGTGGACATTAGAAATTGAGTCTATTTAAATAAAGAGCTTTTTGATTTTGACATTACTTGTTCAGGAGGGGTAACATGAATGAAATAAAAAGAGCTATCTATCACACATTGACTTTTTAAACCGTTCAAGATTGTACTGTTGGCAAGAGCTTGAAACCTCTATGAAGTCTTTGAAAGTAAAAAAATCCTAAAATACATGGAAAGTGACCAAATCAAGAATCTAGTTTAATATATTGGTGACGAGTCGCAATAGATATTAGACTTATACAATATTAATTCACCACAAAAAACGATCAACGGTGCCTAGATAGACAAGGTCATTAAAGGGCATTTTCTTTATTACCATTTAAAAGCGAAAACTACAAGAAAAAAACACGTTTCTTTTTCGGATTTCACGAAATTCCTGGAATTTATATTTCCCTGCAGCATATACATTGTACTCCCACTACATAATACACTTAGGGAGGCTTTCAGAGCAGCGTCTCCTGAGATAAATTGTGATATAAAATGCCATAATCTCGTTTTAGTTACGATACCGCATTATTAGAAGGAACTGTCTTTCACATTGTTGCTTTTGGCTTCAGCACCAATAACTGGTTTACGTTATCTTCTTAAATATTTTAATTAGGAAGTTTTAATCAAAACTAAAATTATAATTTATTTTACTTATCTATATTGATATTATCTGTTAAATTCGGTGCATCAGTTTCTATTATTTCTGGAAACAAAATAACAGCAACTCCAAAAAATACTCTAATATCTATTAGGTTTAAAAAAAAAATTTACGATTTTGACGAAGTCCTCAAGGTCCCAAAGTTTCATGGGGGACCGTCAGCATTTCTGACTTCTCTGCTGTTGATCACTGGTTGAAATATATTATGATATTGTTTTTACTATCGCTTGACAGTTCTTCGCTGATGGTCATTCTCTATTCCCGAAGATCTTTATTACGGAAGGCAATTATAGCGCACATATATACTAGTATCATATAGTGACAAATCCCGGGTGTTAACCCGGTTGTCACAGTCTGTGAAGCCTATCTGACCTTTGACCACAACCTTCTTCGCACGTTCTTGTCATACGTGATCCACTTTTCATCACCTGGAGTACCCCGTTCCTTAGGTTTCTTTCAGTGCTCGTGCTTCACCCATAAACCCAGATTATTTCAAATGGTTCCAAACTGTTTTGTGGTCAAGTCCCAGCTCTTCAGCTATGTCGTAAATTATCCTTTTTTAATTTTTTCTTTATTAATATGTCATGAAAACCAGACAGATACAAATAGTCAAAGATATTTTATTATAAGTTTGTACATTCTATATGCGAAAAGACTTTCTCCTCAAACTAATATATATAAAGAATTACTGATTGTTAGTCTCGCTAAAACTCCTAAACGGCTTCACCGATTTGCATTAATTAATTATGTTTTGTTTGCTTTAATTTAGGCGAGATTGGAAACAATAACAATAAGGAAACCGTTAAGAAAAGCCAAAAAAGTGAAAAACTAAAAGTCGGTAACGTCAAAGTCAAAATATCTTTATTTAAATGGACTAATTTACTAACTTCTTTTAAATCGTCATAACAGGGAATATGTATGAGAAAAATAAATAAATATAATTAAAGATATAGCACTAGTAATAGTGATAACTTTAAGTGGTTATTAACCTGGTATTTGCAAATTGTTCCAGTTTAACATTATTTTAAAATCAAAACTAACACTACTATGCATATTCTTAATTAACCCTACCACCACTTCAACGAATTAGCAGCTGCAAATTGCTTTTGTCATTATTTATTAGTATTACAAACAAATTTTTTGTTATACATGTTCTATACATCGGTATGTGAGTAATTTAGTATGGTCCGTCGGCACTTCGAGTATCTTTAAATAGATGGCGTTATTTGCAGTTGGTAGGTGATACAAAGTTCACAGTGTCTAGTAGTTGATAATATATATAATGACGTCGGAGCCACTGTCTGTCACATTACGTATGTATATAATTTGAAGTGTAAGTGTAAAGTGTCAAACTGGAGCATATTTGTACTTGTTCGTTGTAATGAGTCAGACGCCGCCATTTCAGAGAAGAATGAACTTTGTGATCCCCAGTCGTTCATAATGAATGCCTAAAATAAGAGTAATTAATGAGACGCCTCGTGACCTGCTACGAGGTCTGTCATGTGGGATTAACTTAATATAGTAATTTAGAAGTTTTTATGTTGAAGGGATTCTGTTAGCTAGTTGAATCTAATAATTAATTTAGTATAATAATATTAATTGAATATTAGAAAATATAAGACAAGAAACTTTAGCTTAAATTCTTTCTACGGCATAAGAGACATTTTTAGAATATAATCTGTCAATTTGGAGTCATATAATTTCATTTGAATTTACCCAGTTTGGACCAAACCAAATTCATGTTCAAAACTAATTTATTCAGTCTTGAAATGGTACTTTTATGAAAATCATAATAATTATAGTGATAATTTAAATTAAACCAATCCATTAAATCAGGAAATTCTACTTTAGTGGTCAAATTAGAAAGGTACTTTTTATTTGAACGCTGAAAAGTTTTTAGTAGAGTATAATAGTATATATTTTATTTATTCTTTATACACATTTTTATTAATTTCATTTATTAAACAATTTAGTATTCGCATTTACATTGTAGAAGTGGCAATATCAGGCTGAAAACTCACAAAAGATGTGGGTTATTTTAACAGAAATAACTGTTAACCCATTTACAATATGAGAAGTCCTTGTGGAAAACATACGTTTTGTGACAATTTAAAAATAATAATTTTATTTGATACTGTAGCATACATCAGACCAAATAGGTATAATATGTAACTTAAATAAGGTTGAGATTGTGACTACAATAGATTTGGTGTAAAGAAATATATGTAACCCAAATATAGGCATTAATAAGAGATTGTGCATTATCATCATCAACGACTTATAAACGTCCTATTGCTGGACCCAGACCTTCCTGCATGTTTTTTTATATAAAAAGCTCAGCAAATGACTCGACACCACCTGATGATAAGCAGTAGAGGAGTCCATATGTGAAGATAGCTAGTGAAGCCTGTGATATACTGCCCTAGCCATTCACCTTGCCAAATGTGCTTTTTCATGCCTCTTTTAAAGGAACCCATGTTATAAGAAGGAAGGAATACGTGTGTTGGTTGGAATTCCTTGCTCTACTTGTGCGACAGAGAAAGGAGTCACAAAATCTCTTAGTACGTAAAGTAGTCGTGGCTACAGTGAAGGAGTGACTCCGTAGACTACCACGCGTACTCCTTAGTAGGAAAGGAGAGGGAGGGATAAGGTCGTGTTAAACTCATGAGAAATTTGAACCATACAACCACCAGCTGGCCTAATGTGGATTACATTAGGCCAGCGGGTGATTGGCGTTGTGACGGCAACCAACCAATGGTTGCCGTCACAACGGGACCAATGCCTTCACTTGTCTTTCAATGCACGGAACAGGGAGCGAAAATTGGGAGATGTAGAAAGTGGAAGGTCCTCCTCGTAGCGAATTAACTATATTCTTATTCTTAACAAAGAGAGAACTTTACAAAAGAAAATATTTTTCTTGGACTTTCTTTAAGACACTACGTTGTTTAGAAAAATTGATCCTTATGAATGAGTCTTTTGGTTGGTATTATAAAATAGTTTTATTAATATTTGCACCTGTTCTTTGATTTTTCAAAATATTTCCATTCAGTTTTGATAATTTTTGAAAATAAATGAATGTTTCTTTTCCATAAAATTTGCTATCATCTATAAAGGGTTCTTTACTCCAAACCACGGTCTGTATATTTCTCCCAGTATATACACATTATTGAACATCAAACTAAGCGATTTGTTCGTTAATCTACCGGGGCCTGTTCTGACACAGTCAGAGACACTTTTATCTTTTGTATATTTTAATTTTCAAAATGTTAAATTTAACCATTAAATTTTAGTTGTCCCGAAGTTCTCGAGAACATATTCTTTCTAAACTAATATTTGTATGAAAAAAGACACTATAACGAAATTTATCGAATGTAGGTATATGTAAAAAAAGGTTTTTAAATACTTGTAAGAAGTGGCGACCCGCAACATTTCCCCATTTGAACAAAATTTCATATGAATGTTTTTCTTCTAAAAGACTATTCAAAAATCCGTCATTTGTACAGAATAATTAAGTACCTTATACACGAGCTTAGCATAAACTTAACACATGCCAGACGAGCACTCTTGCCGAGCGCTCAACGCAGACTGTCACTTGACAAACGACTGCTTATGTAGTTCGCCCACTTTCGAGAACGTTTTACACTACACGACAAATCGATGCGTTATATTAGATTTGATCTGCCGATGTCTGTTGTACATTAGCTATATTTAAAAAACTAATCTAAGAGCTTTGTATTACAGTAACACACGTCAAAAGAACAGTTTTTACAATTATTTTTTGTCTTTCTCTCGCAGTTTTCATCAATGCATTTTTAGATTTCTCGTTTAAAATATATCCTCAAATTTACTGTAGAAAATATCTATATTGACTTTTTAATTCCACGCGGACGAAGTCATTGACAAAAGTTAGTATAAAAAATGCTCTCAAAAGTTATAGATTTTTAAAAAGATATTTCACTTATGCCTCTCCGGGGAAGAATAGAAATCTAATTACATCTCACTCTTCAAAACAAAACTCTTCAAAATCAATCAAGCCGTTTAAGTAAATAGGCTGCTTCATTTTAAGTCTAATCTGTAACCCACGAAGGTACATAAGCTATTAAAATATAGTTATTTATAGATAGAGAGAACACAGAACTTTGTCTAATGATTGTCATTAGTTCATTCGAGTCATCGAAGTTATGTCTATCCATTACCTGTAAATACCTTTTCTCCATGAAAAATTGGTGTGTCGTTGCTCGGATTTCTATAATGATACCTAGCTAATGTTAGGTTTGGACTAAAACACCTGTACAGTACAGCGATAATGGGTTTCACAATTCTATCTATCTATGATAGATTTGCTTTCAATGTATTAAATATGCCAAAACTCAAAGTGCACTCTGTCACTGTAATTAAAACTTCCATCTAAGGATAAATTTAAGATGGTGTTTGTGGAAAAAAAATATTACACTCCACGATAAATTGCTACACAGAGGTCGTTTTACACCGCACGTAAACTCCAGTATCCCGTATGCCTAACACTAACCTCGAAATGTATATATAAACGTTCTTCAGAGCTATCCTGTCGTAATTATGTTGGCTCGGAACATAATTACTCTGTTTGAGTCCCGTCCTGTGGTCGTTCAGCGTTGACAGTGAAATCAAATAAAAGTATGAACTTCTACCCTTTTTAAGCTCGTCCTCCGTGGCCACAATGCGCGAGTACCAAAGCTTATGCTGTCAACCATCTACGTTGACTGTGATTACTCCGTTCTGTGGAGCCTTAATGAACTTTCTGAATTAAATTTCATGCTTTCATTATAAATTAATTCTGCGAAACAAACTCTATTTGTTGCCTTTGAGGTTATTATTAGATTTTCATGGTAATTATAACCGTAGGGCGAACACAAAACGCTTTAAATACATTAAAATCAAGTACGTTAATAGCAGTGATTGGATTTAATATACCCTTATAAATTAAGATAAAGATTTGCCTGCAAGACATCCCCTTACCAAATCTAATAGTCAACTCTATTTCTACACGTAAAACCTTTTTTTGGTTGAGATGATAAAAGAGATCACAATCGTCGTAAATCAAAATATATCCAATAATTTTATTTCAAGATTTCAATCAAATAACAATATTAACTTTATCTTTGTATGCCCTCCACATAAACAAACTTTACCGAATTGGTTTTCGCTTTATTGAATTTGAAGTGTCTTACTAGACGTATTATTCTACGAATGTCAATAGTGACCAAATTTCTATCAGAGTCTATAAGCCGTGGTAACTGCTTACCCCCAGAGAGGTTCCTTTATCGTACAAAAACCATAATTTTCACTCCACATACAAATCCTTAACTCAATAAGTCCCCGCTTTAACAGTACCTAAAGCTAAATTGTTCAATAACACATGTACACAAAGTTGGCAACACCAATCTCAGTACATTTCAGTTTATCCTGGGATAATATCATCTCACAGCTGAATACAACACTCAAGCCGCAATCAGACTCTGTGTAAGGTTTAATTCCAAGGCTTAGTGAACTAACAAACACTTCCCGAAATGGATATTAGGAATTTTACTACAGGCTGATGTGGCAAATTACATTTTCTTGTAACTTGACCACGGTGAAAGCCTATTGGGAGTATATATGAACCTTACTGTTCATGTCCTGTGGGTATTCTTGGAGAAATTAACGGACGTATTGAATATACGAAACAAAGAGAATACGGAACTAAAACTAAGGTCTAATTAATTTACTTTTTTTGCTGTTAATTATTATTTTTTATTTATATTGAAGCAAAAAAAATACAAATTGCAAGTCCGTCGTCTTCGCCAATCCACCATATTGGATTTAGAGTGATTAATCTCTTGACTAACCATGCATTGTAATCTAGAGACAAAATGTATGCAAAAATTCATTACAATCGTTTGAGGATAATCGCTTTAATATTTTGATGCAGACCTGACTCGAAAATATTACCCGCTCCTTATTAAAGATGTTTAAGAAAAACCAGCGTAACAATGTTTTAGTAAATGCGGTCTAAAGACCATTATGACACGATTGAGACCTTAAATCTCTGGCGTGGTTCACTAGAACAAGACCACTAGTTTCGATTACGAAAACAAAGCAACTTTTGCCATGGCTGGTCTTGGATGGGTCAATCAATATTTTTTATCAATTCAACACTCTTCAAAAGGCACATCAAGCGATCAGTCTCGGTTGTTAAGGCCACTACTTTTACTCACCAAACCCAATCGGACCACCGTAATTAAGTTAAAATGGTGGCCCATAAAGACCATCTCTATTTCACACATATAGGAACACCTATGCCCAGCAGTGGGACGTTTATATGCTGTTAATGATGAAGAGCCATTTACCATCTAGTCCTAAATAAATCTTACTACCTATTTAGTAATGTTATCACGCCAGAGATCATTGTCAAATCATATCCATTTCCATACAACGCGCAAAGATATTTAGTGACTCGTTTCTTTGTCGCACACTCAGACTGTAGAATTTTTTGTCGGGAAACATATTTCTTAATATACAAGTAACTTGAGGATCTTAAAATAGGCGTGAAAAGGCACTTTATAGTCCAGCAATGTGGAGGTGATCAGGGCTTCATGATCTATCTTGGAGTAAGGTTCCTCCTACTGCGTACCGAATCGCTGCATTTTCTATAGTTATATTATATAGACATAATATTTGTGAGTTTGTAGGGGGTAATCTCTGCAACTACTGGTTGCAATTGAAAAATTATTTCCGTGTTGTATTCGTGTGGAAGATAGTTACATAATAACAATTAAGTAATCAAATTTTGACCGTGAACGGAACGTTAGAATGATTTTTATATGAATAGTATAATTTTTTTGTTAAAACATTTCCAAATAAATTCTTAGAAAGATATTTCGTTTCATTTCATTCATTCAATTCCAATAAAATCATGGAAAAATACGACATTTGATTATTTTGAGAAAATTATTACAATCTTGATTTATAAGTTTATAAACGAGTAATTTATTTTTAAAGAAAAATTGTTTTTATAAGATATCAAGAAAGATCGTGAGTATTTATATTAAAAAGCAATGTATTTCTATAAAGAAATATCGTGAGTATATAAATTGTGTATCTGTGTCTGAAAAAGAAGCTCAATTATGTTTTGACAAGATTTCTCACTGGTTACTTATAAATAAACTGTAACGGATTGGTATCCACGGTGATTAATCGCGGTGAATACAATCATATATATTCGTGAACATAAAGTTCAAACTAGAAAGGTGTGTTGTTAATCTTTTTTCCACACATTTGTGTTGAGATAAAGATAAATTTAATGTGGAAATTTCAGCATATACAAGACAGGTCTGCGCCCTGTTGTACTTTTAAAACTATCTTACAGTCCGCTGTGACTTCCCCAACTAATGATTTACAGTCTTATACATTGATAATATCAAAAAATTACCAATGAATTCACTGACCAAGATCTACAGGTACGCAGAAAACAGTATTCTGGTACAATTAGATGGAAATTATCACTTCTTTTTCGGGGTTCTTATGAAGAAAATAAGACGGATTCTCAGCTGAATATCATATGAATGTATGTGTATGTGTGTGTGTTCTTTTGTTTGTGGTTAAGTGCAAAGTTGTCTTATGTGTTAAGTGACTGCAGCGGTGTGCAAATATATTCATATATTAAACCATAGTTATTTAAAATTAAATAAATATAGATATATATACAATCATTTTTAATATTGCGATATTTTTATTAAGACTGAAGATATACACCGATAAATTTAAAGATAAGCCCTAAGAAAAGTGGAAGCAATTCAATCTATCCATCCAATATAAGCTATTTATCTATTTTTAGAAATTAAACAATAGGTATCAAAGACCTTCTACCAACTCAAAAAGATTAACTCTCTTACACTGAATTAAACCTACTATTCTGCCAAATTAACGTTAATCGTCTTCTAAAGCCGTTAACGCGATTTAGAATGCTTTTAATTAAAAATAAATAACGCTATCGCTGCAACGTTGTCGTGAAACGTCGTCTCCTTTGGTTAATTCTATCGTTGGTCCTGTGAACATTGCGGGAACAGACGGGAATGTTAATTACGCTGGATCAGAAGGGAAGGAGGGGTCAGTAAGTCTTGTCTATGGTAGTCTATTTTTTGCCACTTCCAGGAACATTTTATTATATCAAACGTTATCGTATTAAGTATAGACACATTAACGTTCGAAATATATAAAAAAAATCTTGAGTAAGCAATGGCGTAATTTCCTCATAATAATAGTATTAATCCTTTTAGGGCTGAAGCCATCGTGGCTTGGATTAGCAGACAAAAATAAAGATTTCTTTACTTATCTCAAAGGTTTGGTTTCAGTTTAAAACTTTCACATTCTTAAAATATCTCGTGATTGTTAGGATTCAGCTCGATTAATATTTAAGATGATTTTTACTTTTTTATTTCTTCCCCCAAATATCTTTTTAATTTTAGTTTCTCGATATAAAGGTAAAGGTAATTATTATCCATTAAATTTAAACCTCTATTATCCTTTCCTCGCAATCTCTACATGATAATACAGTCCTATAATTTAAATAGATCTTATCCTTTGCAACATTTTAAATATGAAACGATAAAACGGTTTTGGCGCTTAATGGCGGGGTTAGTTGGGTAATGTATATTGTGTTGTTGTGTAGGTAGTGTCATTTTATGTCAAAAAGCATTGTTATATCGTCCAATATATGGAATATATCATTCAGCGTTGATTAGTGACTTACGTGAGATTTCATTTCCATTCATTCATTTGCAGGGTAAGTTCATTTTAAAACGACACTGTATGATTTCATTCTTATTTTCTAATCATTTCATGGTAACCATTTTTGTATCATTTTATCATTGCATTCTTCTTTCAAAAATTTTCGTCATTACCAAAATGGCGAGGCCTACCATTAGTCGCCAAAAACTCCTTGGGACCAAGGGATTTATTGCACTGGTATCCCAGACCCATAAATGAAGAAACTTTTTATCACGTGTTTTGTACTTAATTCAGTCAAACACACTAATAATAATAAAATTGAGTCTCCGTTAACATGATTATGGAATCAAAAATATTCGAGTGTTCCAACTAGATGAAGAGTGAAAGATTTATGCCAATGTGGACATAAATAAAAGATTATTTTATGCATGAAACAAAGTGATTAAAAAGATGCACAGTCATGTTAATTTAATTTGACTTTGGTAGCAGGAGCGCGTCAGTGGCAGGAGTGAATATGGCGGCTGACGCGAAAGCAGAACAATGCCTGCCCGTGCGCGGACATATCGTATTAAAAGCGATGCCTTAATTTGAATCTAACATCATTACCGTAACTATTGTTACCACAAATATCCAGATTATTATACTAGACCTGGGAACGTAGGCGCATAACTTGTTGAGAGTGTTAGGAACAAAAATTAAGATGGGTGTCATGAGCCAGTCATAATCATGTGCATATATATGGATTGAGGAGTCACACCAGATTTAAAAGATCGCAATCTTATTTAGTAGCAAATTATTAATATTCACGAGTATATTTATTATAAATAAATTAGCCTATTAAAAAATATTTACTTATTTTATTATGACAAAGCAAAATTAACAAATTTGCACCTTTTTTTTCCGAGAAGGAATCCATTTACGGACCTACCTGCCCCTGGCTAAGCGACGGCGTGTGTGGGGCTCACTCAGTACCTCAATAGAGCGGCACTGAGAATACCCACTAAAACTCCCCTCCATTGCCCTTCACGGGGGTAACCTGGGTTCTGCACGAGCAATTCACCAGATCAACAAATTTGCGTTAGATCTGAATCGGTTACTAAGTCAGCTTAGTAAATTCAACACTCCATATGATATTCAGCTTAGAATCCGTCTTATTTTCTTCATAAGAACCCCGAAAAAGAAGTGATCATTTCCATCTAATTGTACCAGAATACTGTTTTCTGCGTACCTGTAAATCTTGTTCAGTGAATTCATGGGTATAGCAGTTAATTATAAATTTTCACAGTTGCAATATCCGGATGCACTTCAGAAGTTAATCGGTACCGAGCATCGTATCCGGCTGTAATAAGACTAAAATGTTAAACAAGTTAGTGGACTAATCATATAACTTGTTGTCGAATTTCCTGGCTGCTGGTCCGACAATTTCCATTTCATTATAACCGTAGCACGTGCTGAGCAGATGAATTGTCTTTTAGTGCAGCTGTTTTTTTGTTTTATAGTTGGATGAAGCGATGGCCTATTTAAAATTGCTTTAAAGATATATTTTAAATCGGCTTTATTATAAGAGAGGGTATTTTAAAAAGTTTTTCAATTTTGATCGGAATTTTTATTATGGAATGTTATTATGTCATTATAACATGGTAGGATCTGATCCTCGGACATTAATTTAAAATTCTTCACAAGCTAAAAGCAAATGATCCGCGTTTGCTGCGATCGTATGTCTGTGTATAGTTTTCAAATATCCATAAGATAACATCACGCTCGTATGCTGAAAGGGGTAAGCAGAAGGTGTATCGTATTCTGTATGTGTGCTAACTAATGGGTATTAATATCGTATGCATAATATTGCTGGAAAATGCTTCGCTTAACTTCAGCTTTATCGTAACAAAAGCCTTATTTCAAACATCGTTTCAAAGGATTAAAATAGTATATTCCTAAATTTGTTCTGTTTTTCTAACGTTATTCCGAATGTAACGTTTTCTGTTTTAAATATTGTTGTTAAACATTTTTGACAATACTGTATCAGTTAAAGTTGACGAATGATATTTCAGCTTCTAAAAGTTGCATAACGGTTGTTTAGAAATACTTAAAATACATTTTGAATGTGTTGCCATATTATTTTGAACAATCGATTAAACTATAATAGAAAAGCACGTACAATTCGATATCTTCGAGAATGCGATTGTCGCGACGTTATTCTGGAATGGAATCGAAAAGCATTTTAAGTGAAATTCTTAGATTTTAAAGTACAAAATGATTGGGAAATTCTAGCGATCAATAAGGTATGTGTCGACATCTGGAGGAGGCAGGACATGGACCAGCGCCGACTGCAGCTCGATTAAAACATCAAGTAAGGAGTGATTAATGAAAATAACGTTATGTTGTTTGATTATATTGGGAAATATTAATTTCTTTACTATATAATAGCTCGATAAATTAACGTTAGTAATCTATTTGATGAGGTAGCTACCAGTTGTTTTAAAATTAAATTCATTTCTACTCTTTATCCTCCAGATGGGATATAAATATGGCATATTGAAAAACGCACGGGCACACAGACGCCTGCCAACATTCGGTTTGACTCGCCACTATAGCTGTGCCGCGTCAATAACAAATCAAATATACAAAGAACTAGATACTTAAATTTCAATTATATAGAGTGAGTACGGGACTTAGCTAATCCAATTTAGGAAGCGCCGTTTATTGTATGTAACTGATTACAATGTAATGTACTTTAAGTTAATTTCTCTACAATAAACCTTTGGAACAGTTGCTCCTCTAGATGCTAGTCATTAAATTGAGATTACCAACACACGGTACAGTAATCTAACATCCAATGTTATCTTAACTAATCAGAATAGAGGTTACATCTGTGTCAGTGATACGCCACTAGCTATTGCACACTTTACGATGCAATCATTACGTTTAGTACAAGTGATAATAGCTCTTAACGTCATTTATTTAACGATCAGTAATTGCGAGGAACATATGAATGTGCTACGCGCGTTATTCGTCATTAAATACAACGAAATCATGCGATAATCATTTTGAATTCTGCGTCCATTTCTGACAATGATTCAGGCGATTTTCGACCTTAATTCTGCTGAATCCAAGCTATTTGTATTGTTTATCGCTTTTGTTGACAGTCATTGAATAGGGTATTTTAAAAATTGAAAATGTATTAACTTCATATCGAAAACCATCATTTATAAACAGATCATATTTGCCGAAACTGATTCCACAGTCCTCATCACTGATCCGATTAAGTAAACATCATTGTATATTTTGGCTCTACGCGTATCTATGAGCAACCTTTCTAGGTTTGTTTTGAAAACAAGAATAAATTTTTAGTTTTTCTTTTTAATGCAGGATTGAAAACTGTAGCTTTTGACTTATATTAAATATAATGGATTTAAAAGCCATCTCTCCAAACTTGGCCTCCGTCGCACTTTGTCCATTAGCCATATGACAGATATTCAATCCGCAGCTCCTACGATTGCTTGATTACTGGATTCATTCACTCCATCGTGGAAGTATTTTCTTTTTTTTAAAAAAGAGCCATTTTAAGTCCACTTGTCCTATTTCAGCCATAAAGCAGAACTCTGTGTTTCGCTCGTTTGTTCGGATTTGTTTGGTGCTTTAATATTAAGTAATTAATGAACATGGAATGTATTAACATCACTTGTCTCTAGAATATGCATGTACCTGCAATATTGGCCGCTCACAATGAACCTCATAAGAAGGTTCAGTCGATGAAGGGGCAATGGAACGGGCTATGCTCGGAGTTTCTCTGCGTAATCGAATCAGAAATAATAAGATCCCCGAGAGAATTGGATCGCTGACGTCACCCGAAGAATTGCGACCCTGAAGTGGGCAGATCACACCGCAAGGGTTGACGGCTGTTTAGTCCTTATCAGTCAGTCCTTGAGTGATGGCCGTGTACCGGGAGACGCAGCGTTGGTCGAACTAGGACAAGGTAAACCAATGATCTGGTAAAGGTTAGAGGAAAACGCTATATACGCGCAGCGCAAGATCGAGCGATATAGAAATATTTGGGGGAATTCATGCCAGTTCGTGGTAGTCTTTCGACTTAAAGTAGTGTATGATCGTACACACGTGTAGCAAAAGTATGGAATCATGTACATGATATTAGTTCCACGTGATCTTGAGTACTAGATCTTGTTCTAATTATGTTAATATAATAAATGGCACAATTTTAAAGGGACAACTATTAACTGTAAATTGATATCACATTCAGCACTCAAGATCGCGGAATCAATTCCAAGTAAGCGATTCCATACTTTTGCTTGCGAGCGCAGTACTCCTTGATATAGCTGGTATTGTGTGTGGATATTTAATAAAGACATTATTTACCTTTTATGTATTTACCATAGTTTATCACGTTTGACACTTTTTGAAATTAAAAAAAAAAATTTTTGGATTTCAGTATCAATTTTTTCAAACGAAAACACAGCCACAAGCTCTATTACCACGTTTGTAATAGGGGCGACTTTCGTAGTGTAACTGTCATATTTGAGATGTTGTCGTCTGTATATTGGGACACAGGGACTAATTGACACGCTTGACTCTGTTCCAGCGTGAGCAATTAATTAAAGCCTTTAAGGTTGGCTTATCGGGAGATTGCTTATTTGAAACCACATTTTTGGATGAAGGTTTTATATTTTAAAACCTCAAGGGACCTGTGCATTACTTGAAGGGTCCAAAACAAAATCTAAATTAAATTGCTTTAAAAAACTTGAAACGCCTTAGCAATTATAAAACTGATGTATCGACCAGGTATTTAACATGATTTTATCTTTTCTGGATTTCAACATTTTCATGTCAATTACTGACCTTTACCTGTAAATGGTAAGACGGACCTAGCTGAGTTTCTATCTCGTTCTTCTCAGTTCAAGTCCCCGATACATTTACGGCTTAAAATTGATGGTTAATAAGAATGAAGATATATATGTCCAACTGTGTGTGTGTGTGTTATATGATAGATATATATGTTGATAAAATGTTTAAAATTTTTTCTTAACGTTATTTATCCTGTAGACAGTGGTTCTTATAATAATGTTTATATCATAAAATTTCTTACATTAACACTTATTATCAAGCCGAAATTAAGCATCATTAAGAGCTTGTATTTTGAATACTAGATAACGGAGATATAGAGAGTAATAATATATACTAATTAAATATACAAACATCCATTACTCGTAAATAATAACAGCACTTACCGGTAATCGAATCTGAGACCTCTAGCTGAGTAGACCTGGGTACTGACCACTCGACCTGATGGCGGTCTAATATATATTGTTGAAGAATGCCTTAAATGCCACGAATTTATATATAGGCGAAGTTTGATCTATTTTGGGATTATGATTATTATTTTATTGACCTGATATAAGAATGAGTAAGCATTGACCTTACATTCAAGTCGTATTTCAAGAAAGATAGCGAATGACTCGAGTGTCACTCGACGGTTTACGTGGGGCACTTACGGATGTGTAAGTAACTATTATTACTTTGGATAGCGATGGGAGAGTTCTTAAGAGCATCTAATTCCGGATTATTTCCAGGAATCTTTATTAAATTTAGTGCTCCTTTAATAGCTTGTATTGTGGACGCCAGATTAGAAAGGACATATAATACCAATAACAACACAGCAGATAATAACATCTATACAATATACTTAGTAAGAATTAAATATCCCAAAATATACTATACACTTAAGTTATTCCGTAAAGGATTTCAGTCTATATTTAAACAAATTAATATTCAGAATCTCGATGGTCAAATGGTAATTTATTATATATTTTTGAAGTCATGCATAGTTCTTTTGCTTAGTACGGATATTTCAAAGTTATACAAATTCAATGTTCTTAGTTAGAAGTTTGTTTACTCTTCACATATCCAAGAAAATATAACACAGTTTCAAACTCGGGTGTTCGATATCAATTTCAACTTGATACATCTACGTGTTTCTCCTTCTGAAAAAGTCATCCTGTTTGACAGATGGAGTGATAACATTAATATACCTAATTTCCTTAGAAGGAACCCTAAAAGAGAAAGTTGTCTTTACCTGTAACTAATAACAATAAATCACGAAACCAGGTCTGGCGGAGCACAAAATGTCGCGAACTTATTAGTTTCATAAACAATAGTAACTGGTCCGACACACTTACTGGTACCAACGACAACAGTTAACTAATGGCCGTAATAAATTTGAGAGGAGACTCTGATTGTATATTGAAACATAGCTGTGCCAGCGACTTCGTTCACGTGGATCTCGGAAAATAACAATATGTCGTACATAGGTGGGTAGTTTACATGGGGTTATCATTATCATCAACAGCCTCAATAGGGCCCACTGCTGGGCTCAGGACTTCCTACATGGCAGACACACGTGATTTTGGCCCATAACATTACCACTCTGACTCAATGCTGCTTGGTAGGTGAAAACGGTTACCGTAACAACCTGGATAAACAGCTTAACATGTCTTCCGAATGAGGAGCTCGAGATAACAAATTTGATGACCCATCCAGGGACCGACCATGGCGAAAGTTGCTTTGTTTTCGATATCGAAACCAGAGCCTTCGAACCACTATGCCAACAAGTGAATTTTGTTTGAGTATTTATTTGATCATATAGATGTTCGGAAATGCGTCTGACTTCTATACTCGAGGCAATAATAAAGAAGTTGTATAAGCTAGGACTCTGGCTGTTACCAGCGATTGTGTCCGGTACCCATAACGTGAACATTAATTAATTTCGAATCGTAATTGTGAAGTTGACGTCTTATAAGTCGCTCGAAGGCTGTTCCAATGTATACTGGTTTACTAATTTAACGGCAAACTTTAAAGAATCTGTTTCTCTTATTTTCAAAAATAATTTTAGCGTATTTGTTCCTAATAAGGGTTTAGAATACGGAGCTTATTAAGACGAAGAAAAGTTTTAAACAAAACTAAAATTATTCAATGTAAGAAATTATCCAAATTTTTTGTTGCAAGTTTTTGATGGATAATTTATAATTAGTACATAGTTCAATAAATTTTAAAATCTTACACGAATCAAGACCGCCTCCTTTCTCCCCGTCCCACTTCCAAAACCAACGTCCTCTGTTTTCCCTCTCGCTCCACCAACTCTTCCGTAGTTAAAAGTGCATTGACCAGTTAGTCAGGGTTTAGCGATCTTATCTTAAAAATCGTAGTGATAAGCAACTTTATCAGTCCTCATGTTGATAGTTATGTATCGGTGTAAAAAAATAGTATCTAAGTAATTGTCTCAAACAATGGCCCCAATTCCGTTGTACAAAGTAAATTAAATTTAAACTTTTCGCATCTCTTTCAAATACATTCATTAAGAAGGGATAGATGACTTTAAGTATTGTCAAGTTAGTTGACAATTAGACGATCACACTTTTTACTTATTTTAATGGGAACGTTTTAAGAGTCGCCATTTTAGAAACAGCAAATTAAAATAAGTCAATAGTGTCAACTAACTTGACGTTCAAGTCATTTTATTGAATACAAATAAAAGATATGTGACTAACTTAATCTCAATTTACTCTGTGCACAACGGAATCTGACTCAGTAAGTGATACATCGAACCACGATGCCAACGAGATACCCGCTCTGTTTTCGATAACGAAAACAAAGCAACTTTAGCGATGGTCAGTCCCTGGATGAGTCCATCAAATTTGTTCCTACATGCTTCCGAAGGCACGCTAAGCAGTTGGTCTCAGTTGTCACGGCAACCACCTTTACCCAGCAATCCGCATTGGGATTCAATGGTCATATGGCTAGTCTCCTCTCCTCATTCGTGTCTTTCATACAGAAAAGTCTGTGCCCTACAAAGGGACGTATATTGGTAGTAGGTAATGATGAAGTTCCAATATTTATCTATCTATAGAAAGTTTCCTTTTGAGGCTTTGGTTTATAGTTACGCAGTATAAATTGTCATGACTCAGCGCCATGTCAGCATAACCATTCGTTGATAATTAAACAATATCTAATAGTCTTATATCCTCTACTGCTTATCATTCGAGTCATTTTCTGAGCTTTTTATAATAATAAGAAAACAGTAAGGTCAACGCTAAGCCTCATTAAAATTCTCACTTTGTTTCTGCTCCCGTCTCGTGAGTTGATCACTCTAATATATGTTATTAACGCGTATAATTTATTCTAGCTGAGATTCCAGGCTTCTACAATATTAAACAACTAATTGATATACAAGATATGGAGCTGAACTACCAGTTATTCAAGATAAATAAGTATCAATAATTAATTGGAAACCTAACCAGCTGTGTAAAAATTTTACGCCAGAAAAGTATTTCTATTTGGAATCTGTATGGAAGCTCTCCATCTTCGTTTGCTAATTAGCAAATAAAATGGTTAAGAAACCTATTTTCAATGTTTAGAGACTATATCAAGGAAAATGAAAAGACAATATGATGTGTAAAATTTTATATTTTTATTACGTAACAAACCGTGTCCAAACCAACAAACCTATAGCTAAGAGCGTTGCGTGTCGTTGTCACATGAAGACGTCGTCTGCCAGCGCCTTACCTTGTGGTCGATCATCTTCGAATGTGACCATCTTGTCCCGATTCTTACCACCCTTCTCTTGCCCTTTCTTCTCAAATGACAAGTTGTATAACTCTCCCACCCCGCTTAGGTTAAATTCACTTAAGCTTCGCGGCACGAAATATTCTACGCACTTCTCAGCGTGACCAGCCGATCTCCTTATTGGAGTATTCCTTTGGAAACCTTCGTCATTGCTTGACGATTTCCGCCTAGGCAGGCTGTTGAATTTCGTCGGGTTCAAGCTATCAATTTTGAACGTTACTTGCTGACGTTTTTCTGGACAATTCACGAACGCTGCTGACGGCCCTGACTCAGCCGTCTCCCTATGTCAAGATACTACTGACATAGCGATCTTGTCGTCGCAAATTTTCTCTACGCTATGTACGGCGCGAGATTTAGAACCTCCAGTGCATAGCGCGGCAAAACTCCTCATTGCCGAACTCATATCTTCTTGAATGAGGTTGAAACACATTGCAATTACAACTATACCTACTAGAATATATATGCAGCATACTCCGACGGCAATGTCCTCTGCTTTAACAGACACCGTGCTAGCGTACAGGCCAGGCTTTAAATCCCCGAACCCGATAGTGGCAAGACTGGAAAAGGAGAAATAGCAGCCGTCGATAAAGTTCCACTTTTCCGTTGCACGGAAAATAAAAGTCCCTAGACCTATATACAGGGCGATAACGAACAAACTGAGGATGATTGGCACTCGAGTGTGGTCCCTGCACGTCCAATGGTAGCCGCCGTTAAAACTGTCTAAATTTAACGCGGCTTGAAAAGGTGTTCTTTTAGGTCTTTCACACAATCTTTCTATTTTGTCACATTCACTATAAGGCTTACACTCAACACTTGGGATGGAGTACCGGCTAAGGCAGTCAGCTTTGGAATGAAAGTTGCCGCTCTTGAGTGTAGAGGGGCAGATCTTGGAGTACAGGACCCGAAAATTCCTTGCTAACGCCTCGCCGATTGTGGACAAGTAGAGCATGATGATGGGTATACCGATGCAGGCATACGTGATCGCCACCGCTTTCCCGACTGCAGACTGCGGCGTGACGTTTCCATGACCTAATAAAGAAGAGGAAAAGTTAAAATTTGAACTCCAGCTCAATAAAACGAAAATCGATTCCGTAGGAACCGGTCAGTATGTTCAATAATTTTATAGTATTGATTGACGGAATACGTGGCGATGATTATTGTAAACAATTGCATTCATGCGAATCGAACTTATATATTTCATGTAGAAAATAATTGTATTAAAATGTTAATAACATGTAAACATTCAAAGATTATTTAATTTTGTATCTAGTAATACGCTAATATATCTGTATATTTACTCGACGTACAGATCGCCAATACATCTAGGGTAACGAATCTTATCAAATAGGTGTAACGCCATCTTTTTTGTAAAGAAACTCAAAATTTATGTTTGAAGTGTTGATTCTTTTGATCGGCTTGTTACTTTTTGGTAGAAGAAAATAAACCAACAAGCAAATCAAAATATAACCCTGTGAAAATATAACGTAATACTTTACCTATAGTTGTGATTAATGTAAGAGCATAAAGAAAACTGCTGGTGAAGGTCCATCTGTAATCTCCTTCATGACTGTACGATATCCGACTTTCTAAGGACGCACCCCCTTTTATCGTCTTAATTAGAACTTTCTGGAAGTCCATCAACTCCTTGGCAGCCAGTTTAGTCCAATTCTCCTTATATAAGATGTTTAAGTCCTCAGTAATAGACCAGAGTCTTTCAACAGTCTTCGAGCGCAAATCATTGCTGGTACTTTGTGTTTGACTGAGGTTTGGTTTCGACGCTGCCACTGAAGTTTCTTCTGTCGCTGTGTTCCCTTCGATGGCAAGGAAAAGGAAACCTCCGAGCAAGTTGTACGTCAGAACAAGGAAGCATATCGCCAAACAAGTTAAAGGTGATGCCTTTCTCTTGTGAGCGCATCGGCAACAAAATAACCTGGAATCATCTAAGCTCTTTCTTGTAGTGAAACAGCATTTCGTGTCTTCAATATATGATATATTGTTCTTGCAGTAAGCTCGCTTGTTCGACTCCCTATTGCTTTCTTCCAGCATATTGCTATCGTATCATTTCGTCAGTTCACCGAACCTTGTATTTCTTATGGTGTCTTCTCATCTTCGGGTTGGTCATTCTTCTTTGATGTTGAAACTGGAACAAAGAAAAAAAATACGATTTTAATAATCTAAAATTTTATTACATTGAAGGTAACTAAAGGAACAGAAGCACTGTTTACTATAAATAATATAATGTACACTTAATAAGCTCCAATTTATTGCATCTGTTCTGTAGGCTGCTACTACTACTAGGGTCTGAGAATAAAAGGCAAGAAACTAATCAAAGTCGGTTCCGTTTTCTCATTTTAGCTGTTCTCGATTGGTTCTCCCAAATGCTGGTATCAGAACATTCTCATTTTGCAACATAAACAAAAAACCAAATCATCAATAAAAAAAAACAGCCGATAAAAATCCCATTCTACCCTCAATAAAATTTTTACAACGTACAAGGTATAAATCTGTTTAACAATATTGTTTATAACACGTTATGGTCCATAAAATTGGAACGAGGCGAATTAAAATCAGACGATATTAGCTGACCTCAAATACGACAAGCCTTCGATCCCCCGTCGAAGTTAATGGACGCCTGGTATAAATGGATATCAAGGCTTGTTTTGAAACGCTTGGCCTCGAGGGAGACCTACGTCCGTCGATCGTGTCGTTGCCTCGCGCAACGGTTTAGACGGTTGAAGAGATAAAATGAGTAGAGATTTTGGTATTTTTCTAAATTTTCGTTAAATAAAGCTAAGCAAAGTATCCTGTTTAAAATATATTTTTTGAATTCTTATTTCTTTAACAGTCTTATAAGTTTAATTTACATTACGATATCTTTAATATTATTTTTGAATTCTTTATATTAAATTTAATTGTGTACATGCTGTGGTAATACGTAATAATAGAAGTGTAAAAACAGTCAGTAATTTAAAAATTATTGTTTATCCGCTGTATTTTATATTAGTCCTCGAATAAATAAAGAAATTTGGTCAATGCCCACTACAACATTTGCTAATTTAAGGCAAATATGAAATTACCACAAATGGTAATCTGTTGTATCTTAAGTGCATGAAATTGTACGATCTATTGAACAAAGGATCACAATAAAATTTTATTTTATCTACCAGAAAAGCTAGAATGTCATATTCATATTACCTCTGACTTCAAAAACACAAAAATTTATAATTGAACATGATATGCAATTTATAAATCTTCTTTCGGAATTGTTTCCAGACTCAAACGCCAAAAAAATATTTCAAAATGGATAACTTTTTAAAATGAATAATTTTATCCTTTTCAATGTTATTGAAGTCGGCGGAAATTACATATTATTCTTTATGGTAGTTTTACATTACGTAATAAAAAACATGGTGGGTTTTTGGTACAATTTATTTATTAAATAAATAAATAAGAATAAGATGGAATAGATTGAAACCCACGTGTCAATCAGGCGTGATGCCTCTGTCTCGACATGTGATGAGTTTTGTTTTATATCTGTTGACATAGATCTGGTGGCAACCATTTAGTTAATACTCTGTGACTGTTCAAATTGCATTTTGTGATGTTCCAAATAAATAATATTCTTTCTTTCTTTCTAAGGTATGGTTTTATTATTATTTAAGAAGTGTGTAAACTTATTAAAATTACTATGAGAACCCTTAATTTCAATATAAGTAACTTCAAAGTTTCATATTACAATAATATTTTAAGTAAACGATATTTTGTAACAATATTCGCGAATTCATTAGAATTTTACAAGAAACTAACAATATTTGTTCGATAGTAATAACTGAAACTTCCTGACCTGTTACACTGATGGATTTCTTAAAATATTTAATTAGCATTTTTAAAAACTAATTCAAATTTTCCTCCAAAACGCTAAAACTGTCATGGCGCATTAAATGATGTTACGACTTACAAATCATTTATGTTTGTGTATGTCAACTAATCGTTTCCTCTAATCTGTAATAATGATGGAACTGCTTACACGGTAAGACATATAAGACCATTTTTTGACAGAATACAAGGAAAGCCTTCTTCTACCAAGACCTGCTTAAGCTTGACGCAGAAACACTAGACCAGAAAGCAGCGCTATTTAGTGGCGATGTTCTGTGCGATTTATTTAGAAAATACATACGGATTATGTAAAACTAATAATTTTTGCGATATCTAATAATTAATTGTCAAAAGCTCCACTGTAACTATAACATGTGAATGAGTAATTATCCCTCAACACATTGGATTTGCGGAGACACCCTCAGAGGATTACGACGTCCTTCAAGCCAGATAGATCCTGATTGAGGTTCTAATTGGAGGCTTTTAATTGTAGCCCCTGGGAAGCCATTTACAAACAACTTGTAAATAAAGCCTATTGAAAGTTTGGTAAAGTTAAGTGCCGTCTAGGAAGTTTGAGGGAAGCGATGGAAGTTGACGAATAGATACGTGTTTGAACATGGAGTTAAAGTGAAATATTCTTTGACTCATCACTGTACGGAGCTTTAACCACCTCTGTGGTGGTTGGGAACACCTGCTTTAGATCTAAAGGGTCAATTCCTCCTCCTTCTTACCCAAGTCGACCGCCAGCGACAGCAAGGCGACCGCCATTATTGTTATGGCGGTAGACCGCCATATATACGTATAAAAGTAAAGATTATTTATTTAACGTAATTATATTATATACAGAGAGAATAACAAGGTATAAGATACTTAAGATGTAATTTATTAATAAAATTAATAATGTCAATAAAAAAATCATTTTTATTTCTTCCACTCACTCCTATTATTTTAATTATTTACATATGATGATTCTAATGTAGTTATTACAACTTGATGATAATCTCATTTGATTTCTCATTTTACTTCGAAAATTCTCGGAATAACTATTCCGAGAATGATCGAAGTAAATTTTTCCTAATTGGCCTAATATTCAATATGATGTTTATGGAATAACTTTCCATAAACATCACATTGAACATTATAAGGCCAACGAATCTAAATATATTCAATGAAACTGACTTAAATCGCATTAATTGCTTGAAAGGTAAACAGAATATGAACGCCTAGAATCAGCTTTGCTTACAATAACGCATTCAAGGTTAAAATAATATTGTCATCGACATTATGAAGAAAATTATCTTCGATAATAAATATCGAAGATAATTTTCTTCATAATTCATTTTTTTCATAATTTTCTTCAATCCATTGCTACCTCCATCCATTGTATCTGTATATAAATACAGATACAATGGATGGTAGGATGGAGGTAGCAATGGATTTTGAGTGCTAGTGAAGTTAGCGCAGTCAAACAGAAGCTAAAGTGACACAAAATGGTTTAAAGTTAAATTCATTTTGAAGTTTTATGCCTGGGTTCACAGTATTTATATTTCAGTATTTACACTTCACTTGGTATCTTTAGTAATATAATACTGGCCACTTTAGCATGAATAGAATAGAATAGAAGATCATACTATTTAAAATGAAGCTAGTTGAATCGCCTCTGTGTTGGGGAGCACACTGAACAAATGGATCACATTCTATGTAACTGTGATGCTCTTGCTGGGAAAAGTATGGACCTCTTTGGACTGTGCTATCCCAGTCCTGAAGATATAAGGCTGCTGACTCCGAGTGTACTTAGTTAGTACATCTTGGAGGTATTCCAGGACAGCAGACACTAGAATTAGGGAAGGACAAAAGATCCCATTGGGTCGAAGAGCTCCGGGAAAAACCCTGGCTCTTAATCATGATAAGATGTAGTAGTTTTTACCGCATCATTAAGGTAGTATAGCTTGACTGTTATTTATTGGGTAGTTCCGTTCTATGCCATGCTATTGAGATCGATTAGGTAGTATCTATATCATAATTGTCGTGATTCAAAGATAGTACCGCCAATAGAAACAGATGAAATTGACATGGTCGTACTGTCGTCGAATTCCTTCTATTTTAAAGTCGGTTAATAATAATATACAGGAACTTCATTGTTATTCCAAGTATGTATGTACATTTGCTTAAATTATGCAACTTAATATGGCAAGGTTACTACAGAACAAGACAAACTGTTATTAGGCTGAATTATTCTATCTATACCATTATGATCCTTATATGCTTGTAATAAGGGTGACGCGGAGATGTTGAAAATGGTGTAATTCGTACTGCTATTATAGTGAGTATATGGCGTAAATTTAGTTAGGTCAGGCTTCAAAGGGATTATTCTCGAAGTTTCTGGATAAAGGTGAATACATTTTAATGATAGTTTTCAAAGCGATGATTTGAGTGTCGCATTTATCTGAAGCTAATTCAGATAGATATTTTATTTTTAACACAATGATTTCATAATAACTTTATGTAATAATAAAAAATTATGAAACATCGAAACTTAATTATAGATAATTGGTTGTAGTTAAGGAGAATCAGATTATATTTTCTAAACATACTTTTTTGTAAGATTATATAGACTGATAATTTCCGCCAACTATGTACGCTCAATTGCTGGGTGTACCCCATTTACATAATGGAAGAAAACACGATGAATTTGGGATTATAGGTTCACCATACATCCTACCTAGGGGGTTGGTTTATGAGGATGGCAGTTCTAACTACCGGGAGCAATTAATCCACAAGGTTACGGATTTAATTGACGAATCCAAGCTTGACCATTATCAAAAGTTTCTTTGTTTCGTCGAGATTTTATGTCATACTTTTGTATGCTCCACGCTCGAAGGATTAACTGTATTAATTATGTTTGATATTCTTGATAGAGAATAAGTAAAGAAATTGGATTGATGATCGGTGTAATAGCAAAACTATGGTCGTTTGCGTAAATCGTCGTTGTCGCGCTCAGCAAGCCACTACGGAGACACGCACATTATCGTAATTTAGATAAATATTTTTGGAGTGGTTTAATTTGTCTCCAGAAAAAAATATTTATATAATATTAATAACAATAATAATTTTTTATTGTCCTATTATATTTATATTATAATATAAAAAGAAAAAATATGTAACAAAACCTCTCACATTAAACTGATCACAGCATACAAATATTTATAACTGAAACTGAAATTTGTTAAGATCTCTGTTTTTAAGGGTAGTCAAAGGGGAACTGAAGCCTTTAAAGACATGTCTTATATAGTTAAACTCCAGGATACCGGTGTAACTTATCCCTTTAATGTTAGCGATAACGATGAAATGATACGATGATGTTAAATAAATTCACTTGGCCTACAAATTAATGAATGGAAATCTCTTGTAAATCATAAATTAATGCTAAATGATATATCCTATCTCTAACTCTAAAAACCACTCATAAATAATATACGATATGTTCTTAATCATTATTGCTTTTTACAGTTTTTTAAAATAGTTTTTAACATATCGATCCCTGAGAGTACTGTAATTTTTTTAATATAAAGCACAACAAATGACTCTACACCACCTGATGATAAGCAGTAGAGGAGTCCAAATGTCCAATGTCTTAGGACCTACATATTTACAACGCGACGACTTGTATATAGCATGTATCTATCACAGAGCACATAAGCTCGTGGCGTGTCACTCTGTCTGATGGATTACTACTATATTTTAAAGGAAAACAATGTCACTTGATACTGGAGACGCTTGTAATCACTCACTCGATGAGTGACATAACGTCAGCAGTAAGAAGTTTCAGTACCAAATAAGGAAGAAATTTTTGATCGAATTGAAAAAGGAGTAGGTTATATAAAATCTTTGGATCAAGAAATATCCAATTTTAATTATTCTTTTTAAATTTAAACTAAGTGTGTAAATATACACCATTTTTGTTGTGTTGTATTTTTACCTTTTAAGTAATAAAATTTTAAAATGTATCTAATATCTTCATTCGACCCGCTCATTTCGACAAAAAAACAAATGAAAAATAGTGGGTAACAAAATTTTCCTCATTTTAATCTTTTTTTGATATGTTACCTTTTTATTATCATGAAAACCAGCCAGATACAAATAGCACAGCCAAATATATTTTATTACAAGTTTATACATACTATATACGTAAAGACTTTTTCGCGACCTAATATTAAGATTTTTGTTGCTATGTGTTTTTGTTGACTGCCCTTAAAATAAATAAATATATAAATAAATTGTACCATCTGTACTGTAATATTTATAATAATTTTATATAATGTTAACTGCGTAGAAAGAATGAGAACTAAGCTTCCTTTACAATACACTTTAAAATCTCTTAACGTTAAGTGCTTTTATACTTTTTCATTATTGATTTTAAATATTAATACATATAATATAGCATGGACAAGCGTCTAAAGGTGACTGCTTACCGTTAGACATTTCTCTCATTCACCTCATGTTATATGAAAATTTTCCCGGACAAAATCTGAGTTTAAAATTTTATTTACAAACAAAAAATTCCCGAAGAAAACCTATTTTCCATTTAAAGTGAGCGTGAAGAAAAAAAACTGAAAATATACGAACGGGAGAAGCTCGTCGCGGGGACTAATTAATTTTGTTAAGTAACTTCTAGTGGTGGAGGAAAATGAGGAAATAAAACACTACCTGTACTGAGACGGGTTTCTCAAAATTAGTTCTCATGGCACGTTTAAATAGAGTCAGTTTCATATTAATTTTATGTCACATAAGAACGATGAGACACGTCTAATTTTTTAAATGAAAAAATATATATTTTGTCTATTTCTTATAAGTGTAAGCGTCATGTCTGATTCCTTTCCTCATACCGCGTCTATATATATGTCTGACAAAATCTGGGAGTCTATAATTTAGCAACGACATCAAAATTTGATATATCTTGCAATGCATTTTTCCTTGTAGCAACGCCCAAAAACATTATTTAGTTGCCTAGCCTTTTGAATCCTGTGGAAATTTCTAGGTTTTTTCGAGACTTGTAGTGACGATACTAGGGTTTCTCACACCCGTGAGCCTTTTGTTATATCTCCAAAAGTAGACGGTAAAAATTGCTGATTTTCTGTACAAATTAACGCATTTTATAAAGGTAGGGATGAAAATTTGAAGTTGTCAAAAATTACTGAATTCATGATTTTACCGTGGCCCTAATGGAACATTCGACTAGGCTCACATATGAGCCGTATGGCGTGCAACGTGTTAAGCCTTATCAGGCTTCTTGGCTTACTCACGACTACGAAAGCAACAAAATACCTTTACCATAAATACAACATGAAACATTAGAAAGTAGTGTTGTTTAGTTGCTTATCGACTGTCTCAATAGCCAACGGCTCAAATACTAACCCCGCATATTTGAGTCATTTGAAGACTACAGAAAATGGAACTGATCTTAATGGACAAGTGTTATACTTGATAATAATGTATATTATATGGTACCGATAACTGCTAAAAGAGGGAGAAAGTTCTCTAAAGAGTCAGTAGCAACTAATAATAAATTTTACTGCACAGAAAATATGTACAAAATAAACAAATAAACACAGTACAAATAGGCTGCCTTATTGTATACAAGCAATCTCTTCCAGGCAACCATAGATAAGTGAGTTAACAAGAAGAATTCAATACACAATGACATATTTTATACATACTACTCTATGAACAAAACAGAAGGAAACAGATAGAAGACTCTTTTATTAATATAACTCATAAAATATTATTAATTTATATTGTTTTACACTTTCATCGTCATTAACACATATAAAGTTATTATCAGGATTTATACCATAAATCTTTTTGTTTTCAGTTCCCGATATTTGAGCACTGTTGCTGTGCCATGATCAAGAAGACAACTGACGATTTTGACGGTGAGATGTCATGGACAGAAATATCGAACTACCTTCTATGGAATTCTTTGAATGTACATGGTATAAACGCCTTTAATAACTACTTATATTATTATTTTATATGCAAATAAGATCTGATACTATTTTATTGTTTCGCTTTTAATTATCTTCTCTTTAATTATAATGTCAAACAAACTTATAGTTAGAGGGTAATTTCGCAAATTAATAATTTTTAACTGAATAGAAATACCTATTTAACAAAAAAGGGTAATAACCTGTAATACCCATTCTTGGCAAATAAACACTTTCACTTTGACTTTAATTACAGGAGCTAGCAGCAACAAATACGTTGGCTGAGCTCGAGTCTTGGTCATGAAGGATACTTTTATGGGCTCTTTTATAGGATCCGATGTTTATGATGATTAACATTGTTATTTTTTCCGTGGCGATTTCTTAAGCAGTAGGTAATATAATAAGTAGTAGGTTATGTAAGGAGTTCGTTGATAGATTGGCGCTCTGTTTCCGGTAAAGATATCAAAGCACTGGCACCATGGTTAGTTGCTGGATTGGTCAGTGAACAAATCTTAGTTCGAACTCCCCATACATTTGTTAGAGACTTCCAAGCGTGATCCGTCGTTTGCTGAGCCTTTTGGGACGTCATATTTTATCTAACACTTCCTCAAATATATTGGTATATCCACGAAACAATTGATCGCAGATATAGTATTGGTTCTGCATATTATCTGCTTGCATTCTAAAAACTAAAAATATATTAAATAATTCTTTTTATCAAATTAAAGATAATTTTAGTTATACCAATCCATTTCATATCATTTGTCCTATACTATAATAAATTGTACACAAATATCGGAAATACTTACGTATACAAATACAGACAACCATCATGAATAAACAAAAAAGTATTGTACTTTTAATATCGCAGAACAAAACACACTAACCTCCTTGCAAAGGACACTTCTCGTTAGTATAAATCAGAAAATTATTCAGAAAGTATCTCGACAAAGTTTTTTCTTAAATTGTGTTGAGTGCCAGCATCGGCGACGTTGAGATTTTTATTAAAATACAAGTTGTAGCGATATGAAAAAAATATTAAATTAACGAGAGAGTACTCAACATAATATGGGGATTATACGATATTAGCTAATATTTAAGAATAGACAGAGGCATACATGTTGTGATAAATCCTACGACATATATTTTGTTGAATTTTAATTCACAGTTTGCTACAAGCTTTGAGATTATAAATATTGTATATACAGTTATGGAATTATTAGTCGTTCAATTTTTATACAGTACAAGTTTTCATCGAAGCTGATTGAATAAAATCTAAACGGATATTTAATATTCATTATGATGACATTTAATTTTTTTGGAAACTCAATATGTATAGCTCTTTGACCTTTATACAAAATAGAGAATCCATTTTGTTGAAATATGACTATAGAATTCTAATAAATTATGTTTAATTATAAATTATAGTTTGTAATACTTTTAATTTTTAATAGCCTTAGCCTCATCGCGACATCAGCGATAAAACTTTGGAAATTAATTCGAGTCTATTCGTCTTCTGATTCATGATATATTTTCTTTGTACTATCGACAAAAGATACACGAATACAAAATTACATTTACAATCTTATCACAAAGGCGCAAATCACAATTTTAAACGACTGAACTGATTTGTTCCAAGTGTAATAACAAATGTAATAAGCATACGAGTTGAATCTTAACGCTTTGTCTTCAAGCCGTTTTGATGGATACGTAATTCGTTATCTTAATATCGAATGAGTTGAAATGACTGAGCCAAATTGGATCTTGGTGCTGTTGAGTTAAAGATGTTGTTTGTACAAATAAATTTCCAAGAATGAGTGTCTTGGGTAAGAACACTGAAACGCGAGATTACAATTTTGACAAATATTAACATTGTCTAATGAACCGTGGGATATTATTTGATGGACATTTTATTGCGAGAAATTTAATTATAATAGTCTTTACTGAAGTATAATTAGATTTTATTTTGTTATGACAATAAAGTAGCTTATCGTTATCAATCAGCTTTGCGAATATTAGCATTATCTTAAAATATTTGCGGTATAAGTAATATATAAGACCGACATATAAATAAAATGGAAGCAGTTATTAGTAGAATAAAAATTTAACTCGATTACACTAATGAAAAAATTAAATGCTATTGCAATGATGGGAATGTTAATTTATGTATAACGCCATACTTAACATTATGAATTTAAATGCTATAAATGTAAAAAATGGTAGAACACAAATTTTCATCAAATTTATACCTATATAATAGTCAGAACATCTCAAAAACACTTATGATTAATTCGTAATATAGAAAACATGGGAAAAAAATCTATGTTATTGTTGCTAGGCTACACACAAGACCGCAACGCCCCTTTCCGCGCAAGCGTGCAAAATTAAGGATGGCAAACATGAGAATTGCAATAAGGGCTGTCGAATCAGCTGTGTTACACCTAGTAGTATTAAATCGAAATCGACGCCATTTTCATACCAAAAATAATTTTATACGATCCATCGTATAACATTTTTAAAGGCTTTCCTTTCGAATCTAATGGCCGCTTAATTTTACTAAATTCAATATTAATTTATCTGTCTTAAATTATTTTGTTTTCTTAACCCATGGAACTGCAGTCCAGTAAACAGTCGTGTGCCACGAGACCTTTCTTTATACATAAAATAATGGAGTAAACAATGGTCTTGTTGCAAATTATCCCAGTTATAGAATTTAATTATGTATTAAATTAATTATTTTAAAGTTAAAATTAACACTAATGTGCATAATCCTAATTAACCCTACAACCGCTTCGATGAATCAGTAGCTGCAGAGAATGAGCGGCGCGAAATATTATTGGATAATCAAAATATTATTGAATACAAATTAAAATTGATTTATTTCCCTTTCACAGAACAAAATTTATATCAATATAATAATAAAATTGTAATATAAAATGTACAAGATAAAAAGGATTATAATTATATTATATTACATGAAGGATTATGTAATGTTACATATTTATTATATAACATTTAATATGGCTCTCCAAGAGTTTCTCAAAAGTATACGCAAAATACCACGGAGTGACGTCATACTGCATTACCCGTTTCTTAGGAGCGTTTTTAGTCTAGTAAAAAATAATTCGATTCAAATTGTAATGTGTAGGGTTGTTTCATGCTATTTTATTATATTTATGTATTCTATAATCATGTTGTCTTTCAATAAAACACCGAACAAAAAAATATCATTGTACCTATTTTTCGTTCAAAAGGGGTAGTTATTTTTTACGAACGAACTCAATTTATTGATAGTAAATAGCAATAAGTTTTTCTTTAGGGACTTTAAAGCCACGATTTAATGTGATTTCTTCTACGCTTTCGCGCCTAAATTAGTCATACAATTTAGATACAATTTGGGGAGGTGATTGATTACATTCTGAGTAAATACAAAAGAGAAATAAATTCTCTGAGAAATAAAAGTTCCCGGTACTGATAAAGATTTTCAGTGTCAAGACAAATAACATGGGCGGAGGTCTTTCCCAACTCAATTACTAATTGACCTGTAATTACTTTTGTTTTGATTTGATTCTAATATCAAAATACGACTCATAAATGTCTTTCGCCCATCGGCTAGAATTAATTGTTGTAGATATCAATTGCCGAACGATAATTTAATTTGTTTATCAAACAAGTATCTTGATTTTCTTTAGTTCCATTAAGGTTATCGATTTCAATGCTTGAGTAATTTGAGATTTTGTTTTTTGTTTACCCTGTTCAAAAGCGTCAGTGCATAAGTTTAATCCAATGTAGAAAACATAACCTTCTTACATAAATCATTTATAATGTCACCGATATACACCTTTATTACTTACTCGTAACGTGCTCGCTCTGTCGTGTGTTGTGTCTTTGAATTTACTCTGTATTATGTTCGTAGTGAGATAGAAAAGAAGATTTTTGGTAAATTTCTTTGTTCCAATTTGAGAGTGACCTTTAAAAGAGCAACATAAAATTCTTATTTTCCCTTGAAGAAAGTTCTACAAAGTGGACAACACGACACGAATTGAGTTTAAATTTAATTAAAATAGGATAAAATGTAATAAACAATACAAAAGAAACACTCTTTGAAATTATTAAACTTATTTAAGAAGTTTCTAGAAATTTCTACAGAATTATCGGTATATAGTAATGATTAATAGGTTTTTGAACAGGTTATAATGGAGCACTGACTTTTGTTTGTCAGTATTTTATTAAAATTAATATGGTTATATTTGAGGTAGCAAATGATGAACTATGTAAACTAATAAGGATTCAAAATATTTCTTATAAGTCCAAGATACTAAGTTATATCAATAAAAGATCACTTTTAAAATTTCTTTGATGGAAATATTCTTGGAACGCTAAAGTAATATTCCAGTCTATTCTACATTCCACGTTACACGTTATAACTAACACATTTTCATGGAGTACAAAAGCAATCTGTAAACATGAAAGCCTTTCTGAAGGCACATTTAAATTCATAGCCCAAATATCTTCGCAAACGCTTCATTGAGTGCAAACTTCTTGCAAGGAACTTGCCGACTTAAAAGCTACGAGGATATTGTAACGGCGTCTTCTTCGACGTTGGAGAATTATTTCCAGATGGCACTTACTCCTACAAAGTGCTATTATAAATACAATCGACCAAATTAGAATTTTAACATCCAGAAGATATTATATGCAACGTATGAAGAAAAGGGAACCTACAATATAATGACGTAACATTGACAATAAGAATTGAATTTTAGTTGACTTACGAAATCGATATTGTCTTTTTTAAAGAATATTTTAACCTAATTATTAGTACTAATAAGTTATTAAAGTTAAAAAAGTAAGATAGGTTACCAACTCCCATGAATATTGTCAACGCTTCGGGCAGCGAGTTGAGACTGCGCCTAATCTTATGGTCAACGTGGATGTTGAAACTCCTTTTAAGATAGTTTGTTTTTTTGTGGTTGTTTTTTGTGTGACAATGTCAGATGTCGAATAAATATTTTCTAAGGAAAAAAACGCGTTTTGTTATTCTCTTCAAGTGGCGACCGTGATAATAATTATCTTAATAATTAATTATAAAATGGAAGAATTTAAACGTGAGCGCGCAAATTTGCGCCGAATATTCACTAGAAAAGTGAACGAGATGACGGTTATGCTGGAATCAGAAAATGTGGATCCCGATAGTGTCACTGCAATAGCAGAAGTAGTGGAGCCCCGTGTACAAGCAATTTTCGATTTAGACCAACGCATTTTCGATTATCTAGTGAAAAGTGGTGCAGAAGAAAAAATTATAGATGACGAGTCGGACCAGGCCGACACATATCGTATCAAGTGGATTGCTGTAAAAAGGAAAGTAGACAGATTAACCTACCAGCATGATGCAAATAACGTATGTAGTCAAAATTATCATATTCGACGTTCATTGACGGATTTTGAGTCCATGAGTAGCTGCAACAGCAAACGCGAAGGCAGCACTTATAGACGTAATTTCAATCTGCCTAAGTTGGAGCTTAAAAAGTTTGATGGTAACGTTCGCAATTGGATTGGCTTTTGGGGACAATTCCAAAAAATTCACACCGATCCGAATATTGACGATTACGATAAATTCCAATATCTCGTACAGGCGATGGAAGAAAATACATCAGCTCGAAATTTAATAGAAAGTTTCCCGCCGTCAGGCGAGAATTATAAGAAAGCGATTGATCAGCTCAGAGAAAGATTTGCTCGAGATAACTTATTAATTGATGTTTATGTTCGTGATTTACTAAGTATTGTTTTATCACAGGCTAAGAAAAATCAACAACTATCCTTGACGATGCTCTACGACAAACTTACCACACAGTTGCGTGCCCTGGAGACGTTGGGAGTGACGTCAGATAAATACGCCGCCATGCTGCTGCCTTTAGTAGAATCTGCTTTGCCTGACGAGACTCTCAAAGCTTACGAAAGGTACAGCACTTTCAGCGCCCACACCACGGAAGATACAGGTAAAGTGCTCACCCATTTATTAGCTTTCTTACAAAAGGAGGTCGAAAGTAATGAACGAATTTTAATAGCAAAAACATCATTTAACTATGATCGTACTACGAACATTAACGAACCAACAGCTTCTTGCCTATTAGCGGGGGATAATAAAGTTAGTTACCGTTTGTGTATATGGTGTGATAAGTCAACTCACTCTAGTGCAGAATGTTCTAAATTAAATAAAATGACATACGAAGATAAGAAAGCCCTAATTAAGAATAAGAAAGGTTGCGCAATATGTCTTCGTATTGGACATCATGCGAAGGCGTGTAAAATATTTGTTAAATGTCTCATTTGCTCTAGACGACATAGTACAGTTATGTGTCCTGATCTGAATCGTGCCGACAAGAAAGAAGACATGAAGAACGAAGCCAATGTATCTAACATAAGTGCTGCTATGTCTTCGTCACAAGTGAATACTGTCACGATGCTTCAAACGCTGATAGTAAATATAGTGGATAAAAACAACGTAAGGACTCCAGTGAGAGCGTTGATCGATAGTGGGGCACAGCGTTCATATATTAAAGTGCAAGTGGCAGAAAGACTTGGACTACAACCGGAAGGTGAGCAATCCTTAGTACACCAAGTATTTGGAGGCATTGAGAAAAAGGTGCGTAAACACAGAATATATAAAATTTGTGTAGAAAACTTAGACAGTTCTTATAAACTTAATTTGACTGCATTAGATGAACCAAAAATTTGTGGTTTGATTCCGTCAATCAGTTTTTGTTTAAGTCAAGAGCTCAAGTGCCATAATATTGTCATGACCGATCGAGGTGATATTACAGATATAGGACTGCTTATCGGAGCAGATTTTGCGAGCTATATTATAACGGGTAGCTTTGTGCATATTAAAGAAGGACTTGTGGCTATAAAAACCAAATTAGGATGGACCGTACAGGGAAAAGAGACGAACGATTATTGCGCTACTATACAAACAAATTTCAATAATATTTCGGTACTATTATCAAAGACGGAAATCAGTTTGACAGATCTGTGGGATCTTGAAACTATAGGTATTCGTGACACACCAGCAAATATTAGTGAAGAAGAATTAATCGAGAATTTCAAGGCTAATTTATCAGTAAATAAAGAAGGGAGGTACGAGGTTGCTTTACCATGGAAGCACGATCAAAGTGTTTTGTGTTCAAATAGAGAATTAGCAAAGAAACGGCTTTTGTCATCAACAAGACGATTGAAATCTATGAAGAAGTTTACTGCCTACGACGGTGTATTTCAAGAATGGTTGCATTTAGGCATCATAGAGTCAGTTGAATCAGATAACGGAGGCGGGCATTATTTAGCACATCATCCTATAATAAAAGAGAAAAGCTTAACAACAAAAATCAGGCCAGTATTCGATGCATCCGCAAAAGGTAAACATACCAAGTATTCATTAAATGCATGCTTAGAAAAGGGAGTAAATTTAATTGAGCTCATTCCTAAGTTGATAACTCGTTTCAGAATGCGTGCAGTAGGTATATCATCAGATATTGCAAAAGCGTTTCTGCAAATATCCTTGGCTGAAAGAGATAGAAAATTCCTTAAATTTTTGTGGTGGAAAGACGATAGTCAAAAGGAATTTAAAACATTTAGACATTGCAGAGTCGTATTTGGTTTAACGTGCAGTCCATTCCTCTTAGCAGGTACAATAAAACATCATCTTCAGACATATAATGGTGTAATGAAAAGAACAGCAGAAAGGTTGTTAGAATGCTTCTACACTGATAATTGTGTGACGAGTTTGGAAGAAGAAGAGGTACCGACATTTGTTGCGGAAGCTCGTAAAATAATGTCATTAGGCCAGTTTGACTTGAGAAACTGGGTGACAGCCCCCATGACAGATTTGAAGGCCGAATGGGATGTTGTGTCCGTCTTAGGAATTCAATGGAAGACAAGTACAGACGAAATCAGCTGTAACGTAACTTTAAAGGATGATCCGGGGGGTAAAGTCACAAAGCGTACTCTATTATCTACAGCCCATAGTTTATTTGATCCTATAGGATTCACTGCGCCTACTTCACTTATACCTAAAAAGCTTTTACAGCGTGCTTGGAAAGGAAACTATGATTGGGATGCGGAGCTTCCTGAGGAAATAGCTAAAGAGTTTAGAGCTTGGTCAAACGGACTCAAAATTTTAAAAGATTGCATGATTCCTCGGCGACTTACTTCAGCGTGCATTAATAATTGTCAAAGAAGCTTGCATATTTTCTGCGATGCCAGTATATCAGCCTACGCAACGTGTTTATTTTTAAGAACCGAATTCAGGGGAAAAGTTGATGTAAGGTTAGTTACTGCGAAAGCAAGAGTAGCACCGACAAAGCAGCAGGTTACAATTCCACGCTTAGAGCTGTTAGCAGCGGTAATTGGTAGTAGGTTATGTAAATTAGTGCAGTCAGCATTAGATCTTGAATGCGACTTATATTATTGGACAGATTCGAGTGTTGTCCTTACGTGGATTCAAAAGGATGCACAATGGGATAGATTTGTAAAGAATAGAGTGGACGAAATAAGAAATTGTACTAAAATTAGTGATTGGCATCATATTCCCGGATCTCTTAACCCCGCAGATTTTGTATGCAGAGGTTGCAATCCAGAAACACTAGTGCAGTCTATGTGGTGGAAGGGGCCATCGTGGTTGAAAAAGGGACAGGAGACATGGCCTAATACAGGGATCATAGCCTCTGTGAACTTAGATGAATGTGTTAACACGACTATTAAATCAAATATGGATTTATCGATTAAAGATAATTTCACACAGTCATTTTCTAGATTTAGTAATTATCCACGAATCATTAGAATCTTTGCATACATTATACGTTTTTGCGAGAATTGCAGATCTAGAGAGAACAGATGTGGTAATAATTATATAAATTTTCGGGAGTATAGTAGAGCTGAAACAAATTTGTTTAGGATAATACAACAAGAAACATACAAAGGAAGCTTGTTTTCTGACAAAAATATTCAATGTATAAAGGACAATACCGGTATTTTACGTGTGAATACTAAATTATTGCTGACTGATGAGGCTTGGCAATTTAAAACACCGATACTACTACCGAGTAAACATTTTATAGTAGAACGATTAGTTCGCTATTATCATCAGGTCTTACTTCATGCTGGCGTGCAAACTGTAATGGCAAACTTGAGACGTAGGATTTGGATATGTGGTGTGAGTAGATTAGTTAAGAAGGTGATAACTAGTTGTCTAATATGTAAAAGATTTACTGCTAAACCAGCTGATTCGCCTAATGTGCCTTTGCCTTTAAGCAGAGTTAATGCAAACGCTGCTGTGTTTCAAACCACGGGAATTGATTTAGCAGGGCCAATGTTTCTGAAATCTGGCGACAAAGTATATATAATTATATTTACATGCGCAGTATTTAGAGCCGTTCATTTAGAGCTAGTTGAAGCACTAAGTACGGAGGCTTTTTTAATGGCTTTAAGGCGTTTCGTTGCACGAAGGGGACGCATGCATACCATATACACAGATAATGGTACTAATTTTATTGGGGCGAATAATCTTTTCAAGAAATTAGATTGGAAGAACATTGAAGCCGAGACGGCCACCAAGCAAATAAGATGGATTTTCAATCCTCCTACGGCAGCATGGTGGGGCGGTTGGTGGGAGAGAATCATACGCATAGTAAAGGACATTTTAAAAAGAGTCTTAGGCAGAGCACGTCTAGGGTATGTTGAACTGGTCACTATTTTATATGATACTGAATCGGTGATAAATTCACGGCCACTCACGTATATTGGCGAAGCGGATTCCTTAATGCCGTTGACACCGGCTTTGTATTTACAAGAACTACCATCTACGGAGATGACTGGTTTAGATAAAATTGATTCATGTTATTTAACTAGTAAAGCCAAATACATCCAAAAGTTACGTGCCGATATAAAAGCCCGATTTTCTAAAGAATATCTCGGCAGTTTGGTTCATCGTGGGCGGAGGGCCGTTCGGCGGCTAAAGGTCGGAGATGTGGTGCTCTTAGACACGGGGACTAAAAGATCCTTATGGCCTCTAGGACGGATTATTAGGCTGATAGAAGGAGTAGATGGCTGGCCTCGAGTGGCAGAGATAAAGATGCGGGATGGGGGGGTACTTGTCAGACCCGTGCAGAAGGTATGCCCCCTAGAGGTGGAGCAGTGACTTTCTTTTTTTTTTTTATTTAGTTCAGAAGATGTTGAAACTCCTTTTAAGATAGTTTGTTTTTTTGTGGTTGTTTTTTGTGTGACAATGTCAGATGTCGAATAAATATTTTCTAAGGAAAAAAACGCGTTTTGTTATTCTCTTCAGTGCCCGTGTAACCAATTTATATATTTAACATTGATTTTCGCAAATATATTTATTTTCCTATGTAAGTTTATATATAAACAGTTTTCTGTTCAATTTAGAACTCTGAGTAAGGCTGTTAGGATTTTGGATTTTAAAATGATGAATTTATAAATACATAATTAAATTCTATAACTGGGACAATTTGCAAATACCCGGTTAATAACCACCTATCTGGATGTAGGGCCAGAATTATTCATGGAGCACGTTCACCCGATGGGATCTCTTGTGTTTTATAACCACTTAAAGTTATCATTCATATTTCTTGTGCTATACCTTTAAATATATTTTTTTCATATTTTTATTTTAATATACGATTTAAACGAACTTAGTAAATGAGTCTATTGTAACGTAAAATCGTTACACATACTAAAATTATAAAAAATATATATACATACAAAAATAAATAATAAGATATATAACTTATATTATTACTAACTATTACTAAAACATATTACTTCTACGTATTAAAAAAAAAAAATAATAAGATTCTGTTAATCGATACGGCCGGAATCAAACTAGCGACCTGTGCCAATGAATACATCTACGGCCGCTAAGCCACCGCGGTGCAACCGGTCTTCTCGTGATCGCGGGCTCCCCACCCATGTCGCTCGCGCCGGCCACGGCTTTGAGCTACACCCCGCCACACAGCTGAGACCACTTGAAAGCAAGGAGCACGTCATCTTTTGATAGATGTCTTCATGCGTGGCTTCTTGTACAGACCCCGAATTTAATTAAACCTTTGAAAATTATTTGAAGATAATACTGTGTCAGTAGACACAGCACAGTGAAATAACTTGATTTTGTGAATGCGAAACCCGATTTCGGGTTTTTAGTTCCGGCTTTACTGCATATTGTGACGACTCAAGCCAGGACGTCGGAAGACGACCAGTACCGACGGAGACCCTATTACCACCCTGGACCTATAACCACCACTACCATCACAAACAAGGGCAGTACTCTTAATTATTGGCTGCGTTTTTGGAAACTTGTTGGAGGGCAAACATGCAACCGGCGGTAGACCCTTTTCGGCCCTGATATATATAATTCAACTTCATTAATAAATTTGTCTACTGGGGTTGTGTCTTTTAATTATCACACACAAAACCCTAACGTAGCACTATTTAAATAAAGATTGTTTTGACTTTGGCTGGATCCGTCACATCATCAGCGATAAGGGATATTCTTCCGCTGAGTTGGTGTTTTTGGGGACCAAGGCCTGACTGAATCATGTTGGACCTTGTATATATACTGATCTGTCTTGAACACTTTGTTAGCGTGATTCAGGAGTCGCATTATGTATTGTAACATTTCTAGTGTTAACATTGTAGAAGTTTACGCTGATCAGCCATTTCACGATGACTTGATATCAATTTATCTATAAAGCGCTTTGACACTCGCTCGATGAAAACAAATTATAAACAAATGTGAACAGTTGTTGTGATCTAATATAAATTCTAAATACTGCTATCTAGAATTTATATTAGTATAACAAATTATTCCGATGGAGGACCTTATAACTTATTGAATTCAAAAACATATTTATTAAATAAAACGTTACAAAAAGTTCAATAATTGTCTTAAAACGTTATCGCCGCATGGAGGTATCAGAAGAACAATTGTGGCTAAGCAAGAAGATTATAGAATAGAATAGAATAGAATAGAATATATCTTTGTTGTACATCAGCCAATTCAAAAAGAGAAACACTCAAAAAAAATACTGATTCCATTTGATTTTTGAAGCAATTTTAATATTTAGACTGCTGTAACAGTCTCAATGTCTCTCTCATTGGTGTAGAAGCGCTTTGCAAAGTTCTATTTATTTCTATAAAGCAACGTAGCAATACTTTTAGAAATAAAGCCATATCCAGCGCTAGATCACTAGATCATTCAACTGTAATATTAAGCAAAATCCAAGGCTGTAACTGTTTTTGTTTTACTTTAGATTTTAGAGCGGTGATAAATGATCGCTGCCAAAGGTTTCTATGGAGTTGGAAACAATGGCTACATCGTTGATAATGAAAAGAGTAATATCGATCCATTGGTAGCCGTTTGAGTGATTGATGTTATATCGAAAGAGGCGTTTTTTATTCTCTTTTATTTTTCGTTGACAAATTTTGTATGAGGCATTCAGACAGATGATTGTAATGTAGATATTTGTCAAAATTAAAATAAGATTTAATGTTTCTTAATAAGACTCTAATTTACTATGATCATATATGATTATGAGGGAATGTGGTTGTCTTTTCCACATCATCTAGACCTTCCGCTAAGTTGGATGTTCGCTCAAAGATCGACTGTACATCTATGGTTTAACACTTTAAATAATATAAAACTAATCTCTTAGAAACTCCGTAAGCGTACATTGCAGTACATTTCAATCATCAACCGTTTCTCGGTAATTTGTCTGCGTAGCGTTAAACACAGCCGATAGATATAGTAAATTAATATCTCGTAGATGTATATAACAACTGTTCTGACAGTTATTAAATCTTTATAGCGTTGTTGAGTATGCATAACTAAAAATGACGTCGTGATGTGTGAAGAGACATCAGGGTATCATTTTTAGTGTACCTATACCAAGTATGCCAGCGTTGTGTTTACTCTTACCTTATTATCTTCTCATGTCTTGCCTTGTCTAATATTATCTTGCTTTATCCTCTTTAATCTTAAATCTTATCCTATCCCATATTATCATATCTTATCTCGGGCATTTCTAATAGTGACAGTGTACTTCGATACCTATGAGATCTTTTGCCTAGAATGTTGATATCACAGGTGGATGCTTTAAACTGTAGCAGTGACATAAATTAGCACAGCGATCACACTGAACTAAATCATCTCTTTTGATTACAGCGAAGAGAAAGATTCGATAAAATTAAACCTATCAAACTAGTTTTCCATATAATTCCATAGTTTAAATGCAATGCAAATGGCTCCCAACCAAAGTTACAATGTACGTATTAATTTTAAGTTCTCGACTAAATTAAGTTTGTCCATCCTTTTAGAACTGAAATGGGAGGAATGGGATGCAGGATTTAGTCAAATTAGTGACAATTTCTAGTCATTTATTTACTCGTGTTGTAATAATGTCTAGTGTTATACTCAAATTGCGACGTTTTTAGGATTCCAAATGCTTTCCAAATCGTTGGAGCGGGTAAATGTGACCTTTACGAAATAAGATATATTTTGTAAAATATCGGTTACCATTACGTACAAAGAGTCCCTTAATGTCGTTCGTACTCTTCCACACATAATGTTTCTAAGAACGCGTATAATATCTCCAATTTCCACTTCCCAAATCCTGTTATGAGTTGAGAAAAATGAAATTTCATATCAAAGCCTTAATCTTCCGGTTCGTTCCCGCGGGAATGTCCCGGACTCTCGCTAATACCGGGATTATAAATATAAAACTGGGATGTTACAGCCATATTCGAAGTTCTGTAGTATTGATGGAATAAGATAGATAGTCCGTATGAAATATTTGTGATATTTATCTCGCTTTAAGCTCGCTGGTATAGTGATTCAATCGCCCTGGTTACGATTAAGAAAACAAAGTATATTTCTCCATGGATCGTCCTGGATGTGCATACAAAATCTGTTTTTACGTTCTCGTGCTTCGGAAAGAATATCAAGCTGTTGACCCTAGGGTAATTTTTTTAGTTACCAACACTCAGACTAGCTTGCTGTTGTTGATGCCCAAACTCCTCAAGGTTTCTCCCATTAAGGATAGTCTGTGCCCAGAAGTGGACAAAAGGTTTCAATGGAGCGTGAGGTTAATATTATTGCCTCCTTTTATTTCAGTCAGATGAAGTTGACAAAGGTTTTTCTAAGATAAACAAAACCTCAGTATTTACACGACTTGTACAGTCAGCACAAAAATGTCAGGTTCAGTAAAAATAATGTTACACTCTTTAAAAAAATACAATGCACGTATCTGAGTCCTCTCTTGTCAACTGCAGAGAACCCTGAGTCTCAGCGTATTCCCAAGACACAGCAGTGTACTAGCGGCAACACATTATGCAGAAGTTACAGTAGGAAAGCCTACTTTATTATCAACGTTCTAAAGGCGATTTTAATGACGATGTGTCGATTTTACATCAAAGACAAATAAACTACAACACGAAGCTTCTACTGTTTCTTATATTTACGCAATAGGGTTTCAAATCAAACTGAAAATTCAATGATACAGAAACAAGAACTCTCAGATGGATGATATTGTAAAAAAGGCTTACTTTAGCTGTCGACACGCCAAATTAGACTTAATGGGAAATTCAAGGAGGCGAAGAGTTTTAATTTTGGGGACCACATTAAAAATGATGGAATTATTAGTGATTTTATTTAAAAAATAATTATATCAGAAATTCGATAACAACCTATATATGACCCACCGCTCAACAAGACTGACTAAAACATCTTTTTAATTATTTTAAATAGTCACAATCATATGTATTGTTTAAAGTGGGCGCTAGTGATTGCGTGTATTGAGAGTACAAAATAATATTCATACACAAAAAAAGATTTTTTCCAATAACCAATTTGCAAATAATTCTCAGCATATCTCAGAGCCATCACTTTGACTGACACACCATATCATATTACTTAACATGACATAAAAGTCACGTCAATATCATCTGCTACGACGTGGGAACGCGATTCGTTTGAAAAACGATTTTTATGCGATGCACGAACAACTTTAACATACCTTAATCTCACATGTTAAGGTAATTTTTGGCGTGTGTTAATTGATATTTTTTTCTAATAGTAGGAATTTTCTAAAATGCCTTGTTCACTGGTCTTCGACCGTTATGATACACGATACTGAGACGTGGACTGTAAGTCAATGGTTGACTCAAGTTTGCCTGGATAGCTGGCATATTTTACCCATGTGTTTACTGCTCTGTTGACCTTTGAACTATTAGGTATTAATAATACGGGAGTAAATATAATCACATTACTGTAACATGATCTATTTGTAGGTTACATTAAATAAATAAAAAACTCGACTATATAATTCTATATGTAAGTAAACGATACCATGATTCACAAACAATCACCGCCATCTATCGTTGAAAAAGGAAACAACATTTAATTTAAACTTAAGTATTATTTGTGAGATTTAACGTTAGCGAGATTCAGCTCAGTGCAGCGCCATCTATTGAGGAATGGGTGAAGATTAACATTTATAATGATTTGTATGACTGTGAATACCATGTGTGCTATAACAATATTGATGAATTCCAGTAATTAAATGAAGCATAGAATGTTCCTCAGTAATTACTTCCATTAAAGAAATGTGCTTGCCATGAGCTTCTCCGTTAATAATAATAAAAAATGTTCAAGTACTTTATTCAACATTCGCATCTTATATCTTTTTAAGAAATCTTCTCATTTCTTGCTCACCAAAAAAATAATATTACAATTATCCTCTTCCACGAAGAAAAGTACTACATAATCCTTACATCGCTCCCTAATTACTAAACGATTTCGGGTTTCTCCTCAAAAACAGTTCCTTAAGAGCGCTAGTCAAATGTCGATAACACGATCTTACGTTCATTAATGAGAGGATTTGGGCAAAAAATTGTGGTTCGATTGAATAATAGTGATTCAAGAGTAAGGTCGTAAAAATAACGATTTCTTTTCATTTGAACAGCGTTGATTCTAATGCATCAGATAACGCTGACTCAAAGTATTTTCCGATTTTGCAGGAGTTTTATCCCTAATATCGTCGGCTGTTATATTTCTTACCGCACTGTAAAATATATCTCTAAAGTTTTCGACAGATACACCAAGATCTCAAGCACACTAAACTTCAGGCACACAATAGAAATCATAAACACCAAATTATAACAATACCTGTTGTAGTATTATCTGCTGGTAACACTGCCTACCTCATTTTAAGACTGGAATCTTGTAAATCAGTTTCTGTAAATAACTTTTAAACCTTCTGATTTATTTACAAACAACATTATATATCTGCTAACATCATCATCATTAATAAATTATGTTATTCGTAATGTCTTACCTTTTATTTTACGTCTCGTGACAGTTTTATTCCATTATTGGCTCAACACAAAGTCACGTATCAAACATTATCAGTCTCCTACAAAAGGTAATCCATTTATCTATCCCACCCTTTCTAAATCGATACAAATGACAGTGATAAATACAACGAGCATAAAAAGTATTTGGCGCAAAAAGATCTTGAAGACGAAGCAATTTTAATGTGTGAAGAATTCGAATATGTTACGGAGAAAATGTGTTTTTATTTTGTTTAAGACACGGTTACGTTTTTTAGTGGTTTGAATATAAATTTTTGAGGAAGTGATTTTGGGGTTTCAGAATTTTATTAATTATCACCAACGTTGATTTATTGAGCACGTACTATAGTGTCTACACATTGCGCCCCTTAATACTTAGCAGAATAATTTTGTCTTAATATAATTACTTTTTCAAGAACTACTCTCCACTGTTTTCCTCTTCTACCTCTCCTTGGCTTTGGGAATGCGTCTCAAGTTTATTGTATTTTTTTATTAAATACAAATTCTGGAATAAACATTGAAAATTTTTGAAATAGAATTTGTCCAAAGAATGAATAGCCTGAAATGGCAATGGGTAGGGCACATTGTAAGGGCTGACGGCCATGTGCGGCGGTCGCGTACTGGAAGAAGCAGCCGTGCTAGGCCTCCTAGAAGGTAGAACAATGATCTGGTAAAGGTGACGACAAGCCCTTGGATTCGGGCAGCGCGAACCAATCGCTCAGGATGTTGAATAATAAATATTCTATGTTATGTATTTTTGAATATTTATTATTATTACTAAATATGATGAAAAAATATTATTTATTATTACAAGAGTAGATCGAGCTAAAGAATTTTTAGATCGCTTCGTGATTCAAGAAAATGTACTGATATACTGATGCTGTATTTCAATAAAATATCTACAGATGATTTTGTTGAATTTGTACATGACAAATAAGATGATCTAAATAGTGAATTACAATTACTGGTACCACTTTACCCAAAACTAACAATCAGTTGAGAAGCAGATTAATTCATTTTGATCAAAAGCTCTGATACCGTTTAAAACTTTTACTCCCAACTAAACCAGGTATACCCGCTAGGAAACGAAAGGCAAAATATAATTGAAATTCTCTTAATATTTAACTTACTCTGTAATTGAACAAAAACCTTGACACCTTTGTGAAATTTAGGCAACTTACTTTAAATAATGAGTTCCAAGGAAAATAAAAATAATTAGCAGCCAGACAAAAAACAAAACACCACTTCAAAGATGTTGTGATTCCATTTGGAGTGGAACTCATTACGATTAATTGTAAAGAAATAGGAGCAGATGGAAAAATAAACGTTGTAATTTGTTTATTTTAATTATTCCATAAAGGTGTCACAAGATAATGTCTTTTGAAATATTATGATCCCTTTGTTAATGTAATAACATTATTCTTACCATCATAACATGATATAGAACTTAGATGTATTTATCGGATCTGAATAGTCTATGGTTGTATCTTAATTACTGCAGTACTCCACAAAATGATATATAGACTTTAGACAATGCGTCTAGTTATATATAGTAAAACAAGTAAAGACTTCGCAGATTTCAAAAAAGGGTAACAAATTGTGCCTACGACAAAGTATGCAACTAAAATTAATGACGATAGTGGCAAAGTGAGAAACAGGATATCTGTGCGAGTAATAAATTTATGGGAATCATTATAGATGGAATAGCAGATGAGAAGTTTGGGCCACTACTTACCAATAAATATGGGTCAGTTAGTGAAACTGTTTGCAATTATGGTTGTCACCAAAGGTTAACGTACCTACAGGAACATTGAGATTCACAAAAAATATGCTCATGCCTGGTTTTCATATGAATTCTATTGCAAAATGCCTGATAACAAACAAGATATAAATGCAGGGTACACTCTTTTGGATTTAAACAAAAGACAAAGCGTTTTTGGAGTGACCTGCGCCCTCTCAAGGATTGTCGGAAATTGGCGAGTTATACGAAAAGTGGAATGCGTCGGGAACCCCAATTGCAGACGCTTTGCTAAGGGTCCGGAATGTGTAGACGTGTTGTCGTGATTCATCTTGCCTAGTAGCTTATATAAGTTTGCTTATATCAAGGGCATTAAGGAAATCTGACTAGCGAAATATATTAAATATTTTAAAATTTAGCTTAAGTTAATTTATTCCTGATATTCCAAAAACCACGTTTGTATCAAAACCGAAAACGTAGCAAATTGATATTTTATAAGCTTGGTACTAGTAATACTTGTAAGAATCAAGATGTAGCTATGTGGTAAGGCATGTGTGTGGTACGTGGTCTTTCTTCGAACAGCTTTATGGATAAGTCAATGTATAAACGCGCAAATCCTTATATGCGTGTGTGTGTGTGTGTATGGGTAAATATAATATATTGTTAGATAAGAAGAAGAACTAGGAGGGTGGAATTGTTTTTTTCACCTCCGAACACTATATAAGGCGTCTCAACCCGGCGCGAGCCTCTTACTCTGCGCCTAGCCTTCGTCGAGCGATCACACATTTTCTGTTACTGTTTCTGTTATTTTAGCTCACATGTTTAAATTTTGTTTTATTAAATTCTAATTAAAAATAATTTCATTGCAGTTGTAATAATTTGTCTTTTTTTAATAAATAAATTCCTAGCCACTTTATAAGAATATATTAATTTTTATCTGTTTAATTATATTAGTATTGGTACACGCCCCTCTACCTTCCGTTGTCACTTTTCCCATATTTGGGGCTGCTGGAAGAGATTTCTTATAGAAATAAGCAGTACCTTTGTACAATTCTCTGTTATTCTGTTGTGTCTATTGTAATTGTCTTTGTGTGAAGATAAATTGTTAAACAAATAAAATATCCTTATTATGAGATATTTTGAATGTTAGTTATACAACGATGCTAAGTGAACGTGTAACAGTCTATTTAGTTTTATATTAATCTATCGATGTAATGGGTGAACTAGAAATTGTCTTGTGTATATCGAAGTCAATAGTTGGAATATATCATTATTCCAGCCATTGTTTCCCACAAACACATGCTACTGTATTCTGTTGCCGATAATGGTAATATTCGTACCATTTCAATGTAAATTATTTGGTCGAGAGAATCGTGACACAGTACAATATGCATTACTAACGAACATGATAATTGAATCAGACTGATATAAACATCTCTTTACATGCTTATATTTAACTTGCACTGTTCAAATCATTTTACGTCCATTTATTGGTACTTGATTGAGTTGAATTTTTGCATACATCTATAGTTGTAGTAACTATATAATGAGCAATACTCGATATTGTAATAATTTCAATATGGCCACCGCTCAAAGATGGCGAATTACATATATTTTCTCAATTCCTTTAATATGAATGTCAAATTAAATCGCTCTGAAGAGTAGAGAACGATAAATGTAATGACATCGGCGTTATAAATAATAATGTAAATATTATAAAAAATATAAATAATGACAAAAGTGAAAATAAGTAAATTGTAATTAAACAATGTTAACAATACTCTTTGTTAGAAGATGCCAATGTATTCCATACCTTAACATCTGTCCTTTTTTATAAAATTGGCTACCTTCTACAATGAAATGCTTCACTATTTAAATAGGCGGCTACCAAAGCAGTTCAAATAATTGTTTTCACTCTTATATGAATAAAACAAACGAAAATACTGTAACTGCCCGTCGATCCGATCCCAAAGTACTGAAATTCAGATCGCAGTAGAATATTAAATGTAAAAAGTTGGGTGTAATCTTCTCAAGTATTTTGGTGGCAAATTATTGTGGAGCTGTAGATGGATGCTTCCCAACCTCGTATATGATTTTCATCAAAATTTCTTAAATTATTAACAGGATAGTTCTTGGCCTTGGCCCTAATGGTAAGTGAAAATAAACTAAACCCGGAAACCTCGACTCCAGAGGAACTGGTTTTCTTACCTCAAACTGCCGGAACGCAACAATCCTGTTGACATTGTTATGGCGGCAGACTGAAGTAAAGTGATGGTAGCTAGCACTAACCAAATCGAGCAGAAAATTTCTGCTCCCATTGGGACTTGAACTCTGGGCCTTTAGATTAGATGGTCTCAGCTACTAGACCACAAAGGTGGTTAAATCTAATTACTTTGACATATAATTAATTGCAAATATTTTAAATAAATAAATTCAGAATAAAAAGTTTCCTTTGCTATCAAAACAGACGTAAAATTGATCAAAAGGTTATCTTCCCATCTTTGTATCGATGTTGCTTCTCAAGATTCGCGTTAGACTTCATAAAACGTATTACACATTCTGAAAAGCGTCCATTCATCCTCACATTTGCCTACAGTCGCTCTAAACGTCCCAAGTTACGTAGCAACAAGCAAGCTCGTTTGAATTCATCTCGTCCGTTTCGAGGTCTGATATAAAATGAATGGATGTTAGTCTTTGTGGGCCTTAGATCCGGTACTTGGTACTCTTTCTGTATTGCATTTTTTGGGGAATGAACGTCGCAAATATGGCTTTACGTTACTTGTGGCATTAGTGAACGTAACACAAATGTCTACAAGTCGAAGCTTATCAGAGATGTGTTTAATATATATTTCTTGTGTTGTTGCTGAGGTGAGCTCGTGAAGTTTGTGGGGGAGTGTTGTTTTATATCAACACTTTTTGTTGTCAGGTCTCCTACGGGTCATATCTCTACCTGCAACCGTGCCTGTTAACGATACATTGACGACGATTTATTTTCGCAACTCTTACAGAATACGTTGCAATGAAATTAACTTATGAGCATGATAACTTTACAAATTCTTTACAAGGTTATTTATTTATTAGGCCTGTCAACAGTTGTTACAATAAAACATCAAAAAAGATCCAAAACTTGCACTAATTTCACAACCTATTATTGACAAACACAGCATTCAAATGTGTTTAACATCGATAAAGAAATAATTTTATTCCCCAGTTTGTTTAAATTCTTTTCTTTCTTATATATATAAGTGTTCGTAGTCACGCTCAAATTCAAAAACGGCTTGATCGATTTAAATAGTATTTATTCTGTTTTGTGCAGTTTATTTTAGGGGTTTAAACATATAAAAAAGCATGGAAAATTCTAAAAAAGCTTAAAATCCAAAATTTATATTTGGTTATTAAGTACGGAAATCTTCTGGCAGACGTGCTATTCAAAATTGTCAAATCTTCCATATCTGTTTTTTTTTTATAAAAAGCTCAGCAAATGACTCGACACCACCTGATGATAAGCAGTAGACGAGTCCACATGTGAAGATAGCTAGTGAAGCATGGATAATGGATAATGGATAATTTGGATATTTATATATATTATATTATTTATAATATTTATTTATAATTTTATATGTTTTTTTTTGGATAATTTTTGATAGATGGCGGTAATGGCAGATTAGTTTGGGTGTTACAAAGTTCACCAGGGCAACTAGTTTACAATAAATAAATTAACAACGATTGCCCAAGCATAACAATGTGATATTATTTCAATATATGATATATGATGCATTGTGATATATCACAGAGTTACCAATCATTTATGACATGTAACTGAAGTGCAGAGTAATGTTATAACAACGCCAATATTTATTAGGTTAATTAAATGCAGTAAAATGATGAGTTTGCTCAAACGAGGTTTTAACTTTAGTTATTCGTGGTTACTGCACTAATTAAGTTAACATTGAACAGTTATGTAAGGTCACTAAATGTTATTATTAAGTCCTAATAAAGTATCACTATGAGTTTTTGTTATGGATCATAGTCAAAGTCTAAATATGTTTATTTAAATAGAGCCATTTACTAAGTTCCTTTAAATCGTCATAACAGGGAATATGTATGAGAAAAAATAAATAAATGTAATAATTACTATATATTGAAGAAACAGTGACAGAAATTAGCATGTAAATATCAGAAATATGCTCCTACGTATGTTTTGGGTTGTTTACATTTTCATTTGAATCATACAAATGCTACTCGATGAAATCATATCAAATATATATGCCTCACCAGGATTCAAACCCGGGTACAAATGCAGTTAAAAATAGGGGGTTGTCTATTTGACAATATTTATATATTGAGATATTTCTGCCAATTTTTATAAATAATTAATATCATTATTAGATATTTCTAATACTAATACATAATGACATAATTGATTTGTAAATGTCATTATAAATACTAAAGGCTGAGAGTTTCTTGCGCCGCTTCTTCTCTGCAGCTACTAATTCGTCGAAGCGGTAGTAGGGTTGATTGGGAGTATGCATACTAGTGTTATTTTTAATTTTATAATAAGTATTATTTTAAAATTAAAACTAACAATTTATTAAGTACATATTTAAATACTATAACTGGGACAATTAATAAATGCCCGGTTGATACCCAGTAAAATTATGACTATTGCCTTTATAATTATATTTATTTGTTTTCTGATACATATTCCGTGTTGTGACGATTTAAAAGAGCTTAGTAAATAAGTCTATTTAAATAAAGTTATTTTTGACTTTGACTTTGACTTTGACTTTATGTTTTTAGAGGCAGATTAAAATTTAATACACTCTTACGAAACCAGAGTAGGTTAACAGTAATATATATATATTTGAACTGACATTCAAATCAACGTTCCTGATCATCTTAAATCATTTTAAAGATGCTTCAGATAAAATATTTCAAACAAACGAACTCTAGATATTAAAATAGAGAAAAAAGAACCTTAATTTCTCAGAGTAGTACGCCAGCTACATTCCGAAGCATCAACAGATAAATGGAATAAAAACGACTTTGCATCTACTAAGATGACACTGATACGAGATGGCTGACTACGTGGTTTTCGCTAAGATTTAAATGACCTATGACACTAAGGGTAAACGTTTGAGATTAATGCTCAGGATCAATAAGAGTGTTTTAAGAGGCTTGAGCGTTAATAAATAATGTTCAGATTCATGATAGTGCCAATGCTGGTGAATAGTATTGATATATTCAAAAGAATAGACAGCACGGAACAAATGGTCCATAGTATTTGTGATCATAAGTTATTATAACGATTATATTGATAGCATCTATGCCCAGAATCTTTTTTGGGGTTTTATGGCGCTTTCTTAATAGATTCTGCCAGTATCGAGTTTTCTGCATAAGTATATATTTTATAAAAACTATCTGGGCAAAGTGATATGATTGCTGTTAACAAAACAATTGTTGATATTATCAATTTTGTTTCTGTTCATTATTAACGGCCGTTCGGGCTGTCAATACCCTTGTCTACTTAGCCAAAGGTTCTGGAATCAATCTCGGTAGGGGTTAATCCTCAATTTAGATTTTTTTAAACTTTTCGTACTCATCTCAAATATAATCAATATAATCAAATTTTCCTAAAAATCTCAGCAATTGATTGGACACAACCTGTAGGAGGAATCCAAAGGCTGTTTGCTGAAGGAGCCTATTTTATAAAAAATATATAAAACGTGTACTGGCAACGGAATACCATGTGAGTATAACTCAAAGGTAATTCCTTAGTATAAGAAATATAGGTACGTTTTATAGCCAGCCTCTTTTATTTTTAATGGTGTACTTGCGGTTATTGTAATGAATATGTATCATGAATAATAAAAGCAATAAAAGTAGGTGCTCTCTTGAGCCTCAGAAGCCCACAAATCACTGTGTAATGCGGTATCTAACAAGAATACAGTACACATGAGGGTAAGTCAAGATAATCTGAAGATAGAACAAACTACACCCGGATTCCTCAACCACCGGCGAATTAACTATCTGACCTCCAACTGCTGGAACAGAACATTGCCGTTAATGCATTAAAATGGAGGCAGCTAACCATGCAGTCTTAGAACAGTCTTACTACCAAACAAACCGTGTAGAAAATTTTGATCCTCTATATCTCCAGATCTGAAGATGGTAGTCACAGCCACTAGACCACAGACATATTTCTATGGTTATGGGCTTTATTTGAAATATTGCTTTTCTATTGCTGCGTGACAAGGCACATTATCACAATGACCTTTAGAAAAAGCAGAAGTCGACTCACAAATTACTTCAGATAAAGACCTCTGTTATTACCATTAAAGTTACGTAATAAGCGAGCTGGAACTTGAACAAAACCGTTGAATAGAAATAGTAACTTCATTAAAAATGCGTTAGGAAGAGCCAGAGAGATTCTATTTTTTGGGAAAGTACCATTATATGAATTTTATAAGTATGTAAAATATTAAAGTTACTCCGTATTCTTGGAATATGAAGGATAATTTGAATACACTTCAGCCGCAAAGAAAGCCAGAATGGGCATTCAGAGGGGCTGGAGCGGTGGAGGGGCCGCCTAGCAACCATACGACATGGTTGCTAGGCGGTTATGAGAGACTATTTTATATAAGATGAGATTAGATAAAAGTTTATTTTATCATTTGATGATATATTGTATGTAGAGGGGGTTCCCGTGATATGACAGTCCGAATAATTATGAATACCATATAATCTAATGTAAACAAAACGGGAAGAAGGCGATATTATATATAGAAGCAGTGTTATTTAATAAATTACCAAACGAATTAAAAAGCTGTGAAACTGAAAAATAAAATGAGAGTCAAACTTTAGAAAATTTAACATTTATATTTTTTATCGTATCTCATTACAAAAGAAATGTATTTTCTTGAGAACAAATGTGTTTAGACCTATATCTTTTGACGTTACGCGGACAGTGCAGGACCGATCAGTTTGGAGTACCTTGTCGGAGGCATGTGACCAGTGGTTGTGTCTTTTGGATGATATAAACTGACCTTTACCACTATTTTCTTATAAAACGGTGTGATGAAAAGTCATTTTATCCTCTTCAGTAGTATTATTATTTGCAAATGTATAAATTGACATATTCTTTAGATATTATTTAACTTTCGAACTAGAATATAAATTAAAATAGTATTAATAATTTATATCTTTACATTTTCAATTCACGTTTTAATTCCATTTTCTTAAACAAAAAGATTTGATAGTAATAAAAAAAAAATACAGATTGCATTTAAGACACAGCTGTCTCATATAAATTGAAAGTAGTTTTAATAATATTTTCAAGAAATTTCGTTAAAGATGAATTTTAACACTAGAATTACCAGACCAGTCATTTAGACTGGTCGTGCAATTTCAATTCAAAATTCCTACTATATTACACATATTTTTTTTCAGAAATGATGTTATGACTTTTGTAGCTATAATTAGAGAGTACGTTTTATAAACTTAATGTTATTTTATATACATTAGTAACAAATATAATTTTTGTTGTTGACATATATTCAAATCGCTGGTATATCTAGTGCTAAAGTCATATAAACTAACATAAAACCTACTGGTAATACAAAAACATACAGAATTTGCTAGTCAACGAACGGTTATTTCTTTTGTTACATTCTCACTATTAAAGGGAAGGCATGGGGAAATACAGCTAATACAGCCATTTCTTAAGTAGTTACTTTTTATTTAACTTTTATCTTCAGGGTACCAGTATAACATATTTCTTTGCATATATTCTTTTAAATTATGTCAATGACTTGCGTGAAAAAAAAAAAGAAAATAAACCTACAAATTAATGTTTGAAAATTTAACACTGAAAAATATCTATTTCCACCAATCAATACTGAACTATGGTATTCCATATATTACCTGTTGTAACGATCCTTTGGTATGAAACTACATCATTATTTGATCACAAATTATACTACGAGTCAATATACGATATAAAATATACCGCATCGACCGACTCTACCATTACGCGCCAAAAACTCAAAAATCAGTGTTGCCACTTGATATTAATTACAATAACATACAAGCATGGCTATTTGGTTTCAGAGAACTGCTGGCAAATTAAAGTTGTGATAACGAAAATAATAAATTGTCAGCCGTTCAAAACATTAAAGTCAATTTAAAAAGTCTTAGATTATACTGTATTAGAACTCTATATTATAAATAATGTCCACAAATACTTCCAGTGATACACACGTTCTTAAGCCTGTTAGCTTTGGTCTCGAGACTTACTTTATTATCCCGCTTCACTTCTTCCTTTGTCCTGGAACTTTCATCCCACCTTATCATCATTAACCATTGCCTGGCAAGGCCTTCTTAAATGAGAGAAATATATTGGAAGTTTGGTTACGTTTGGAACACTGGACAAAATGAAACTGCTGTTACAAGAGTTCAACATGCATTCTTCTTTGAAGGAGGGGCCATAAAATACAAATTCTGGTCGAATCATTCGGGATTGACCATGGCTAAATATGTTTTTATAATCAAACCCAGACCACTTTGGTAGTTGTTTCAAACCAATCGATCAATGTAAGATGTTAAATCTATTGTCTGCAGACATTTTTCAATCGAAAATGGGGTCCACTGTGATAAAGATAAGCTTTGACATCTCGAGCGAGCAATTTCTCCATTTGGACCCAATTGACAATAGGTCGTAACGATGTCATTAGGTGATGGGAATAGAGTTAATGCGATTTAGACTTATTATTTTCTTTTGTGTTCAATAAAGAATCGTTTTCTTCAATGTCTAAATCATCATGGAATTGTTCAGTTAACTATTGTAAAATCTTCAGTTCTTACAGTACATAATAGACTACTTATAGCGAGATTAAAATGGAAAATCTTCCACAACTAATATTTGAGTAATACTAAATATATTAGATCCAAGCAAACCCTGTTACTCTCATTATTGGCTCAGGTGCTCTGGCTTCATGTAGCTGGAGTTGTATCCTTACTTATCTGCTTGATGGTAGAGGTTAAACTGTCATGTTGTACAGCAGTTAACCGTCTGCATAGTGAATCAGGACGTCGTTTATTGAAACAACCAGAATCTTTTATTTATTAATTTTCTTACGTTTTATACCTTATATGATCTTTGATACGTATCCTTTAAAAATAAAGTGTATTAAGAAACTTCATGTTGTATTCTGAAAAAAAAATACTTTTGATTTTTTCTGATAATATAGTTTTTATTGTCATCATAAAGTAGATCATAATACTATTCAGTTATAAAATACGTTTCCCACTTAGATAATGGATTAGGTACAGAAAACCCTACGTATAGCACTTTTACCTATGCGGTTCGCTAAAGGTTAATTTTTTTTTGAAACAAGAGTCATTTATTACTAATCAACCAATCAGTACTAGCATACAAACTCTAATTAGTTTATTGTCTGATATAGTGATTGCTGCTTGGTTAGTTGTTAGTAAAAGAAAAATTATTTAATGACTGTAGATTGAGATAAGTTTTTCATTGACATACCAAGTTACAACCAATCCTATCTCTCGTAAAAGAAATGAAAACTGATAACTAAATATCTGTTCAGCGTCTCCCCATAGAGTCATCTGAGACAATTATATCCTTATACATCACTTCCACGCCATTTTGTCGACACTTAGATAGAAAGAAACTCGCTTGATTACCTCGACTTAATTCAGTCGCGTTACATTAAGTATATTAAAAAGAAAAATGTTGGATTAGGAAAACCATTAACGAGATTATCAGAGCCTATATGTATGTTCTAAGTTGTAACTCTGTCTAATTTATTTCTGCTGTGTTGACTTATGCATCAAGTGGTCTAATGCTGGGAATTTTAGGCGATTAAATCCAGATCGAAGCTCTTTTGCTGGAGACCAATGGTGGCCGCGTCGTTCAGAAGTAAAGCGAGCTGAATTGACTGAGTGCTAGCCATGACTCACGCTGAAATGTTTAGTAGAGCCGCAGAATCTTAAATGCTGTACTCTACCATCATTATTGAATGATGAGAAATGGCTAACGGCTAGACACAGAATTTCTAAATAGCAAAAACAATAAGCTTTAAGGTATAAAATGTGCTTTCAGAAGTACAAATAAGCTCGAGATAATAAAATTTGCTTCAAACATCTTCGATAAAGCATATCGAAGCTTACTTAGCTTTGAAAATATTTTAATAGATGAATTAAATCTTTGTTTGTATTTGATTTATGAGCATCTAGTCGTAATCAATTATACCAGTAAAAGTAGATTTGAGTAAATTATATTATTTCGATATACAAAATGCAAACTATCAGTTAAATTAAATGCAATATGCAGTGCAATTAATGTTAAAATGCAGTATGCAATGCTATTGATGCACTGTGTCCCGAAGTCACTATGCAAGGGAAACAAAATGAAACTGCAGTGTTTTTCGGATGACGTCTAATTCAACACTAAAATAATAAAATTATAAATATGCAATTAGCGACTGCTCGCTATGTCAATGCACTCTATAATTTATGTCGCGGCCAAAGTAAAAAATACTTGTGTCTGCTTTGACAGCTAATCTTATAAATTATAAATAATAAATTTAAAAATCATGTAAGAACTTCGTACACTATCCATCTATAGATATATATCTATCTATATATCCATACTTACCATATTACGATCAGTTTGGTATTATGAAAAGCAAAAAATTATTTGAAAGAATAAATGATTTTTTATGATTAAAAATTTTTTTTTTAATATTTACCTTTATTTATTTATATACACATAAATGTTTAAAATGAAACTGATATACAACAATTGAGTACACAGAATTTTTTAATTTCATTTTTTGATTGAATTAATTTCATTGCAAGTGTTAAAAAACCGATGATCAATTTCAAATTGACGCCGCTTCATCTTTGTTAGCAAGGATCAAAATTATTAGATGGAAGTTTAGTCCAATTCTCAATCCACCACATTTTGTAATGAGATTTATGTTTAGAAATGTGATTCTTACAGTAGTAAAGAGTTCCTTTCCACAATCGTTGCAAGATCTGATTACTACCGCTTAAAATCTTCTCTCCAGACTCAACCGTAGGCATTTTAAATTTAGGAGGGAGAGGGCATGTAGACCGCATCGTTAACAGTAATGAGGTGCGGAGTCAGCGAAAACACATAGTGTAAGTATTAGCAGTACATTCACTTGAAGGCTGTTTTAGCTTTTTGAGGCTCTGTTGTTCTGTAAGTTTATTACTAATCCAAGTTTTATAAAAACAAGCGACCATCAGAGGTTTCTTTATCTTGTGCATTCTTCAAATTACAGATTCAGTGTATGGTTGCAACAGAATTTAGAAGTATAAGATGCTCGTAAAATACATATATTATGTTTTGACTTGATTTTGATGACAATTTGCGATAAACAACCAAGTAATCCAAATGGGTTCCTTCTTTTATGGTACCGAACCCCTTTGGCATTACTGTCCGAGTAAATTTTGAGTTTTGAGCAGAATGACCTTGGAACAACCTCTATTATATTGTATCACTGTTGTATTTTTAACTTAAAGTTTTAGTTCCAGCTATTTTTGTTAAAATTCAAACTAATAGACCAACAACAGGGGTGTATTACGAAGTTTGATATTCGTTCAATTGTAATGTTTCTAATAACAGGATGAACTCTGCGAACTTAATAGTAGAGTTCACTATGTCATAAAATTAGCCATAATATTAAACTGTAACATGAACCAATTTCTTCATATATCTTGTGTCTTTAGTTATGAGTACCACTTTCCATCAAGTGAGCCATCTTCTTGTTTAGTATTCATTGATATTTAAGCTCTTCTATTAATGAAAAAGGATGCTGATATAATTCCAGTTACCAGATGGTTGAAGATCTTACAAATCAGATCACAAATAACAAGATAAGAAAATAGATGATATTAAATATCTTAATATTTAAGTATTTACAAGGTAAAATCGCAAAAGAAACACAAAGTGTAGATAGCAGTAATTCTGTCTCAGGTGCAGCTATTGCCAACGTGACCTTTGGATTAAAAGGTAACGAAGTAAACCCTGCTGTTGAAATAGTAATGAGCCAATCAAAAGCTTCCTATATTTGTAATATTATATTCATACCTATTGGACTCGGAGATTTAAATTATTCTTATATATTAGGATAAGATTAGATTAATTTTTCCGTTAATCTGGGATATTTGAGTGTACAGTCAGTTGTTGACAGAGTTGATTTCTCTGCGTACATGAGCTTTGGTGGTCTGGTAACGGAAGAAATACCGAATATCACAGATATAACCAAGCAGCCAAAATTCTCCATCTCGAGTTAGCCTATAAGTTCGGCCTCATAGGTGAAAAGGTACCTTATTATAAGTAATTGCCGGAGCCAGTGTTCCAAAAGGACCGTGCTTGATTGTACTGGGACCAGTCCATCATTACGGACAGGAGTGTTTAACCTAAAAGCATGATATCGTACTGATGGACCGAGTAGAGTCGCGTGTGTTCTTAGTGGATGTCACCATTCCCTTCGATGAAAACCTCGTGAAAGCCGAATCAGATAAAAAGATAGAGTATCTGAACCTGGCACACGAGGTTACCGTTATATGGAGGGTGACATCCACTGAGATCATACCAGTCGTAGTATTAACCTATGGCGTCGTCTCAACTACTCTAAAGAATCTAACGAGATTGGGACTGAGCTACGGACCGATGATTGCGAAGTTCTAGCGGGCGCTCTTGCTCGATAACGACAGGACTTTCAGCCGATTCTCTCTCTGTCGTCCTGACACTCGGCCATCTGGCCTCCTTTGACGAGGGGTATTCTCCCGTCCCTCAAGCCGTCGAGGGACTGGGAAGAGTTAAAATAGATTTTTTAATAACAATAATAATAATGTACTAAAAACAAACTTTAGACTTCACATTTCATGTCTCACTTTCAATGCTGAATTAAATATTTTGACTTTGAAAGTTTAACGGTGTTAAAGTTACTGAATGTTCACTACTCTATGTCAATAATAGCACTTACCACAGCAGCAGTGAATCAAACAATTAGGACGATTCACAGAGTCGCCACTATCGCTACTGTAATTTATTCCTTTATAGGACAAATAGGAACAAATATATAATATATTATTATTTGAATAGTCAAACAATCAATTGAAAGTTTCCTACCAAAACCAAGCCACATATATCGCTTTGCTAAATCGGGAAAAACAGAGGGAGATAAAGAGAATTCGGTGCTGGTTTTCAGACAGAAAGTTATAGTCTATGAGTTGGTAGTTACAGGAAGGTATTAAGGAGTAAGTTGTTACATTTTACCGTAACAAAGAGCCCAAAAGTAAAACAGATATTGATATGATAATTAAGATACTTTACTTACTTTTGGGAACAAAAATATTTATAAATTAAATATGTTTTATACCGTAGAACACTCAACACAAGGTCTGAATTATGCTAAATTTAAGGATAATAGTGGTAAGAATTAGTGGTGTACGAATAAAACCACTATTAATTTTCTGTTGCTCGTCTACACTGTGGCTTTTGTAGATTTTGTCCACTCCGACATTAGATTGAATATCCTATTTGATGGTTTGGTAATCCGTTTTCCGTCTGTATATTTTATACATGTACTAAGCGATATATAGAGGTTTGAAAATGATATTTAAAAAACTATCAGATAGTTTTATGCTACACAACGTCACGGTATGTTCTTATGACGAAAATCAGTTTGAATTGTCGTAGTATCACCACTGTGTTCAAATATCTGTCTATTATATTCTATATACATACAATATATAAGGCACATTTTTGAACAAGCGTGTTGGTGGCGTGTAAAGCTTATTAAAGAGCTAAATTACAATTACAGTCATTAATTACGAAAGCTAATGTTCATTAGGTATAAGTCACGTTAATTATAAAAATGTGTCCGAATTTATTCACATAGATGCATACTGAAAACCAAAATAATATGTCATTCATGCGGAAATAATTAATGAATGTCAAAGTTTTCCTTTAAGTCATTAAAACGAAAACTATAACGTACATGGCTTACGCGGTCAAAACTTTAAACAAACACAAAAACAATACAGTATACAATTGCATGTCTTGAAAACGTCGACAAAATTTTTCCAGTTAATGGCTAATATTTTGATAAATTATTTATTGGGGTTGGCTTCACCAATACATTGTTGCTCCTAACCTTCAGGAAAATTCACTAATACTGAATCAAGAAATTAACTATAGTTGGGAGTTGGAGTTGTTATCTCCAGCGCTATCATATATAATGTACTTTGATTTAAATGTCTTAGGTAGCCCGTGACTAGAACCTACCATTATTGGTGTTAAAACTCTATAAAATACCCTTTTGCCTTCGTCAATAATATAGTATGAAATACCATTTGATTCCTTCAACCACAAATTAAGTAAGTACACAGACTCTAAAATCGTTATTAAATTTATCCTATTTACACAAAAAGAGCAGAGTCTCGAGGGTTAACTTAATTCAGGAACACGGTAGAGTTCAAATTAAATTATTTTATTTCGTTGGTTATTACTGTTAATTGCAATTAAACTGTTTTTTCTATTATTTCAGGAAATTTTTCAACATTTCAGCATTTAAATTAATAATGTTTCATGTGAAATTGAACCTTAACCTATCTGATATTATAGTAATTATTGAATTAGGAGCTTGTATTGTAAAGAAATTGGAAGTATACAAAGCCTTGCTTGTTATTTTATGGTATGCTTTAACGGCAAACATCTTCTATATAATAAAAATTTGTGTTTGCGAATTTTCTAAATAAAATGTACTCTTAACCAGCTTATATAGGCCTCCTGATGGGTAGAAATGAATAAACATGTTAGTACTTTCTCACGATATACACGATAGCGATGTCAAAACCCATAGTAGTGACCCAGGATCTAGATACGTGGAGACTAAAGATATTCCACCATACGCTTTGGGTCGTTGACCCATTGTAATAAAGTATTATATCTAAGTATAATCTAATAAGTATCAAGTATAATCAAACTAAGCCCAATTTAAACTCAAAACCAATAACTTGTGTGAATCATTCTGTGACTCTGAAATAATATAATTTTGATGGAGATTTAAAACAAACTTCCTGTCCGTTTTCCGCTTGAAACGTCTTCAAAGATAAGAACAGCTCCAACTTTGAACAAATATTGGTCGATCAGCTAATATTGTCTGAGAAACGAAGAGTATATCATGTGAAAAGGCCAGATTGAATACACCGCTTCTATTACAATTGGTTAAGGTTTAAAATTAGGAATATTTTTGTGTGTATTTTTTACTATTTTATATTGGTTGAGTTCATTTAATTTTAATTGTATTTCTAACTATGTTTATGGTTTTTTCTGGAATTTTGACTGAATAAAAAATGTGTATGTTTTTCTATCATATCTTTTTCAATAGTTTCTAATAAAGTTTATATCAAAGGAACACTAAACTGCACACACACACACACACACACACACACACACACACACACACACACGCAAACATGCACACACACACTCTATTAGAAAAACACATACTATTAATAATTAGAAAACATAATGCAATCTTAGACCTTATCACAAGCAAAAATATCCCAATCTCGCGACACGTCTCACTTTTACGCCTCACAGAAATGAAAGCCGTAACATGGTGCCCTAATAACCACAAATTAAGGGCGCTCATAATCCCAACCGTCCAAATATCGGAGACGAAGTGAAAGAAAACAGTAGAAGGGTCTAGCGAGACCCTTAAATGAGCAATATCATATCAAATACCTAATCTGTTTGGATATTCTCGCCCATAATTGCTTCAATTTGTCCTTTCAATACATTATTTGGTGCCTTTTTACCTTTGTACTAATAGATAATTAGATTTACCAACATATTTACCAAACATACAGGAGACACTTATTACTGTTCACCATCAGGTGGAGTCTCGATGGTAAGCAGTAAGGTACTTTGGTAGTTCTTGGCATTCGCATCTTATAAGTGATAAGTCATAGTTAGCGAAATGTAAGGATTTTCGGTCAAGCCAGAGGTTCGCTTGGAGACTGCAGCCGGATTATCTAAGAACTAACTAACTTAAATACATAATGATGTGTCTTGGAAACTTCGTAAGCGTGATACAGGATTCGCATTACTAATGTAACGTTTCTATATCACGTCTCGAATCTGTGTTTATATTAGTTTTTCGGTTATAAGATACCAATTTGCAATGCAATGAATATTTAAACATGAATATTTAATACCTTATTACTGACGTTATTCCCTTCTAAGGGCTCAGGCGCATCTTAATACTAATAACTATTTAAAACTAAAACTTAAGCTCCTAACAGATTTATCTAGGACTAGTAATCTTGCCTAAATGATATTGATTCCCCTTCAATCCTAAAGTTTGATGAAACACTTGAATTTGTATATAGATGACATAATTCTTACAACAATAAACTGTGTATTGATAAACATAAAAATTATACATTACATCTATTTATAAGCAATGAATAATGTTTGATGAATAGCCCCTTTGTCCTGAGGGGACCAAAACTTTTTAAAAGTAATTTATACCAAAAGAGTTGATAATAAAAATGTATAAACTGAATACTCTTCTCAATTTATAATAATTATTATGATATTTCGTGATTCATTGTAATTTAGTTTTTTTTATACCAGCAAGGTGTCAATAAAGTCAATCCTGTTATACAAGTGGTAAAACACAATTTCTCTCCTTAGACTTGAGGGTTCGATACCTTTTGTAGGATCGTCGACAATTCTTACAGTACATTTCTGAACTGCGTTAATAGATCCAAGCTGATATCCAGGTGCTCCCTGCCAGTGTAAGTGCCAGTAGAACTTCATCGGAGGCTTAACTTGCGACTTGTACAATAGTCTTTGCCCCATAGAGTATATCACCTCACTGTTTTCAGCATCCAGAGCTCCTTCGATGCTACCTTGACTTTATCTTTAAGTAACAGTGAAACTGCACATCGTCCAAGATGTCAAGGGTTCATAATGCTGTTAGAGATGGTAAAAGACGTGACGAGGAATAGTAAAGCCACAGCAAATGATTTTTTTTTTGCAATGAGTACACAGACTTCATTTCTTAGGGTTTAGATTGGAATCGATTTGTACCGATAGTAATAGTTTTGTTGTATCTATTTGTCTTTTCTATATGTTGTTTTAAGAGCATAATTTGTGTTTTCATGATAAAATTTTCTAATATATTTTATTCTTTATCAGATACAAGCAACTTTTCTCCATACAAGACTGAGGTATGTTGATAAAATCCATACAGTAGGCGTATTGTAGGAAACATTAAATTAATAACATATTATAAAATTAATAACAGAGAATTTCTAAAATTTACTTATAAATAATATATATATATATATCTAGCGTAGTGTCCATGATGAGTGTTCCATCAAATTTATCTAGTTATTCTGTATGTGAAAGAGAGAGAAATAAGTTATACTGCAGAAATAAAACCTTAAATAAGCACATTATTATAAAATACATCGCACTGGATAAGTTTGCGAAAAACTTGACGCAGTATTAATTATTGCCATATTTGAAATCCATTAATTCTTCGCGCCATCAACAGAGCTTATCTTAAGTGGGTTAATTAACCTCAAACAGATAAGTTAAAACAATCTGATGATTGAAGACGCTTCGCCGTTAGAGGTTCACAAACAGCTGAATTGGTAGACGTGAACTGAATTAATGCCGAGTCGAATTTGGTAGAGCTTCTAACGATATAAAGAAACACATTATGAGAGTTTGTTTGTCTTGAGAAGTGCGGTTTGCTTGTTGATGATGCTGTAATTATTATATCAATTTAGCCTAAGATAAGTATTTATTTTCTGAAGAAACTCAAAATATTAATTAAGGAAGGCTGAAAACTTATGTCACAAGAAAATAAAAAATATATCGTATCTACTTTTATCATATTCGATGATAAGTGTCTTCTCACTATGTAGCGTTGTTAGTGACCCTCACTATGAATCCCAAAGTTCTCCAATCGAAAACCGACATCATAAAGACAGATCTTCTTACATTGGAGAAACACATGGGTAGTTGAAGGCTGAGACTCTACCCAAAATTTAATTGAAAAAAAACGAGTTTTATTTAGTACTATTGTTTTATATTTTAAGAATTTTTAAAATATAAAGCATAAAGTCAAGCACATATGTATTTAAGGTGTCTTAGAATATTTATTTCATATTAAAATTTATATTTATTTGTCTTGTAACTTACAAATTTCAGTTATTTTAATTTATATATACACATATAAATTTATATGCAACCGAAATATCAAATTAATTACATTTCTTAAAATACTTTCATATTCCATTTAGTGTTATTTTATCTATCATTATTATATCATTCAAAACCACTCGGGTTGTGCAGAATACCAGTGCTTTGTTCACATCGCGATGTGAACGAAAATCAATCACTGCTTTTCAACCCTTTTGCACTTGTGAAGCGTTCACAATGTACTTTGATATTATCTATAAAAATGTTATTTTTATAAGTGTGAAGAAGAAATGAAAAAAGAAAGTCATTATCTAATAATCTATCTAAAATATCCTTCTTCTTCTATATAAAAATACTTTTATTTACGATATGATTTGAATATATTATTTTTTGTTCTGTTTGCTTTAAATCAGTGGTGGTTAAAAAAAATAACAAAATGAAAAATCTAGAAGAAAAGTCTAAAAAATTAATTAAAATAATTAAAAATTATTTAAATTTTTAAGATAAAATAAAGATATATTCTATTCTATTCTAAAATTGTCGTGAAAATCGTCTAACTGACATGGTTAACATACAAAGTATTTCTTCCATGGCTACTTCGGGTTGCTTTTAATTAATGTCGTTAATCATGGTTTGTAAAACAGAGTTCTCTGAGTCAAGTAGTCTTAAATATTTTTAAGACTTGGGTTATATTGTGGAAAATATCATATCATTAATATAATGCGTTTCTTTGATCTTGAAAATGTATGTTTCGATTTGTAAATTTTTTATTGTAAACTTCTTTCATCAAACCTTTTCCATTAATTTGAAAAATCCAGGAACCATTTATTGAAGGCTTTCTATATAATTGGGTCTATGGTACCGTTGGAGAGATCTTTATGCCTAATATTACTGAGATACATTTACACTGGCGGTATGTTACATTATATCTGTTCTAGAGGATTAAGGAATTAATAAACGTTATAGAAAGGGATAAGTATTACTGTCACAACGTTTGTTCGACAATATTTGCCAGAGAAACATGAAAGCTATTAAGATTTTCGTAAGAGTATAATGAATTTGACTTATGTTACTACACTTTATCTTGTTTATGTTTGACTATTATGGAACTAGTATATGGTTTTCAATTTACATAAAAGGAATTGAAAAAGTTACTATTATATATAAAACAGATATAAGAGAAAATATTTAGATCCTATACTATTTAAGTAATATAGAGTCGAAATTTTAAAATTATTTTACACTTCCACGGATTTTTTTATTTATTTTAATTATTTTTTTATGTGAACTCATTTCGAATACGAAATTATCATTTCTTTCTTCAGTACCTTGGTTAATAGTTATTGTCTATGGCAGGCCTATTATTATGATGATCACGCTATGTGAACTGGTTGGCGTAGTGCTTCGAATGGTCTGGTTTCAATAATGAAAACAAAGCAAATTTCACCATTGTGATTAAAATTTTATCTTGTCTTATCATAAGAAAATTTATTGTTTAAAGAATTTAAGGCGAAGTAGCGAAATCAGTTCACCCACTTAGCTTTTACTATGGAACGTAGTAACATAGTTTAATCCTTCGACATTATCACTTTCTTTGAAACTCTAAACAAACAAGGTTTTATTAAAAATGTCTTTTGTATAATCAAGACCGTAAAGAAATTATCATAAAGGTTTAGAGTAACAGTCCCTGTGTAATCAGTGTGGAATGAAACTCTATATTTATATCTGCGTCTCTTACAGGGAGAGATAATAAGGATAAGACAAAAAACACAATTTTCTGTAAGAAGGTCAAATAGAATTTATAAACACTGTTTCCATTACAACGGTTTGCACTGGCTCCTTCAACCAAGGCTGTGTTGATTGAGAACTTTGGGCACGATGAGGAAGGCTATTCACTTTTTATTTTTACTTTGGTATCTTTGGGTAATGTGCAATATTGACCATGTTATCAGTTCATAATTCTTTCACTCAAACTTATTATCTAGCTCAAATTAAGCATCACTAAGAGCCTGTGTAATGCATACTACATAAGGAAGAAATAAAGATAGTAATTTCAATATAAACATACTGTTAGCGACGTAGGAGGGATCAAATAATGTTATTTTAATATTATTTAATATTTATTTTCGTAGATTACTTTCACAACATGAAATCAAAACAATAAAGACAACGTCATATAAATACAGTAGAATCTTATAAACGTATAATTTAAAAATGGTAAAAGACGTCGGTTCGCCACTCATACAAACATCCATGGCTCATCATACAAATAACTGCCCATACTGGGGTTCAAGCGCGGGACCTCTGGCTAAGTAGACAGAGGTACTAACCACCGTCATTTTATATAAATAAAGATATATGTAGTAAAAGACACAAGTATTCGGTATTCAGAAATAGTCCATGTTTATCATATCGAGTTTGTGTTATTTTTTTATTTAAATTTGAATTGACTACATTTATTTCCTTCTGATACAATGTAAGAAGCGGGCTTTATGCTAGTCTTTCAGAACGAGGAAATGTATGCTGTAAGATGTAACCTCGATTTGAAACTGTGAAATTAAATTAAATGAGTTAACTAATTATCACAAGCCTAACGTAAAAGAAGTTACAATTAATTAGGAACAAGAACTGGGGCTACTGAGCAGAAATGGTGAAGACATGATCAAAAGAGTCTTCATAAAACTTAACATGTAATATGATACAAATCTTAGTAGACAATTGAAGGCGTCGACCTGTGTCTGTCGAATACAAACACAAGATCTTTATTTTAGTTACATCATCACCAAATTTTCTCCCATCAGAGGTTTGCCCAACAGACTACAGCTTAAGGTCCTTCAAGGAAGGAGTAAAAGTGTCTTCAGGTGTCAACGCGCTAGCGACAGCTTTGCTGCTATAGGCTACATTGACCAATTTCCATCAGGTGGGCCGGATGCTTGTCTGAAACCGTTGTTTTATAAAACCATAAACGTAATAATACAGACAATACAACTCTGTCATCTATCCTAAATATTGTGATAATGGACTCATCACAACAGTCACGAAGAAAAGTCTTAACAAAAACTGAGTCCGATCTTCAGTAAGTGTTCGGTGTAATATAACCGAACACCTTATTAAGCAATTCATTTATAATTATTGTAGTAATCAAATTATAAATCAGTTCGGAATCAACTGTCAATCGCGTCGCAACATTATTTTCATATATCATTTGCAGTTAATAGTTAAACAATAAATTTTATATTTTATCAATTAAACAGTGTTAAAGAACTCAGTCTATCATTCAAAAGGAAATCATATCAGCAATCTCCACACTACACCGCACAGTAAGCAATGTTGCTAGAAGACTTTCCATGTTCATCGTCAATTGAACGACCAGTAGAAAACTATTGTCTCCAAATCATCCAGGAGTTACTAAGGAACGACCAGATCAGATCTATATAAATCAACATTACACTGTTAAACACAGAGCACTGTTACAAAACATTCCCACAGAATATTTAGTTAATATATAACAGACCAGAAGCTGAATCACTTGACAAATGGTACAGATGACTCACAAAAACACTGGTAACACACGAGAAAGAAAATTTAAGCTCACGAGCCGTAGATAATACCCCACATTATAACAGGCTATATCATTCAATTTATGTGGCGAGATTCCTCGTAGGCGGCGAACGAGGGGTTTTTGTTGATATATCATATGGTAATTTATCAGTGTTTTATGGAAATGGGAAATCCCGAAACAAATTGTGGGGCGTTACTTAAAGGTTTTGCCAAAGACACATGGAGAGGTTTTGAATAATGCTGGACGACATTCTGGAGCCACCAGGGCTCGTGTAGAGACAATAGGGATCCTGGATTCAATTTGTGATGTACATGGAGGTGTGTGGGTGTGGTCGGACAATAAATTGACAACCTCTAATAGAATCTCATTTGCAAATCATAGTACTACGAATATTGTTCATTTGGGATACTGAAGGTCGTGTCCTGTAATCAATAAGTGTGCTAGAGCTTAGTGACAAAGCGTTATGTTGAAACGCAGCCTGATATCTTTGATTCCAAGCGAAGGAGATAATATGTCCTCTTAATTTGAACAAGCTAGAAAACGTGTATTGTTCAACACCAGTAGAGTTGAACATTACAAGGCTACGGTAAGCGCTTGCCACGGGGAATACCAAATAAGCAGACGGCCTGACTCACGGTGCTTACTCCCAACAATTACCTAAACCATACAATATTAAGAAACCACTTAAAATTGCAAGTGCCTTAAGTGAGAAGAGATGTTAAAAGCTCTCATTCCCTTTAATTACAAAGGCTGCCCCTGACATGATGAAGTTTACTTTGAAAATATGGTCTCTTGTAAGGCGAAGTCTCTCAATCAAGCTACTCTTGAAATCGTTCACCAATTATAATAATTATTAAACCAGACATTTCCCTGTGAGTTCTATATATTTGCTGTATTTAATACCAAACCTCAATATTACACGTCATATTTAAACCGTATTGAATAATATCTGGCAGGTTTTGGTCGCCTTTATCAGATCTTGAGTTTCAATCTACGGATCTGTCGATTCTCATCAGAATAGGTTTGGTGATTTCACCGTAAAAAGGTCGGACGCATTGTAATATTACTAAAAGAGGGTACAACTATTTCGAAAAGTATTCATGTTAGAAGAATGAGAGTGAAATAATAATATTTGTTTATGAACAAAGCAGAAACAATGATTACATCTCAATTATTACACCAGGAAAACCTGTATAGTATGCAATTAAATCTTCCTTGGAATTTAACAAACTGCATACAAATATAATGGAATACAGCATTTGATATTTTAAATTAACAGTTATATATACATATGTGTGTGTATTAAATCAGATGTTTTAATGAAAATTCAAGTTATAAAATTAAACAAGAATTTTCTTTTTATTTATAATAAGTAATAGGAATCATTACGTATAAACGTGACCACTTGACCATGAACGGTTTGAAAAATTAAAATAAATTAATTTGAAGTACTCAGTAAGTCAGAATATAAATGAAATAGACATCGTTTTATACCTTTAATAAAACTTAAAAATAAAATATTATTAAATGCCGTTTATTAAAATAACATTTACTCATGTAAATTAAATTATTTCATAACCATGGTTCGAATAATGGTAAGTGTAGCACCCCAAAAACATATTTTTAATGGGATTACGTTTTAAAAAGTATTTTATACGGTTTTATTCAATGTTGTTGCAACGGAATATTTTAACTGCAGTGGTCCTGATTACATAGCCAAATAAATCCTTAGAAACAAAAAGTTTGGCGTCAAAATTTATATTATTTTAAGATGGTCAATATGTCAAATATTTTTGATAAAAGCAAAGAAAATCACTGAACAAGGCCTGATGGTAAACAATAAAGGTCCTCATACTCATATAGCTAGCGCAGCATGCGGCGTACTGCCATAGCCGCCCACGCCTTCCTTGAACGACATGTTATATGAGGAAGAGAAAACGTGTACCAGCAAGGAATTCTATAGTCTGGCTGTGTAACAAAGAAACGAGTCACTGAATTAAATATAACTAAATCTGAGGATTAGAAATTAGGACCTGTCTACGCGGCAACATTGTCTACATTTATCAGCGTTGGCAACACTGACCCTGCGCGCGCAGTTCAAAAAGCAGTTTTCTGGTTGCGCGCGTTTTTCAATTCACTACTGTCAAATATTTTCACATCTCTACACACGTATTTTTTACCAAACAAAATGTATATTTAATTTCCGAATAAATAAGCAATATTGAAGATTGAATTAATACTATTCATTTGAGCCGATCAAGAACTTCAGTTTTCCTAGTTACCTCCAACCTAACAGACCCTGAGTTGTGTTTATTTACGCTATATAAAACCGAAACTTACAAAACATAAAATTAATTCCATTTTCTACTGCCATAAGGACATAAACTACATTTGAAGTATGACGTAAGTATCTATGAATAATCTTGAAAATCAAAGGTAAAAATATCTCTTATATTTAACGTGATAAGGTTTACTATTAGGTTACAAGTTTTAAAGAAAATTACAGCTGCCGGTCTATATATTAAGAGACTATGTTCTTTACTAATTAACTAAACACCCTGAATCTAAGCGCTACGGTCATAAGGACGTTAAGTCCAATTCCCTGATACCGCTAATTGTGACCCTACTAAAACCCTCCCCTACCCCCAACCGATCAGGAGGCAAAATACTTGGAGCTGCCAGGTCAACCACAGGCTTGAAAACGTTTTAAGAGATTGTCCTGTAGTATAGTGATGGGACGAAAACATATCGATTTGGTTATCGATATTCGCTAAGCTAACAGTCGTAGTAGTCGATATAATAATGGATACTAAATATGGTCAATTATACTTCCTAGTAAAAAGATAAGGTCATTTTGAAACTAGCAAAATAGCATATAAGAAAGTAAATGTGACCTAAAATATTTTTCCAGTACATTTAGAAAAAACTTTTTAAATTTGCGTACAAAGAGATATTATTTTACCAAATAACTGTAATGTAACCTGTTTGAATATAATACAATAAATATAGAAATATGATAAATTCACGGTGCAGAACATCATCATTTCTAAATGTAATAATATAGGTTATGCTCTTGGAAACCTTGAAAATATTTCTAAAAGCTTATATCAATATTCTTTTCTTGTCTGGTGATAGTTAACATACTTTCACTTTAAAAATACGTATGATCTATATTTATATAGACCAAATGGGATCACAAACCTTTATCAGCGTGATACAACTATCTTATGTCATTAGAATATACATGCGCAAAACCTATAAGGAGGCTCCGTAGTGGGCGACATGCCGCCTCTTTGGAGTATCGAGCAGCAGCGTGGGTTTTTTTAGACGAAAGCCTAGATGGGCGATTGTCTTTTATTTTCTTCACTACTATTTTTTATTTTATAATTTTCATTGTAATTTCCGTATTTTGTTTGCACAAACAAGAATGTTACAAATATAAATCTCACATAGACCCGTAAGATATATTCGACATCACACATGCAACTAATTCGAAATCCATTTGGAATTCAAACTTGTTAAGTTTATTAGTTAGTAGCTAGGAGTACTAATTTAGTCAGCCAACTGGATGTTAGGACAGAAGATAAAAACCATATTTTTTTAATTTTATTTTAGCATCTAATGCGTGACCAGTAAAGAAAGTAAGATTTTAGCGATATTTTAAAGTCATCACAACCCTACGGTACTGTGTCGGCATTAGTTATGCTTGTTTTGAAATCTTTGCGGAGATCCTACAAACATTCTGAGCCATCTCAAGACATTTCTCCTTGAATTATCTGCTTTATCAGTCTGCAAACTTCTGTACTCTACTTTAAGAGATAAGGGAATGTGACTTTCCTTTGCTTTATGGTTTTACCATTTTGAGTTATGAATTTAATCTTTTAAGTGTTTCAAATCATAATTTTTCATTTGTGTATTATTGAACAAGTAATTAATAATATTAGGCAGTAATTGTCATTCACATTTTGACGTTTGTTCACTAAACAGCTTCAAAGTAAGTAACTTTTTCTTCATCATTTTCTGTTAAAAATTTTAAAGTAAAAAAAAAATCTGAGATTTTCTGCCTTTGCGTAAGTACTTAATTGATTCACCAAAAAGAGACAGGATATTTTTTTGTTTCAACTGATTTTGTGTACTTTGTTTACTTAAGCGTTATTGTAATTTATACCATTAGTCAAAAATATAACAGTTACTATACCACAACAAGCCGGAAAACGTTGTTTATTTATTACCATGTAAATGGCTACCCTTATCACCTAAGGCTGTTGTCATAGAAAAAGCCTATTAGATATTCTCAGATAAACCGGGTCCGCGGAGTTTAATGACGTTCAGTGTGACATGAGGTTTCTATAAATTAAAAATTATCAAATTTTCTTTTAAATTATTAGAATATAATAGAATATATCTTCATTGTAAATTTACCAATTCAAAAAGAGAAATACATAAGGAACAGTTAACTAATTATAATAATATATAGTTGTATATATTGCATGATCGTCATCCCCACGTCATTCCCCATGAGAAATGTCCCAATAACGAAACCTAAACAGATTACTTCTTGTAATCAATTAACATACAATTTTAATTTATTTTAAACCCTATTTATAAGGCATTAGGCTTTTTATTGCTGAGGACACAAAAGAGACCCTTGTCCTACAAATTTTAAACTAAATATTGGAGCCCTCTTATTATCAGAGGAGTGCGAAGTTTCTAAATAAATTAAGCAAAATTCATATATTTAACACTGAGATAGGAAACTGATTAAATAATATAATTCAAGGGAAATTGAGGCTTGGTGTAAATAAGGATAAGTGTCAGTTTTGTTTAATGATAATTACAGAAGAACAGAGAACTTAATTCTAATTATATGTAAAGCCTGCCCCTAAAATCTTATTTCGCTAAAGTTCATAAAGATTATGTAGTAATGAAAATAATAGGAAAATTATTCGAATATTCTGTGACATTGCGAATTTGAATCAGAAAGAAAAGACAAAGCGATTCTTAGCGAAATACCTTTTTTATAATTCTAACTTTTTGTACTCAATCATTATTGTTGAAATGTCATAGAACATATCGTGATTAATGGTGCCAGGCATTCAATTTGTACGTCTTGTTAATTGTATTCTGAAGAACATATTAACATATGGAAATACTAAAGGTTAAAATCACATTCCCTTTTGATGAAGCAGCAATGAATTTACAAAAACCTTTAGATAATAGACTCACTATAGCTAATGTATATTAACTAAAGGTACACATTACAAGGCGTTTTTGTAAACAAACAGAAAAGCTGTTTTTATTGATTGAAATTAAAATACCAATGATTTTAATAGTACTTCATGTATAATTGTTTTTCTATACTACAAACTTAAAGGTAATAACCAACTTAGGAGTAGATTATAGACACTTTATTTGAATTTCTAGAAGCCTCTACTACTGAAAGACAAAGCTAGTATTTCAGTAATATTATCTACATATGTGTCTATTGTTTCTAATCAAAGCAAGTCTTCAGTATAAACTCATAAGAGCACAAAATTACTTTCAATTCCGATAAACAAAAAATGACACTATTTTTGATAGAATTGATAAAACGAAGGCATCCGGTAGAGCTTAGGGAATACTTTATAATTGTTATTGCTTTATGCGACAAGTCATTTAAAATTAACTAGTTCCAGCCGACAGCTTCGCTCACGTGTTTACATTTTTAATTTTTAGGGGGGATGATACAGGTGTCTCTTAATTTTAATTATAGAGTATGTGTGTGTATTTATATATATAGTGTGTATGTGTGTGTGTGTTTGTGTGTGTGTGTATGTGTGTGTGTGTGTGTGTGTGTGTTAGTGTGTGTGTGTATTTTTATAAATATAATGTTACTTACACTTACTGACAGTGTTCATTATAAGTAATATTTAAAAAAAATAGATTTTCGACAAATAAATACATAGACATAACTATAAATGTAACTGACAAGAGTAATCATCCCAACTGCGAATCATCACATTTGTGACTTCAACCTCAGCCCTTGTAAGTTCCTGCCCAAAATGTGTGATATATCCGCTACCTTGACTCCACAAAATGATTTATACATGGTGTTGAAAATCTAATTCTGTGAAGACAAGCTTCCACGACGATAATTTACAAGGATATTACTCTACGTGTTACTAAAGCTTTAAGAGAACGATACTGTATCATAAATAATATTAAATTTGATATATTAGGGCAATACAACCCGGGTTTGTTCACATATAAACTAGCACATACTAACTGTTGCTGGCGAACGGCTCACATTAGCATGTTAATAAGTGGACATTTTAAATTATAAAATTGTTTAAAGGAAAAAGGCGGCTCGGTTAATTTTAATCTCATTTTCTAACAGAGTGTAGATCAGTCTAAACACAACGAGAGTTGTTTCTGAATGAAAAGGTATTTGTGCGACATTTTATCACAAAAGGAAAAACTTAAGATTTTTGTAACATGAATCTGAGTAATTATTTAAGGTGAAATTGGTAAATTAATCTATTATTGTTAAAATATTGAATAAATAGATTAGCATGTCAGCAGATTAAATATTAACGCGCTAGATAAAACAAAAAAACTACTCAGAATTATTTATCTTGTCCCTACCGATTCTTCTTATGTTTTATATAAAAATGCAATGTTCGTAACTCGAAAACGGCTTGTCCTATTAGTTTATAAAATTAAAATAAACCCAAAGAAAAACTTAGAAACAAACAACTGAAAATTGATTAGTTAGTATGGAAAAAAGGCCTGTGGGGAGCACACCGAACAAATGGAACACATCCTATGTAACTGTGATGCTCTTTCCAGGAAAAGAATGGGTCTCATTGGATAGGGCTATCCCAGTCCTGAAGATATAAGGCTGCTGACTCCGGGTGTACTTAGTAAGTACATCTTGGATGTATTCCAGGACAGCAGACATTAGGATTGGCGAAGCACAAAAGATCCCATTGGGTCGACGTGCTCCGGGAGTAATCCTGGCCCTACATCAAGATAAGATGGAAAATAGTCTGAAAAATAACTGACATGATAAACATTAAATCTATAGTAGAAACCTATTTCATTATTTTTATAACACATACACACGTATAAAAATATACGTTTTTAATAACGTACGTTTCTAGGAAATCAACAGAATCCAAAGCCTTATAAAGATATAGTATCTTCGACGTAATCAAGCAATCCTGGTTGTAAGAAAGAAGACAGTTGAATTTACGAGCTAGATTACCGCTTCACCTGCCGGCCTTAGCCGTACCCTTATAACTGATTCTTGTAGGGTTTGAATTATTTCATCGGGAACAATGGTGTGCGGTGTCCCGCTCATGAAATATGGAGACATGTGATTTCAGACATTTTGGGGGAAATTTTCTTTTTGATCCCTGCTCGATTTGATTATGTAATTCAACATTTTACGATTTAGTTTACATTAAAATACTTATGTCAATATTTATATTACAAATAGCTCTTCTATATAACATAGTTCTTCAGTTACAGTGAATGTAATAATAGTTATATCTATCACAACTAGACTTACAAAAGAAAGCTCATTTATACTTGCTTATGCTATAACTAACTTTCTGATAACAGAATTATGTCCAGAGAAACAATATGACACAAAAAGATAACACAACAGCTGATCATGTTCTAGTTATAAATATCGAAATACGAAATTCAGCAAACAATATTTCTAAATAAAAGAATTTGTAACCTTTGACATGTTTACCTTAAATGACTCCATTACATTGGATTTATATTTTTTGTTTGTTTTCAGTACAAATTATTTCGATGCATAAGGTAATTCGAATATCAATTGAAAGGCGCTGATTGGTTTGCAATTACGTGTGAGCAAAGCAAGTATTTTCAATAAAAATTTAAATAATAAAAATGTTTAGTCTTCGGCGATTAATGTGGTCAAAATATAATATTCTAAGAAGAATATTGGCCACCACGAGGGGTGCAACAAGCAGGCGGAAACCTTGTGGTTTCTGCATGTTGCAATTTTGTTTTGTTTTAGACAAATTTTAGTGGAGTATATAACAATCCGTTCACTAAAATTTCATTTGTATAGGTTTTGTGCGGTATTAAGTATACTTCTTTAAAAGCAACTCGTACTTAGGAAACGGCCGCTATAAGCGCCACCTATTTAAATTCTTATAGAAGGACGTAAAGCAGAGTCTATCACACGATCGCTTAAATTTTCTTATTCTCGAGGAACGTTTACCATTTGTTGCGCTCAAGATTCTACTTCGGAATCATTCGCTTCTCTCTGAATTCGAAACAGCAACTTCTCCGTAAATAAATAATTTTGCTCCCTTGTTATACAATCTACAAAATGAGGGTAAAAGAAGAAATAATGATTTATTACTAGCTTATTTTCCGGGAAGGTAAATATCATACTGTGCTACGTATGTTTATAATACCGTTGTTTCCTGTTATAATTTAGCGTATATCAATCACAGGAGAAATGTTTTCTTTATCATTAATAATAAGGTTTTTGTAATAGATCATTTAGCCTTTTACTAATATTATTTAGGAAAGGTGTTGTCGCCATCTCACATAACACTTTGGACCTTATTGCGTTGTTAAAACTCCGGTTTTTACTTCCAGTCTTGGAAATACAGAACTAATATAATAGAGATAATGGGTTAGTCTGCTTACTTATACGTATGTAGTGAAGCTCGTTTGATGGTAAGCAGTTTCTGTTACCTGAACATATAGATAAATAGATAGATAGATAAAGTTTTTATTTTCATTTCTACATAACACATAATCCATCCAGACATAATAAAGGTATCAAAGACCAAGATATAGTTCAGGAAAGCGTTGCGTTTACAGCAAAAAAGATTCAAGTGGCAGAGGTTCTTCCTTTAAAGAAAATAATCAGATCTATAGGTATATGATCTATTGAACTGAACGCTTACTTAAAGAAATACAAAATGACAAGACCCCGGTAGATTTACGAATAAATTAAGATTGACAGGCTTACATTGACGCTCAATAAGTGTATATATCTGAATAAAGTATTTTTAGAAAATATATAAAATGATTTTTTTTTTATTGAGATGTTACAATATCTTAATGCAAAGCCAATCGAGTGGCTATTGTTATTAAAAGTAAGGTTATTACAAAAAGGTATTTTTTTATATTTATACTAGTTAACTTGAGTGAGAACTGTCAAATCCTACATTCGAACATCTCTTAATTTCTCACAACTTCAACTGAATGGAAAAGTAATTTACTTCTGACATTCACTTAATCTATAGCGAAAACATTAGAAAATGCATATTGCATCTTATTACCAGTCAGTCTAAAGACGGAATCGATTACTTTTCGAGATCGTTTTGATGTAATCGTTCTGTCAGAAACACTCGATCATTATTCCGCACGAAATAATAAGTTTTCTCGATTCAGAAAAAAAGCATCGCGTTCTGCTTGTCACGGGGCTACGGGGTTTTGAGAGTTTATTTTTCCAAAAATATGTTAACAATTTTGGCATTAGTATAGTTTGGAAATAATTAATAAAGGATATAATTGTTGAAACAAAGTCTTGTAAAATTGATTTAATTTTTATCAATATGGTCAAGGTGTGTGACCACAGTTCAAATTTTAAAAAGGTTGAAAAAACAAATATGACGAAATGATAAATTCATTGATATATAGTAGGTTTTGGAAAAGGTTTATTTGCATTTTATATAAAAATTCAAGACATTTTTATTCATAGTTCATTTACATTTTTGTTCGTAGACTTTCTGCCATCTTGTAGTTAGAGACATGATCCCGTTGCTGTAGAAATTTTGGGACTTCTGTCCAAAGAAAGGCAACATGTTGTTTTAGCAGTCCTCTCTTGATGATAACCTGACACTGAGTAAAGAATTCTGAAGAGACCGAAACAGATCTGAAGGTCAGGGCTATACGGCGGATGCATTGACACCTCCCAGCCAAATTCTCTTAATTTTCTTAATTTTTACTGAGTGGCTAAAGATGTATGTTGTCTATTTATCAATTCACGCAGCTTTCTCTCAATTTGTTGCTTTAATTTCATCAGTTGGTGACAGTAGAGATCCAAATAGACGGTTCTACCCAGCGGTAAAAGCTCATAATAAACAATGCCCTTCCAATCCCACCATAGACACAGCATCATCTTAATGCGAGTTAGCTCAGGTTTTGCCACAGTCTGTGTAGCCAGACCGACCTTCGACCACTACCTTTTTCGCACGTTCTTGTCATACGTGATCCACTTTTCATCACTAGTTATCAATCTCTATAAAATTGCTTCGGTTTCATTATATCTCAATAAAGAATCGCAAATGAGTACGTGATTCATTAGGTTTCTTTCAGTAAGCTCGTGTGGCTATATATATAATATTTTGTGTACCCAGCTTTTTTAGAATGGGTCAAAGCTGTTTTTTGGTAAATTCCCAGTTCTTCAGCTATGTCTTAACTGCTGATTTGGCGACCTTACTACAATTTTTTTTAAAATAGCATCCATTTTATCCATAACAGGGTGACCAGAGCAAAGTATTAATACTACCTAACCTAAGAGAGAGTATTATTACTAGGTGGTGTAGGTCCGCTGACAACATGTACTGTGACATTACAACACCACCTCGTCAAAATATTATTATAAAAATACTCAACAAATATTAACGTTATCAGTTCAGTCAGCAATATAATAATTCGCTTTGATTAATATGTCAACAACGCCACGATCAATATCGTATTATGTAATAAAGGTAAAATGAATGTTATTATCGAATAAAACACATGAAATGAAAATTTAATATCCTTTACAAACAATTTACCAGTCAACCAGAGAATGGAGTCCAGAAATTAATAAAGAATAAGTAAAAAGACGTGATTTTTCCTATACAGAATGAACATATTTCACGTATTTTAATTCTTACATACTTTGTTTATTTTAAATTATATAATTAACTTGTCCAGTTATTATATAATTAACGTGTCCAGTGTTAACAGTTGTGTTGTTGTGTAGACCTCGCCTAGTTACCTGGTGAATTGCTTGTGCAGAACCCAGGTTACCCCCGTGAAGGGCAATGGAGTTACCGGGGAGTTTTAGTGGGTATTCTCAGTGCCGCTCTATAGAGGTACTGAGTGAGCCCCACACACGCCCGTCGCTTAGCCAGTGGCGGGTAGTCCGTAAATGGATTCCTCCTCGGAAAAAAAGGTTTCGCCTAGTTCGAGAACCGATGGTAATTTTTTCTTTTGGGTTTTATTTTTAATCAAATTTTGACAGTAGCAAATTTTTATTGTTATAATTTGTCCCGTTTCTTCAGAATGGTGAGTTCCCTAGTCGTTATTATTGAATCAAGTTGAAATCCACACATTATTCCTCTATATTTTCACACACAATTCTTAATCTTTGTACGTTTCGTTATATAATTTTTTATTAAAATCTTGTTAAACCGTTTTCGTTTTATTATTGGCAAGGTTTTTAAGTTTCTTGTCACTGTTGTTTCTATATCTTTTATAATATTTGTTTTTGTTTAATTTATCTATTTTACCTTTAAGACCAAATTAATTAACTTAAACATCATCAAACATCCCACCATTATTGTCAAGTTTCAATCAAATGATGTGAATTGAAATCAAAATCAAACATTATTTACGCTACCTTAAGTCTTAATTACAACGACCATTGAATCCACATCACCAATGAATAGCTTAAGCCAAATAAATGACAGACATCCTAGTAAACCAATGCCGTAAACATAACAATACAATTTAAGACTTTAAGCCCTCGAGTTTTCGGTACAAATACCATTGGCTTATAAGATAGCTTAACGTCTCTTTGATTCTGTTTTGGGAATGTTAATAATTTTGCCGTATCACTGTGTAATCGTATTATTAGATCTTGTGTACGGGTTCCGTATTGTTATTAAATCCATTTCCAATGTTGTTATGGTTTGGAACCGATTGATATTGCAAGAAAGTGTACTTTTATGTAATTGGGATTTTAGTTTGTAAGGATTTTGAAATAAAGTTGTAATTTAAATACTCATTAAACTGACGAAGTTTTACTCAGAGTGTTATAAATTGCATTATGTTTTTATATCTTATACTATTAATGTGTAAATGTTTACATGATCTTAGTCGAGGTACTTAACTTAGATACTGTATCATAAATTACTTAGTTATTGCACCAAATAAAATTAAAATTAATGTGTTCTATCCGAGAGTGGACTTATCTGTTAAAGCGATCTCATCCAGTCAACCGTTAAAGAATGTGTGGGATTTGATTTGAATCTCTTTTTTTTGTGAAATCTTTTTGTCAATTTAAAAATTCTGTTTGCTTCCCAATATAAATAAATAAATCCCCCGCTACAACCATCATACCTGAGTATGCCACCATAGTAACAATGTTAATGTTTATAGCAGTTGGAGGCCAGTTTCTCTGAAGTAGAGGAATCAGACTGTAGCTTCTATCTTCATCACTCATCAGGTGAGAGACAAAGAGCCAAAAACGGGCCTTTAATTTTGTGTATATACTATTGGTCAAATATTCTGAGCTTAATGACGTTACGTTATAGTTTTGTATTTTTGGAGTCGTTAAGGTCGCCTGATATTTGTGTCAGCATCAAAAATATATTTTCTCTATGCAGTCAAAATTGCAATACCTTATACCATGCAATTTTGTACCGAGTACACGACGCGTTAGTACTTTTACTTCCTTTCTCTGTCGCACAACTAGAGCATGGAATTCCTTACCAGCACACGTATTCCCTCCTTCTTATAACATGGGTTCCTTTAAAAGAGGCGTGAAAAAGCACTTTTTGGGCCGTCAAGGTGAGGGTGGCTAGGGCAGTATGTCGCATGCTTCACAAGCTATCTTCACATGTGGACTCGTCTACTGCTTATCATCAGGTGGTGTCGAGTCATTTGCTGTGCTTTATATATATAAAAAACAAAACAAAATACCAAAGACAATGTAAGAGGCACCAATGCTGGGATAAGGATGCTTTTATATATTTTTATTAAAAAAACGTAGAGAAAATTATATTTTTTTGTCAAGGGAAACATAAATATAGAAATTCTTTTTAACGATTAACAACGAATAACAAAGTATATTTTTTTACAACAGATAACTAATTTTGATTTGTATTGCTCACTTAATTACTCAGCGACCTTCATTTGTTGTACAAATCTATTGATATCCGTGGCTACAGTAACATCGAGCAAAGATCGGTCGAACGAAGCCCAAACTGTAATAAATTATCCTACAATGATTATGCTATATAAATTGAGATGTTTACTTCCCAGTCTGGAGTCTGGACCGAGGGTCTAGACATCAGGCTTATTAATATGTTATTGCTGACCTTAAGATTCGGCTAAGTTTTAATAGCTTAGAGTACATTAATAACTTATAGATCCTCTAAGAATTTGGACGTGTTTCCGAACATATCCAAACTATTTATCCCCAACAGATCAATTTCGTAAAATATCATTGTTAATATGGTTCCTGTTTACCAATGGCGATACGTATCGATGTTTAAAATATTGCGTTGTAAAACAAAAAATATAATACATAATGACATAATTGATTTGTAAATGTTATTATAAATACTAAAGGCTGAGAGTTTCTTGCGCCGCTTCTTCTCTGCAGCTACTAATTCGTCGAAGCGGTAGTAGGTAGCGGGTTAATTGGGAATATGTATACTAGTGTTAGTTTTAACTGATGGTGTAAAAATGCTACTACAATGTGAAAGATTTCCATATTTATATTATATTTTATAAATGTTAATAGCAATATATTTGAATGAATGTATCTGTCCGACATATTAAGAATTTGTTGATATTTGAAATTAATTTGTATATTTTATTTAAATGTAATCATTATTATTATTAGCTCTGTGTAACATGCTAATTTTGTATGCTATACTTGGCGAAAACACGTAGGTCTAAGATTAACTGTAACATTATTATTGTGAAAATGTACACTCGTGTTTGACAAATAAATTGTATCTTATTATATCTTATCTTATATTAATAACTAAAACAATTGCTAAACTGAGAAAATAAAATAAAACTATTTGTTTTTTACTTTTGAGATAAGATAATATAAGATATAATTTATTTGTAAAACATTTATTTGTAAATAGTTTCCACTTACATCGAAGTTTAAAGTCTCATTAGAATATAGATTTAATTGACTATATCGTAAACTCTACTATAGAGTGTGAAAGGTGAAGCACGCTTTACAGCAAGTACCTTTTGGATAATGTTCTGTTGTTGTTAAGTAATATTTTCGTTGTACCCTCACGTTTTAGAGTGGTGTAAGTCTCTATAACGAGATTTGTAGGACCTAATGAAACATGTAGCTAACTTTTACAAATATTTAGTTGGATTTATGTCTAGATTTAGAAGTTTTACTTACTTGTTTGCGTTGTTGACTTTCTTGGTAACAGTTGAAGAGATTCTGTAAAGAATGAAAATATTTATTTAAGTTAACACAGACTGTGAATACGGCGAAGTTACAAAACCCACTTTCACTGACAAACTATATTTTACATATAAATACATTAAAGTCACTATTCACATGCGATAACTGACATTTGTTTTTTTTTTCTCTCTCTTTTTAGTTATGTCCTTGATTCATTGTTATTTATTATTTGTTTAAATATGTACTGATATATTTTGAGCATCTACCTTCTTGACTTCCTGATACCTTTTTAAAAAATATAATGTGTTTCTTTAATTGGCTTATGTCTGGTGATTCCATTATATTCTGCATATATAAAAAATACTGTTGAAACAATGTTGAATTAAATAAATAAATATGAAAAACATAAAGTAATAATATTAATAGACCATGAAGAATGCAAAACAAACAAAGGTAAGTTATATCCAATAATAGTCAAAATTAATTGTATTATTTCTTGTTAGGAATAACTACAGGGACGTGTCTTTGGTAGCACCTCAGCAGGAGCTTGGAGAGTTCAGAAGAAAATAAATAAGAACCAAAACTATTATCCTTGATAAGAAAAACACGTTGAACGAATTACTTCAAATTGGATAAGAGTTACAGTCTCTGTAGCATATTACTTGAATAAAATGTACTTTATGATGAAGATAATTGATCTCCAGCCAATCATCACTTAGGATGTTCAAGTTTCATACATTACATCTGTGTAATGTAAAAATATTATCTAAAGTAAATAAATGAGGCCATAATAATAATAATATTTTCATTCAATTTATTAAAGAACCTTCTAGAAGTACTGATCATATTAAAGACGTTGATATTAACAATTTCTATAACGTTTTCCCAAAATTGTGTGTATACCAATAAGCCAAATATTGTTCTATATATAACCATAAGATATTACACTCTTTAAAAAACGAAAGATAATTTCAGATGACTTTATTACCAATTGAGAAATAATTTAATTTATGTACGTCAATGGTGCTTATACTTAAGTGGATCATGTTCATTAAAAGTTGGAGAATCGAATAGATCTTTATATATATTACAAATTAGATGACTTCTTTATTTTTTGCATTCGTATAGAGAGAGCGAGGTATCTCTCTCTCTCTCTCTCTGTTTACTAAAGAACCAGGCACTTATATCTTTCCATCTTCCAAGATTGTGGTTCTTAATATTATAATATTACGCAATACACAGTAAAGGTTATATACAGGGTGTTTATTTTAATTTACATTACTTTCATGTAGTATTCAGATTCTCTAAAGCAATAGATGAAAAAGTAGAAAAAGTACTATTTTATTATATAACAAAATTTGTTGTACTTATTTTCAGGTTTGAAATTTTAAGCTATTACAAGTTTGATTGACAATTTCGCAGATTAAGCTCTGTTTGTGCTGCATTTAAAAATGTAAACTTAGACATCTTAAGGTAAATACTCATCAGAAATTTGTATGTCATTATAAAAAATTTAATCTTTAAATTTTAATTTAAAAAACATCAACCTGTATAAAACATGAAAGTATCAAAGCTAAAACAATATACGTTTCAACTTTTGCAAAACGAGATACCTCTTTGAAGTTTCCTCGCATTCATTAAGAACAATAATCTTTTAACGTACAAAAGTATGAGTTACCCCACCTTTTATCTCTGTGTAAATGTAACATTCGCTGTAAAAGAATTAAAACAATCTAAAAAGGTATTACGATGTGTTCCCGCTGTATCACATCGTTACGAAGCTACGAAACTTTCCGATGAATTTCTTTGAGTCCGCCAACGTTACTGCTACTGGGTGCCTTATTGAGTTGGCGAAGTTTTAACGTGGGGCCTTCATTATGTTACTGAGCCCTTCCTAAGTTTAGCTACAATACACTAGATAAGGATATTGTGTTTATTTAAATGGGATAACATTACAGTTATTGGTTTTAATGGACTCTATTATAAAGTAAGAATCTTATTTAATGTAAGCACATGGAAAAATTAAAAAACAGTTTGTATTCTTAAGACAGAAGTTAGAATTGCATCCAAAGATGGCAGTGTCTACAGCCATTTGATTGATATTTATTTATTTAATTTATTTGAGATGACTAAAGCTTATGTTACAATGTAGTTAAAATAAATGTGTTATTCCAAAAAAAGCCGAGTACAGTCAACCTTGAATAACATGACGAGCATGTAAAAAATATAATTTAAAGTGTTCCCGAAATGACTTATAACCCTGGCATTATTATTATTAACACGTAGAATTTCTAAAATATATATTTTTGTACGTGCCTCTACACAGGAATGTTTCTTGACAAATGATACAACAGACTCCACTCGCTAGTTTTCTTCAAATCTAAAATGCTCATCTCTCTGATTTTGATCCATAAATAAATATTACAGTTAGACATATGTATAAATTAAATTATTTAACGCCATCTTATACTATAAGATACTTAATTAATAAATGAGGTACAAAAGGAAACATGTATCTTACTACTGTAGGTTATAATAAAGAAAAAGATTGTATTCAAAAAGGATTTAATGATATTAATATTATATATAACTACCCGTTGACCCGATGACCTTTGTTTCCCCTTCAAACTAGAACTAACGCCATCTATCAATAGAAACCTGAAGTAGTGATGTAAGAAATGACAGTTTTAATGTTTAGCACGTCAGACCCTCTTCCATGCTATATAACCAATTTTCATTTGTATATTTTTAGGACTGACTCTATTATTTTTATTTTTTAGTCACCTCTATGTCAAATGGAATAAAACGCTATAAATATTATAATCTTTGTTTCTAATAGTTTAGAAGACTTTTCTGACGATGATTTGACGCGTGTACTAAATAATTTTAAGGTGACCAAGTCTAAACAGTGGATTGTCTATAATGTATTACTTGACTTTTATGACTATCCAGTTTTGCTGTATGACCAGTGAAGATCTATTATCTAGATGATATTAAAAGTTTTCTTTTTAACGCAACTAAATTACTAGTTATATATAATTATGTATTATGCGCGTGAGGTTGGTATATAAATAATAATAGCGAGTGGACTGTGTAACCTTTTGTACTAGTTTTTTAACATGTATTCTATGTTATTTATTGGTACACGCCCCACCTTTCGTTGTCACTTTTCCCATATATGGGGCTGCTGGCAGAGATATCTTATAGAAATAAGCAGTACCTTTGTACAATTCTCTGATATTCTGTAGTGCCCTTTTAATTGTTAAATAAATAAAGAAAATGTATAAATTTAGAATAAAAAGAAATCCAATGACGCGGCTTACGCAGACGGCAGTGTCAGTCTAGCCGCCGGCCGTAACGATGCTCGTGCTTGGGCTTGCATACCTCTGAAGTGTTTGATTTCAAGGTATGTATTCGTTATACGTGGCCATCTTCCCTGGAGATCTTCATTTTTAAATACTGTCGTACCTAAAGTTGAGAAGAGAACCGCTTTTAGCGATCAGATCGCTCTGCATATCCCTATCTTTTTTGAATTGGTTGTTGTACTATTACGGTATATTCTGTTCTGTTCTAGCAGTATTGTGTTCTAGTTGTAAACGTTTAATTTAATACAGGAACAATTTTTTGTTATTTTTTACTTTCAATATGTTGTAAGTATAAAATTATTCTTTATTTCAATAACCTTAGAGGTTAAAATAAAGTATTTTGCAAATAAAGTATTGAAACGATAATTGTAGTTGGAGGGCCTGGCCTCGGGAGACTTATTTTAATCCTTCTATACTATATGCTAATTTTCTAAATTGTTTAATGAAGTATTCGAATTTTTATTTGTACTATTTCAGCCAACGTACCTTAAAAAAGCAATACCTTATCCCAAATATTTATTCCACACACAATTTCGGTCATAGTTTTTTCCAAAGTTTTCCATCGCAGGTAACGCGTTCGATTCCCGTGGGTCTCCCGCAGATTGCTTCTACACCTCGTTTAAGGCAATAAAACCCGTATATGTTCTCTGTGGAGTTTCGAAAGCCTTTAGATACAAACATTTGATCGGGTTTTTTATATTTATAAAAATGATTTGTTTGTCTCTTGGGCTGTAATAGTTGTAACGAAAAAGGTTTTAGTTTGTAGAGATTTTGTCCTAGCAAAAAGGTTAATTTGACGGTCCATTAAGGTTACTAACATTTTAATTATGATACGATAGCATACTTGTTGTCGTTTATACTAAATTCCTCTTGGTCATAATCCAAACTGTTCATGCAGGTTGACTTAGGCACGTATCAATTAAAAATTGTCAGTCGATGTAAATTCAGTTCAACGAAATTGACTAGAGATTTTTATTCAAAAGAAGTGTCAAATGGATACGCAATTATGGTTCGTATAGTTTTTAAATTGAAGTATCATTTTTGATGATTTCTAGTTTTACCAAGAGTGCTGGTTCTGGTGGGATAGCGAGGTATCATAGCCCAATACCTCCTGTAGAACTTCTTAGTTAGAATGGATGTAGCAGAGAAATGTTTGTATAGTTATAAATCTTATTTTACAAAAAGACAACTACAAACAGTAGATAATATTGCACTGTGAGTGTTTATTAAAAATATATTTTTCTACAACTAATGCAATAACTGATTATAAACGCTAAAAAGATACGAAATAAGATATAAAAGACATTCCATTCGATCTGTACTCAAAAGATCTTTTAACACCCAATAAAATATGTCATAAAATACCCTCGACCCAAGATTTACGATCCGTTAATAATACCGATGCTTGGGTCGGAACTGACCCACGATAACGATGGTCGCCATTCGTCTGCTCGGCCAACATTCCAAGTCATTTGCCTGACAAACTAACTTAGATAACAGATATATTTAAATACTATTGCAGACTATATTACTAATGACACACATAAATGAGTTCAGTTAATGAAACGCTAAGCTGAACACTTTTAAGAATCACTTGACATTGATCTTGTAGACATGTTTTGTTAATATCTTTCACGATTCTCACTTAAACACAACGAACTGCTCCCTAATAGGAAAGCCGGTGGTACTACTATGTAAATTCACATTTATCTGTGACAGCATAAACGACTTCCAAGATATTTAGGATAAATATAAACCAATTGGGTCTGGATTGTGATCTGAACAAGTTTGATATCACAATTGACTTTCCAAAAATTTTCTGAAAGAAATATTGTAAATTTTAGCTTTAATTAAACAGTTTAATGAATCAAATAAAATCAACAATCTGTAACTGTCTGACATCAATCTCATTATTTTGTCCGTAATTAAAAAAACTAGATCTAACTGATTTGTACAAGAGTTTGCACTGAGTATTTGGTTTTGTAATGTATCAACAGATGGCGCTATTAGTGGCCTGAATCACGCTTATAAATATTAACGGCGATTCATAGGTTTTGTGAAAGCAAAATATCGTTTATTACAAGGTATTAAGTGGTTTCATTGTCGGCATACAACCTCACGGTTGAAATATTAAAAATGGAATGAAGAAATCCAAAACGAAAGAGGAGGAGGAGACTTCTAACAACGGAGGTCCTTGTCCTTTACAAGAAATAAACAATTTGGTAAATAATTACGATTCCCGCTGAAGTGGTCTTCAAATGACTCAAAAAATATCATTTTTAGATATCTTTACGAGTAATATTTTGAGTGAATCAATTGGGCTGCCAATTTGGTACGTGATTGTATTTGTAGCATTATGTTGCGATAACATCCTAGATGATTCGTCCAATATATCTAAGTTCATCATCAAAATCGACCGACTATATACGTCCTAGTGCTGGGCACTTTCTTCGTGCTTGACAGAAGTAAATGAGGAGTTTGGGTCAAAAACGTATCTACAGTATCTCGGTTCTTGTTTTATATCCCAAGCTAATTTTTTTTTTATTCAAGTCCTTATCGTTCGTCTGTATGTCATTTTGAGCTGGTATAAAAAGAGCCAAGCTGATTCCCATAATAATTAAATAACGAAATTGTAAGTTGAACCAATCTTACTGAATCGAAACTAATTTGACTGGAAATAGGAAAAACATTAACGTCAAAGATTTCGAAACTGAGAATGCCGTTATATTATTTTGTTCATATTTTAAATCCTAAATTGGAACTCTGTTTTGTTTAATTTTCTTTAAAATTTACATCATACAAAACATAGCAAATGATTGTAAGCAGTGCGAGGAATCCATATGGTCGTATAGCTAGTCCAAAATGCGATATACTTAAGCCTTTTTCAAAATAAATAAGTATTTAGCTACAAACACACATGATCTAAAGTAATTAAGTTAAAGTACGTCTTTATTTTGACTAAATGCTGAGTTGAAGTTAAATTGAAGATTTTTGGGAAAATACACAAAAAAACTTTCGTAATCCACTTAATTGATTCCCTTGCAAAGATTTCCAATATCCAGAAGTTAATCCCAACATAGTTGATGTACATATAAATAATATAGTATCGAACAAATATAGAACTTCAGAAAAAAACCAAGCAGAAAATAGAGCGCTTTTTATTAAGTTTGTTCGTCTATCTAACTCCAAAAGTTCCCGAAGATCGCTAAGTGGAAACCCTAAAGAATTTGTTGAGCATTTAATTGATTTCTTTGGGAAGATGGATCTGGAAGAAACGCTTTATAACTACGTAGATGTTTAATTAAAGAGTTTACGCAAATTAATTCTATTCCGTTCATTTTTAAGGACTGATGCGAAAGATTAATTGATATTAGATTTATGAAAACTGATGTGATGAATGTTCTAAATCTAACGTAACAAAAATGATATGGATAAAAACCGCCGTAAGAAATAATTAGATTCTTCCATTGAATCAAAACAAAATTATTAAAACTATCCTATCCCAAAGGATCCTCAACCTTTTATAGATATTACGAACAAATAATACGAGAAAAATATACGAATATCAAAAGACTTACACAAAAGAACGAAAGGGATAAAGATGAAATGACCTTTTGAAAGTCAATAAATGCCAAGATTTGTTCAGAGATATGACGTGATAGTAAAAAATTCCTTACCTCATCTTGACCCTTCCTCAGGCGCCTATGATAACGCTTATACCAATGTATCTATAGACGAGATATTACTACGTACTAGTAGTTACAACAAACAAAAATTGAACTCAACAAGAAAACTACATTCTAGAATTACTTTAGTGAAAAATGGTATTTCTTTAATAAGTTGTTACCATGGAAGCTATAAATAATATTGAGTCTGTTAAAATTTCAACCGTTTACCTACTACGATAAAAACTACTGCAATTACTAAAATCGAGCAAAACTAATGTTTATTGATTGGAGTAAAATAATCGATATTGACCCTTGTATCGATTTAATTTTTATGTGTTCTTATAGCGCCAATTAAGAACCACTTTCATGGAAAATTTTAACTGACCACCAATGATAGTTCACGAGATACAGCCCGATGATAGGTGGACGATCAGGGGATGCTTTCACTGGTACCTTTAAAAACAGTACAGATGATATGAAACAAACAATTTCATAACGATAAGTTTCAGTCCGAGTAGAAACCCTGGATTTCGATTTCCGAACCACTTGCTCACAGAAGCGGTTAATGAAGAAGACAAATATATTATTTATTTTGGGTACTACCTGTAAAGTTAGGAGTCTTAAATCCTTTGTTTGTAATAACTTGTGATTGTGTCGTTGCCCGAGTAGACTCTGGTCTTTTACCTAACTAAGCATAACTAACTTTACAGAAGGCTATTGGAGCTGCCCACAATGGATCAGGGACACTTATAAATACTAGAGAATGCGAGTTCCTTGCGCCGCTCTTACTCTGCAGCTACTAATTCGTCGAAGCGGTGGTAGGGATAAGTGGAAATATGCATATTTGTGTCAGTTTTAATTTTAAAATAATTTATTTAATACATAATTAAATTCTATAACTGGGACAATTTGCAAATAATTAATCCCGGTTAATAACCAATTAAAGTTATCAGTATTACCTTTAATTACATTTATTTATTTTTCTTATACATATTCCCTGTTATGACGATTTAAAAGAACTTAGTAAATGAGTCTATTTAAATAAAGATATTTTGACTTTGACTTTAGCTTACCTTTTACTTTGACCTTTATGAATTTTCTTTTGAATAGTCACTCAGTGTGCTGCTTGGAAGCAACTTGTTCACAAGTTGCATCAAGTGTAATCTATCTACTTTTAGTTTTGCTGAGATTTACGATATTGCAGTACGGGCTGTATCTGTAATACCAACACGGGCACAATTAGCTTTGTTCTTTGAACCACCATTGTAGTATCAGGGCCTAAGATTTTGATGTATTTCCCCGACGTATGAATGCATTACATTTCCTGTTTGTGATATTTAGTCAATATTTCAACAAACATTTATAAAATTCTTATGGCCAATGACAACCTTAAAAATTATTAGCGGCCCACACGTTTGTGTAGGCCGATTAATCGGCTAAATGGGCATGTAAAATGATATTTTCGGATTCTTGATTGTTATTATAATATCTAAGGAAAGGAAGAAAATATTTCGCTTCACTAAAAATATCTGAATCACCATTTCATACCGAGGTAGCTTTGATGAACAAATTGAGGACCCATTTCTATCAAAGCAATTTCGCCAGCGCGAATTCAATCGATTGCGTGTACGTGCTTGTATAAAATCTCTGGAAGAAAGAAAGATGTCGACTACACAGCCGTCATCGTGCGAACGATTTTTAAGGAGGAAATCACGCAGTGTCTTAGTACGCATGTCACGTGGTGGTGCGTTTGTTCAGCGCAAACTGCCTATATTTGGGGTTAAATTTTCAATTTTTTAAATCCTGGTTGCAGATATAATCATTTCTGTTGGTCATGACGTTGCCGTTATTCCGTTATTCGAACAGCTATCTCTATAACTAAAGCTAGGTTACATTTTCGTTCCGTATTATTAACATTATTAGTTCATTAGCGTAGTGGTTTGAATGGTTTCGATAACGAAAACAAAGCAACTTTCGCCATGGTTGGTCCCTGGATGGGTCAATCAAAATAATATTTTATCTCGACTTCCTCCGTGATACAGCGTCCGGGCCAGCGTGGTGATATTAACAAACAAACCAAATGTTTTTCTCTCTGGTATGATGCATGTGTTAAACAGTGGAACGAATATAGTCTGTTAATGATGATAGATTACGATCATCAACGTAATTTTTAGATCATCAAGACAAGTTGCAAGCAACACCGCCTGGCAATGATAACAGGTTACCGTAGTCTATAGACGTTTGTTACGCCAGTTCACGTGAACTCTCTGTAATATCAAAAGAACTGTTTTCTTTTTTGTAATACATAACTTATTATTTGTCGCAAATGCTAATTTTAAATTCCGAACTTGGAGCATTCTAGGATTAAATGACCGGCGTAGTGGGATTCTAGAACAGTTTCCCGGAACATCGTGAGGAATCAAAAGAAGAAAAACATTAGCGTAACGTTAAACTAAAATGAAATTTAAACAACTTTTGCAGCAAGTAAAAGTCTTCTAGTGCTAGAAAGGTGTAAATTATATTGCATGCCTTAGTAAAGACTTTATTAAATGCTAATAAGGTTTATTATTGAACATAACATACACTGATGTACTAACGGATATATAAAACATAATTCACGGTTTCATCTTTGAAATAAATCACAAGAAATATGATCACAAGATTTCTAAAAACCAAGGACTGTTACATCTCTTGTAAATTGTTAGAACAAAACCTTTTTTTAAATATCTTTATAATATACAACACCCTTTTACGAGGAGGAATCCATTTACGTACCTACCCGCCACTGGCTAAGCGACGGGCGTGTGTGGGGCTCACACAGTACCTCAATACAGCGGCACTGAGAATACCCACTAAAACTACCCGGTAACTCCATTGCCCTTCTCGGGGGTAACCTGGGTTCTGCGGAGCATTTCACCAGGTCAATATACAACACCCTGGCTACATAGTTTGTGACATATATTTTTCTAATTATATTGTATTCTTTTATTATGTCACAACTTTGTGTCTTGTCGAAATATACACTGTGATAGCTACTCTAGGTATTTCATTCCTTATTTTTTAGTATAAATGAAACGAAATCCAAAATTTAAACACATCATTTTAGATCCTAATTGTAATTCTAATTAATGTTCACAATTCTAAATCTCCGTCTCAAAGACAAATGGTTGAAGGTGTTGGACAAATCCCATTAGATTCAGAAGTAGCTGTTCCGAAGGATTCTTTAGTAAGTTAATTTAATAATGTCGCTTGTGTTCCTCACAACTTTAGTACATGCCGAGACATTTAGGTGAAGTTTTTATCTAGCTTTGTTATTGGACTTAAGTCTGAAAATAGACACGAGGCTTAAGATAAATTGATAAAGCCAATTATTGTAAGACGAACGTAAGATCGTAATCCAGAAATAACACATTCATTAACAAACTATCCTAATATCTATATTAATTATATGTGATGATGATAATAATGATATTGACATTTAATATCGTTTAAATAAAGAAATAATATATCTTTAAGTCCAATGGTACAAGGGAAACAGCATTACTCAGACTTCAACTGATGATTTATCAAAGTAATCCAAATAAGGCTATTTAAAAATATATCTTTTTTCTTCTCTTCTTCTTCTTCTTATGTAAAAAAATATAAAGCTGTTCATTATTTTTACTGGCTGTTATTCGGTTTAATTCAGGGACGGTTTAAAAATAAAAATTACTACTTTAAGTAAAAATATGTAATATAAAATTGGTATGTATGTCGGTATGGAAAATTATCTAATAATCATGACGTACTATTCCAAATTAACATTTCTATCATCTACTTGAGATAATTATTCATGCCGTTGTTGGCAGATTGTAGGTTATACAAAGTTCACCGGGGCAACTTAAGTAATTGAATAAAAACGCCAACTAAATGGGGCTGCCAACTGTAAAAGTGGTGCTTCGTTCCAAAATATATAACAAATCTTAGGAGCATATTTCTTTCTTTCGCTTTTAAATGGCACAAGTTACCCGCTTTGTGGTCTAGTGGCTGTGACCACTTACTTCACATCTAGAGATCCGGGGTTGAATTCCTAGTAGGGGCAGAAAAGCTTTTGCTTGGTTTGGTTGGTACCACCATACATCTAGAGATCCGGGGTTCAATTCCTAGTAGGGGCAGATAAGGGGCCACCATCTTAACTAATTCTGCCGCCATAACAATAATGTTACCAGCATTGTCATGTTCCGATAGTTGGAGGTAAGATAGCCAGCTCCTCTGCGGTTGAGGAATCTGAGTGTAATTCGCTTTCATCTTCAGTCTTATCTTAAATTACCATCAGGTAAGATGAAGGCAAAGAGCTACCAGTTAAGAATAAAAACTTACAAAATATCAATTAAATTTATCGATACGAATTCTAAATTAGACAGAAACGATCCTATACTGTAAGTCCTTAATACGCGAGCCTAATCGTCCCACTAATTTTCTATGCATCTTGCATATGTTTTTGTCTGTAATTTTAACGCTCAATTTGAAAATACAAATTTGTCTTTGAAACTTCCCTCTTCTATTATTTTTTTTCCCCTGATTCCTTATGAAGGTCTCATTTTTATTACCTATTGATAACACTAAGCCTATTCCTATAACACACATGCTTTGAACACGTTGATACGGTTCTGGTATGATTCAATAAAAATTCATTCCCTGTTAAATAGTTTTAGTAGAATTATTTAACATAAAATTACACATTGTCAATTTTATCTGATAGCAACACTGCAGAAATATCTCTATATAAGCAGTGCCAACTGTCAAATCTGTCTGCTATCAAAAGATCCAGTGTTAAATTCAGTGTGATGTATTATAGTTCTTGTTTTATTCTACACAATCGTTCCGTTTTATCTGACACTTTCACGTGTACGCCAGCAACAGCTGTACGACAGTATTACAAATATTCCTTTGTTGTGGTCTTTCCCGCTTTTAAAATGTTCCTTGGCAAGTTTCCATCGGCTTCATAAGTTCTGCCGCTTAAGTTGGCGGCACTGTGCGATGTATTGAGAGATTTGGTGCAGTTCTTTAACATTGCAAGCTCAAAAAGCTGCGATGTTTATAGTATACGCAAAGTTTGAGATAAACCTTGTTTGTATGAATAGAAGCTTTTAAGTTTCGGTTATAATTTCTTATAAATTAATACAAAGTACTCCAGTTTAGCTTAATGTAAGGAATAGTTTAATAAAATTTACATTCAAAAATTCATGTCACCAGACTTGTGTTACGGTTCCCGTCATAAGATGATAGTCTTGATATTGTTCAAAATTACCTTTCGCCACTGTTGACCTCTGATGAACTTTGCTTAACTGTGCTTTGAAGTTCATGGTCATAAATAAGATCAAATAACAATTTGATCTTATTTACCCGTTATTCAGAGATATAACATTTACAAGCCTCTTTTGGAGTATGAAGGAGGGAATACGTGTACTATTATGAAATTCTACGCTTCGGCTGTGCGACAGTCACGCAAATAGATTACTTGACTTTGTCGCTTTATTTAATACATTTTTAAATTCTATAACTGGGACAATTTGTAAATAACCGGTTAATACCCACATAAAGTTATTACTTTTAATTACATTTGTTTATTTTTCTCATACATATTCCCTGTTATGTCGATTTAAAAGAACTTAGTAAATGAGTCTATTTAAATAAAGATATTTTGACTTTGACTTTGACTTTGACCCAAAGCATAAAGTAGAAGTGGTAGTATGACACAATGATTTAAAGAACGGCACGCGTGCTCCTCAGAAAGAGGATAATTATAAAAAGACCTTTAGAGAACTCACCGTGGTCGTGACTATGCCGGGTCAAGGATATTTATGACCTGTGTATTGCCAATTATACTCTTAGTGCGATGCTGTCAGCTGTGCAGAGCATCAAGGAAGTATAATGTGAAGGTAAATATGACCCAAATGTTCCGGAAACTTTAAAAATGCGAAACAATGACGAAGGCTTATCAAAAATAGTATAGCAAGTTAACCAGGCATTTACTTAAGATGTTTACCGCGATAAACGTGTGGCCTGGTAAGGTTCAAGTTTGTCCGCAAGCTTAAGTTTAGGAATTTTATGTCAGCTATAAAATAAATGTTGTAGGGACGTCGTAATATCAGTATTTGTCAGATATGTTCGCTGATTCAGCATTTTTCGGTGTTTTACCGCTTGGTGTTATAAATAGGGTTGCATTTTTTCCTTTTTTGTAATAAAATTTTAAAATGTATCTAATTTCGAAAGAAAGAAAAAAAGTAGTGGGAAACAAAATTTTCCTAATTTGATTCTTTTTTTGAAATATCACCTTTTTAATGCCATGAAAACCAGCCAGATACAAAGAGTACAGCCAAAGATATTATACTACAAGTTTATACATACTGTGTATGTATACTGCATATGCGAAAAGACTTTTTCCCCGACCTAATAAAATAAAAAGATGATGTCAGAGAATAGATACTTAATTAAATATAGTGCTCACTTACCATTCCCATGAAATCTAATATATTGGGCACTTAATGTGAATGGATACCGCGTTCGGAAGAAAGTACATCATCTATATCTTCAATGTCACTATTAGTTTATATTATTTCAACACATAAAGTCATAGTTCTCACTCATAAGTCTACTCAGCCAGGATCTTTAATTCAAATCCCGGCCGGGGAATGGGGGGTAAACACGTTTTTACACCTCTAAATAAAGGAGGTTCTATGTTCCACTGTATGAATGTTATTATGTATGTTTATCGATTACTCTATATATTGTGAACCAATTAAAAAGGTGGTAGTCCTACTGTCACCAAGTCAGGATCTGATGATGGGAAGTCGATGCTTAAATTTAAAGTAATATTTTCCTAAAGCTATCGATTATTTTTACCAGTATCAACAAGTCGACAATATTGACGGTCATCCATTTATCTTTGACCTTAGATTATTACTGAAGCTCCAACTACAAAAAATAATTTTAAATTGGATAACTTCAATTCGTCTATTCTTCGGATATTAAATTGATTTTTTCCTTTTCAGTATTTAGAAAATGATACTAAGTGTTGTTTAAAAGTTATTTATCCACTGGTCATGGTGAATATGTTTTCCGTTATTTAGAATCCATTACTGAGCTCTGCGAGATGAAAATTATTATTAATTATAAAAACCATAAATAGTAGTAATCGCTATTATATTAATGAAAGTATAATTAATGTTAGAAAGAGTCGGTTGCACGTGGTTTAACGTTTACCATAAAATTTTTATTTTTACAACATTTTTAGTGTTCGCTCTAAAGAGTACCTAAAATCGTAAATGTTAGAATTCCCCTAAACATTATTACTATTCTCTCTCACGCTAGACTTAGCATAAAAGCTCCATAAAAAGTTACTTTATTATGTGAGCAATAAACACTAAAACCGCCCGCAGCCTGAAAGTAATTCATTGTTAAAACACTTTTTATTTCCGAAGCAAAAAGACGAACGGGAGAGGTATTTTCTGCCCAAATTCTGAGCCGCTGAGGTTTCACACGGAACTAGTATTTCACTGTCAGAGCTTATGGTTTATTCTTGTCTGATTGTTGAAACTTAGAGACGTAACAGTTTGACTACTAGATAGATAGATATGCTTTATTGTACAACATAAATTACGAATGCAGGCAAATTTACAGATACTACAATGTACAGGGGCGGTTTTATCGTTAATTAGCTGCTCAATAGATAAAGTTTCTTCTTATTTCACTCTACCTAAGTGTGTCATCATGGCAATAATGTTAACAGCGTTCTTGTGTTAAGACTGATGGAGGTAAGATAGTCAGTTCTTCCGTTCCGTAGTTGGGGAATCTGGATGTAGCTCCCTTTCATCTTTAGCTTCATCATCATTAACTATGTGCTTTGAGCGTTCCGTAATAAGTGCGATGTTTCGTTGCTTATGTAAATTATATTACATTTCTCTTCCGTATGGTCAAAAATAAGAATAAATTATTGTTATGTTAATCATTTATTTATTATCTTTAATGAAAAAAAGTTTCCGTAAAACATAGGCAGTTAGGATCAACCCTTTCTACTTGTAAGTATAAGACGTTTAATAAAAGTCTGACTTTGTTGTTTGACTGCGACACAGAAGACATTCCGTAATGACTGTTACACGTCTGCCCCTGACGGCTGTTTATCAATATTTTTATTGCGAACCTCGTAAAATCTTCAGATTTTTCTCTTATATTCGTCCATTCTTATTGTTTCAGGAAGTAATTTCTTTGGCTGGTTTTATCGTGATTCAAATTTGGTTTTTCTCTTTATTATTGCAGAGAACGAATTTGTTTTGTATATTTGATTTATTATATACGAATAAATTCACTTTGTAAGATATTTAGGGGAATTCAATATGACTTGTTATTTTAAGGCCTTCGAAAGAAATAGTAACTGAAGTATTCTTAGTGAATTTGAATTTTAACTATGATATTCATTATGTATTTATTTGTAGGATCGAGCACAGATTCAATATTTTGTAAATGTATAACAAGTTGCTAACATTTTTAGAAGAAAACTTAGAATATTTTATTTGATTAGCTCTGGATTATAGTACATTCTACTTCACAAATTAGTTCAACCATACTTGACCGTTAGGTAAACTAAGTGATTCAAATAAGATGAGTCGGTTGTAAGAAAATCGTGGCCATACAAAATAGATCTAAGTCGAATAATATATAATCACTAATTAGTAATGCAGAAGTAACAGACACCCTATTTTACGAGGAGGAATCCATTTACGGACCTACCCGCCACTGGCTAAGTGACGGGCGTGTCTGGGGCTCACTCAGTACCTCAATAGAGCGGCACTGAGAATACCCACTAAAACTCCCCGGTAATTCCATTGCCCTTCACGGGGGTAACCTGGGTTCTGCACGAGCAATCCACCAGGTCGAGGTAACAGACACCTTATAGCATAGTCGCTTAGTGCCTAATGTCAATTGTAACATTGAGAGTGCTCTGATGAGCCTCATGACCTTATACCTTGCTTTCCTAGCCCACTCAGGAGCATGCTGGTCAACGGAGTCACTCGCTCACTGTCTCCACATTTACTTTGCATTTAAAGAGATTTCGTGACTCTTGTCTCTGAAAAGTGTTGGGAAAAGATAGTTTTTGGGCCGTCATTATGGTGGTGGTTAGGGCATATTGTATTCTGTACTAGCTATCTTCAGATATGGGCTTCTTTAAGTGCTTACCATCAGGTGGTGTCGAATCATTTGCTGTGCTTTCAAAAAAAAAATTCAAAGTACTCAAAATTTAAGTACAATGGAAGTTATTTATTTCAACACATGGCCATACACCTGTATGGCCATGTGTTGAAATTGGTCCAACATAATTCAAATAATTCAATTATATTATTAATAGAAATTTAGAAAAATTATTATTCTACGACTAATTTTAATTTTTAAAATATTTTGATTTCCCAATTCCTTAATTTCTGTGTCAGACAAGTTCTGCAGTAATCAAAGTTAGCATCTTACTTGCACTATTAATTAAGTTGGTAAGTCAAAGTCAAAATATCTTTATTTAAATGGAGTCATTAACTTAGTCCATTTAAATCGTCATAACAAGTAATATGTATGAGTATAGTGATAAGTTTAAGTGATGACTAACTGAGATTCTCAAATTGTCCAAGTTTTAAAATTTATTTCAGTATTAGATTAATTAGTTTAAAAGTAAAACTAACCCTAATATGCATATTCCCAACTAACCCTACGACCGCTTTGAGCAATTAGTAGCTGCAGAGAAGAAGCGGCGCAAGAAACTCTCAACCCTTCAGTTATATTTGGCGGGATTTTGTTATAAAAGTGTATATATACATTGCCCAAAAAATTAGTGCCTTATTTCTTGAGGTATACAGATTGGAATGGCAAGTTTAATTCTATATTTAATATTTAAGCAATGAGAATCAGTACGGTTTTGTAAAAGTACGTAAATAGTCGACATACAAGATATTAACATATATATTGAGTAGCTACAGTCAAAATATTATAATCTTTATATAAATCCCTAAGTGATTCTTGTAGCTTGATACGGACTCAATGGCATGGCCTCTTTGTAAAAATAACTTAAATGTCAGCAGCCCTGCCCCACAATATCAAGCCATATGACATAACTCTGTGTAAATAGCTAAAGTATACAAGTCTTCCTGTTTCAATATCACATATAGACATGATATTCTTAACAGAGTAAGCACCTTAGTCTACCAGAGAGGGATGACATGAGGATACCATAGAAGGCGTGAGTGCAATTTAATTGCCGATGTGTACAAAATTAGTCAGTGAGTTGCGACCCTTTTGCACTTCTGCAGCGTACACAAAGGTCTTTAATACCTTATTATATTGTTTGTCGATTGTTTGTTGTAAATTGTTTGTTGATTAAATATTGTTTGTCTTATTCTTCTTTTATCTATGTACTGTCTGGATGGATTGTGTGTGATGTAGAGATGGAAATAAATGTTTTATCTATCTATCTATCTATCTATCTATCTATCTATCTAGAACGACAGTACTTTCAATACATTCATTTTTTTCTTTGATGCTAATGTGCGTGTCAACCTGCCTTACATTTGGTAAGGAAAACTTGATGCACTTAATAAGTAAAGTTATCCATATACTCTTGACCTGGTCCCGCCATACAGACGCTAACGATTTGTTTTCGTCTCAACAGTTCATATTGAAATGTATGTGAGTCAAGTCACGTACAGTTGGGCAACGTCACACAATGTTGGGTTTGACATCCCAGTGAGATACGGAACTCAATCCTCTTATGTCGAGGCTTGGAACAAGACAAAACTAATTTGTGTCAAGAAACTATGGCTGTACAGCAATAATAGAAATCTATAAAACAGGCGCTTCGAGCATTTAGTACTAAGAAATAGACTTGTTAAAATCTAGACAAAGCATTACGTTGATAGGTATTGTCTTCGTGATAATATATTTTTTATAAACTACACAACAGATGACTCGTCATCGCCTGATGGTAAGCAGAGGGAGGAGTCCATATGTGAAGATATCTAGTGTAGCGTGCGACATGCCCTAGCCACCTTCAATTTGCCCGCTCAAAAAGTAACTTACCACGCCAATTCACGGATCAAGGATTCGAATCAAACTCAGACGTCAAGTCTTGCTTTTACGCACTGCAATAAAAAATGTCAGGTTTGAAATTACATCTTTAGAACAGTTGTGGATAAAGGTGTGGTGTACTTACCGTGTAAAGAGTCCTTTTATAAGTCGTGTATGAGTTGACCGTTCTTTGGTGTTGTCAATGACAAGTTAGTCGTTGTGAGAACACTTACAGTCTCCTTGTTAATTAAATTATTTATATTTTGTTTTGCTTACTTAAGTTCTATCTACAATTTATTCTAAATTAGTATTGTTGGTTTCCAAGTATTGCCTGGTTTAAAAGAAAATAAAACTGTTAGTGATAATCTGGAAAACATCTCTTTGATTTCAAACCAACCAACCATATACTACTACAAAGGAGCAAGGACCATCAAAATAAGCTAATGTGTATTTTTAAATTCATGTTAGTTCAAAATTTTGTTTAGAATATAACCTTATCGACGGTTCTTATAACAGTTTTGTTTTCAAATTTAATTTAAAAAATACGATGTAAAGCATATTAAAATTATATCAAAATAAACCTGTTACCAAGCTGATATTAAGAAAAAAGGACATTACTTCTTAGTTAGTTAAGGTATACAGGCGCCGGTAAGAAGTTCCACGAGCTGCGTGAGTCAGAAATCTCTTTGTGTCTCCATGGACCAGCACGCTTGCTCTTGGATAGGAAAGGAGAGGGAGGGATAAGCTCTAAAACATATAAGCAAAGCGGAAAGGTATTTTAAAAGTTGAAGTTATAAAATTTATTAGTTATTGTATCTCTATCATCTAATAATTCGAATACAATTGACAGTTTACACTAAAAAAATATCACTGCCATTAAAAAAGGTTTGGTATCAAGAAGTAATTTGTAATCCTTATTGAATCCAAATATTATCTTTCAAGTAATTTGGATTCACTAAGGATACTGATACCCGACAGACTTTGGCAACTGGCCGAAATAATAACGGTATGCTAATAAAAATGGCTTCCGTTATGCTCTCGTAGTCGTAATATTTTAGTACCGTATCGCTGTATTATGTCTATCGGTTTTTTTAGATAACTTTCCGTAATTTGCTTCTTAATGTCACAAAGTACTGGCGTAATTGAATGTATTCTATTGTAGTAGACAGTCGGCCCGATTCTGCAGACACGCAACAAATGAGGGTAGTTTTACGTTTATTTTTATATGCCTCCAAATTTAGGGCTCCGTAGTCAAAGTTACGTAGATGTAAATGGTTGCCGTGACAACCAGAGCCAACAGCTAAACATGCCATCTAAAGCATAGAGGAACTTAAGGTAATAAATTTTGATTTACCCATCCAGGGACCAACCATGACGCAAGATGTTTTGTTTTTTTTTATCGGAACCAGAGCCCTGGAACCACGACGCCAACAAAAGAACGTTGTAATTGAGTGTTAGTTAAATAAAAACATTTTTACTTTGACATTGAAATGTAAGAAAGACTCAATTATGGACATGCTTTCTAAAACCCTTCACATGATCTCCATTATTAAGAACGTAAAGTATATATTCATAGAAGCATCTGTCTCAAACCTAGGGTTTAGTATAAAGTTTCTCTTTTATTTTATAAAAAACTCACAAATTGACTTGACACCACCTGATACCACTTGATATGTTAAGATAGCTAATGCAGCATGCGACAAACTGCCCTATATATATATACTAAAAATTATGTTAAACTTTTGCAGTGTGATATTTTTTTTTAATTATTTTATGAGTCCAGTGTTATTACAACGTCTTTGGGATAATTTGGGCATTTCCATTCCAAATCTACGCCAGATCTCTTGATAAATCTAATATTAATTAATTATCTTCCACCAACAAGATAAACATAATTGGAGACATAATTGTCATTCAATTAAGTAGCTAATTAATGTTGCTGTGAAAATTGATGTTATTTACTAAGTCTGAGCTTGGTACTGATAGCCACACTTTATGCGTAACACTCCAGTCGAAAATTTTCTAATTGCAATGGAATAAGGTACCCGAAAATGTCAAGTGTTACGATTGATTGTATATGTATAATTATAGCTTGGTTTCAAGCTTCGATTAATTATAAATTAATAATAATAATATTATTTTAAAAACATGTTGACATCACTAATAACTGATTTAGGTGATACATCTGCATTACAGAAATCAGCGCCTTCATCTACACGTGTATATTGTTATTTTATGTGTGCATGTGTGTGTTATCTCAATTTGAGTACTAATGAAGTACTTGAGTACTTTGAGTATGAATACTATAATTGGAATCTTTAAACTTTATCTTTAAAAATTGTAATGTTCATATTGTACGCCCGAAAATGGCAATCTGTTGTGACTTATGCATGTAACTGTAAGATCTATTTATTGTACACAGAATCACAATAAAATTTATCTTATCTCTTATCTTATCTTGAGTGTGTTAAGCTAATGAAGTGAGATAACTATTTTGGAATTATCAATATATTTTATACCAAATAACGTATCGCATCAAGTTAATTTTCCTAAGTATATAAAAGCTTCTTAATGAAACTTATCATAATTTTAATTTCGCTGCCGTAGTTGTTTTGCTACTGTTACACTGGTATAGTCATACGTATAAGGTTGTTTTTACAAACTCTGTCATTTTCATAGAACAAAATTATATGACTTTTATTATTTGACCTGGTGGGTTGACCCGTATAATGACCGAGCATGGCGAAAGTAGCTCTGTTTTCGTAATCGAAACCACAATGTTGAAGCTCAAATAAATTTAAATGAAATTATTATTTATTTAACTGAATCATAAATTTAATTTAAATTTATGATTCAGTTAAAAGTCTAGACAATGGGCACGCGTGTTCGGTTTAATGTAGCGTGAAATTTAGGTACGTGAGAATGCTTATACCAAAACGAGCACAATTCGCAGAAAATGTGCAAATCTGAAACCTCCCTAAGAAGTTTGTAATAGAAGAAAAATGAATTTGTCATGTATTACAATTATGATGAAAGAAAAACGTCGAGACGTTATCTGATCCGAGGAAGGCATACATTGTTATTAAAACATATTCGTTCGTGATATGAGAATACAATATAACTGACATATCAAATGTATGACAAAACAAAGGGTCACAAAACAATGAAATCAATGGATTTAGTTAAATTAATATTTTTTTAGAAATTGATTTAAACTATGAGTGACTATGACGTCATTGCCTAAAACGTTTTTTCCTTCACTCTCTCATCTCTAAATGCGGTTTGATTCAAATGAAACTCACTCTAGAGGCACTGAGAATGTCTGCTTGGCTCTGAATAATCTTAACAGGTGAAATACAATTGTATTTTACAAAGTCCTGAGTACAAAATCCTTAACCGTAAGAACGTTCTCAGCTTCCTCTTGTGTTTGTGATCAGCGTATGTGGCTCATATAAAAAATTATAATTACAAAAACTACGGGACAGAAATTCAGAACTCCAACCTTGTGTGATATTCCTTACATGAATTTGCCACTGATATTACGCCCGACCGTGACATGATTTTGGCGAATGTGTTGCTAGTATTTAAAAAGTAAAATAAACGTTAGAATTATAAACAGATCCTCTGTGCTTAATTTCCACCCTATTAATTGTCTTAGTGCATGAATAATTAACAGTATATAATATACAAATTGGAAACAACAATAAAAGCGAAGTGTATAAGAAAGTTAATTGTAAAGTTTATCTTAATGATACTAAAGCGTGTGAGTAAATTCCCCAATAAAGATTCATCAAAAATAATAAACATATTTATATTTAAATATTGACACGCAATGGCATAGTCAATTTGTGAATGTCATTAAAAATATGAGGATTTTCTTTCGCTGACTTTTTTCCTTTGATAAATATTCATGAATACGGTGGTAGGTTTGATTTTGACGATTTTGACGATTTGGAACAACTTTTATAATGGAGTCCATTTAGATAAAGAGCTTTTTGGTTAATTGACTGATCACATCAAGTCATCATTATCATATTTGGGAGACATCCACTTCTGGACAGAGGACACCTCCAAGAATCTCTACCCAAATCTGTCTTGCGCTGTCCTCTTCCAGCGTCTTCCTGCGAATTTAACCCGTTCGTCAGTCTATCTTGCCTATCTGCCTCCTTTTAATTTAACAATATTATAGGGGTAACCACACCCAAATTCGGTTACGTATCTTTAGTGTTCTTAAATTCATGACAGCTATTTTAGGCGAGCTATATATATATATATATATATCTAAAGACATAAAAACAATTCAGGTGTCAAGGGAAAAATACTTATGTCATCTATCATCTTCTAGAATAAATTCGTTTCTTTCCTGCGCCGTCGTCTATCGTGAATGATATGTCTCTCTTATAATGGCGTCTGGACATTTTTATGATAGGTCCGTATCTTCGATGTGACACTGTACGTATAATGGAGTTACTTACATGAGGTTTTTTCGATATAGCCAGTATTATTTTAAGAATTCTGTGGCATAGTTCTGGTAAGCATCTTATGATTTAAACGAGATTGGTCGAAATGATTGGAATTGGCCCAAAAAATGGAGTTTGGAGAGAAAAAGAGACAGAACTATAAGAGCAGGATGGGTGTAAAAGTCAACTCAACATCTCTGGGTGTGTCCAGCTCATTCATTGGATGCATTTCTTAACTGCTGGCATTCTGATTTGACAGTCAAATGATGGCAAGTTTAAGGTGTCAGTGGATAACTAACGATTTAAATATTCGCAGTGTACTTTCAGAGATTTTCATTTTTATTAATTTAATTAAGTAATTTATTAATTGTAGGAGAAGTCCATTTGCGATGATAGGTAGCATTAATTATATTAATTATACACTTTAAAATAATGCCACAAACATCTTTCAGTTCTACATTAATTGTAATACGCTTTCTCGACTTAACCACATTACCTCGGTGTCTCCTTATCAATTCACTAGCTAATTAGTAAACCAATGACATTTAACGTAAATTCGATTATCCTAGTAAAATTTCCTCCGAGTAATTTGAGTCTTTGAATATTTTACTGATCACAGAGATTATTTAGTCAGTGGAATATTCGTTAATTATAGGTGGTATAAAACATTCGAGTCAGTATTTAGTGGGATTATAAATGATAGAAATGCAGATCTGGAGGTCCGAGGTTCAATTCCCAAAAAAGGCAGAATTTTTCTGCTCAGTTTGGTTGAGAGAGAGCTTGCAGATATTTTTATTAGATTTTCCAATATTAAATGATAAATTTTGTTGCCTTAGAGTGCCTTAGACAAAGGAGTACTATTTGGAGAAAATATATAAAAAAAATTAACTGTTTCATCAAAGTGAACAGGTACACTCGTCTCATTTTACTCAAAGAATAAAAAAAATTATAGCAAAAGCAGCATTTCATTTTTTTCCCTATATAAGCTTATTAAGGGTGTAATAATGGAAACAACTTAATAAGTATAAACCTAAGCTTCATAAAGAACTAACTCACTAAATTTTATGCCTTGAGGACCACTGGTTTAGACTGAACATTGATATTTAAGTAAGCTTTCCAGCTATCTTCCAGCGTATGAAACCATTAATCATTTAAGTATAAAGAACACATAAGTTACGCAAAGCTTTCCGAATTAGACTGGAACAACTTCCAGACAAACTTGGCCACACGGACCTCAACATGGCCACTAACATCAAAAGCTATGACAAATCATTTCTTATAAGTTTACCCTCCATAATAAATGAGCGGCCATCGCCCAAACATTCGTACAAAAACATAACCCTCTTAGTGCCGCTTGACAGATATGGAATGTCAGTTATTTCGCTGGAGTCTTCAACTTTTTCATATTTCTTTGGCGAACTGACGTCGCTATAACTTTGCTTGCTATTTATTTATTTCCTTCGAAAGATTTATGATTAAATCAGATAAATATGATGTCGGAATCTATGAATAGTTTTAAGTATTGAGATGGTGTTTTGAATTTTACTAAGAAACTTACTCAATTGATTGTGTTTATATATTTTAGAATCTCTAATCAAATTTATTATTACAAAATAAAAAAGTTTTCTTTTAACGATAAGTAGCATAAAGAATCCATTTGTAGAGACAGAAGACCAGCCTGATGCCTTAAGGTCTTCTTTAGATGAAAGAATGCGAAGGAAACCGACCTTATAGAGAAAGGAGAAAGATACTTTTGAAGTTATTAATATTGAATCGAATTTCTCAATGCGTAACTATTAAAAATTCATGACGGATAAACATAATATTAAGAGACAAGTGGGAGTCGGACTCGCTCACCGAGAGCTTCATACCAACATTATTGAAAATAATAGATTTTTTTTTTTAAATATATTTTTGTGAACAGTAGATAATAATAAAAACTATGTCCAAATTTGTAGTTCGTAAGTCAATAGGAAGTTAAAAAATAATTCGGAATAGAGATTTAGTTAAACTTTTTGCGGAATTGGTGGCTTCACATGCCTTGTTTTCCAAAATATTTTTAAAACAAAAAATACAATAACTATCTGCTTAATCAGCCCTAAATAACTATACCCCAAACGATGAGGCAGGCCAACTTTTTTACGCCCCCCTCTAGCTTTTTTTTTTGTGACGCTGAGGAGAAGCTCTACCAGCCGATCCCCTAACCTCTGAGGGGGAGGAAGACGGGGGTGTGTGGGGCTCTCACACACTAAACTCCTCAGCGACGCACCTACCTAGCCGTTTTCCATCGACAACACGGGATGGCCCGAAGACATTTCGCCGTAGTTCTAGCTGTGTAACTCTAAGGCCCGTATTATAGAACGAGTCTCAGTATTGAATCTAGTTTTAAGAGTAGTTTTAATACGAGATTTAATTTTTGAACGTTTCTTGATACGACATTCGTTGATCAACACTCAGCTGAGTAATTGCTTATTCCAGAAGGACACTTAAGTCAAAATCTACGCTCAAGCATAGATTTGATCATTGTTTACGTAAGTTTGGTAGAGACCACTCTTGAGACTAGAATGTGTATTATACTCCCAAATAAAGTTTTAATGCGAGTTTATGAAGTTTGCTATACCGCAATGTTTTTTCTATTCTGACGGGTTATAGTTTTACGCCATTTTTGATTTTAGCATTTGGCGGTTTCTTTTCTTCCATTTTAATTCACACTCACGGTTTATTAATACGTCCTTATTATTTTCGCTTTGTTGTTATATCTTGGTTTTAGTTGTTGTTATTTGTTAAGTTTATTGTAGTATTACATTGTTTATTAATTGTGTTAGTCTACCTAGTTATCTTGCTTTTATAATATAGTGGAACTGGACATTTTTGACGATATTGATAATATATTTGACATGCGAATGAGATATTTAAATGTAAATATACCCCGAAAATATTTACGGGATGAGCAAGATCCATATGCATGAGCGTAAACGATTTTAAAATTCGTTATCGATTCACACAGAATACAGTGAAAAACACCATTTTGCCCTTAATAAGAACAAATTTACAAAATATCAACAGGCGAGGGCTAACCTATAGCACCAGAACTACAAATATTATTTTGTCTCCATTTTTATGCCACAGCTTCATTCCAGGTGAGTAATTATTTGTAATTAATCTTAAATAGTTACATTGACATGATTACAAATTTCATAACATTATATCGTTCCATAATATCCATCACAATCATTATGGGCTCTGTTTATTACATTTATTACTGAATTCACCTAAATCATCATACTACTTGTAAAATGTGACATAGCACTAAAATAGACACTAAACCCTGACCGATAACTATGTAGGTGCCTACCTATATTAGATATATGCTGTTTCTGTAGTACCTATAGGAATTTGTGTTACTGAGCTGCCTATAGTATATGTAGCAACTAATATTTTACATTTAATTTCATAGGTTTCTGTGCACCCAATAAAACATGTTTTTATTTTCAGATAGTATGTGGAGATTTATTAAATGTATCCCAACCAGTTGTTTCAAATATAGTAACTAATATATCAAAATTATTGGCTCACAAACATCGCCAATTTATAAAATACATGACCACTAACAGATTAGAATTTGCTCGTTTAGGTCAATATCATCAACACATAGGGTTAAGCAATATTGATGGAGTCATTGATTGTACTCATATAAAAATAGTCAATACACCAGGAGTGGAGCATCATGAAGTGTTTAGGAATAGAAAATCTTATTTTTCTATAAATGTCCAAGTAAGTAAACGAAACCCTTTACTACAAGTACCTACCAACCATGCTTTATTGTGAGAAATTATTATTATTATTCTTTATTGTATTCATCCTTTTGTCCACTTAATTTTGCTTAATAAGGAGTAGAACTTGATACATAATTTAAAGTATAAAAAAATCCTGATTCTATATGATTCTTTCATTGAACTGGTTACTAAACATTTTATACAGACATTCACACCTTATACTGTGTTGTATTATGTGTTATTTTAAACTGACATGTACCATCACTTTTACCAACAATATAATGATATATGATTTTTATATTACTTAATATGACAAACTTATTAAAGTGTACCCTTGTCGGGTACCTATTTGATTTTATTGACAGATATTTTTTTCCAGGCTTTTGTGTGTCCTAATGGGCAATTTATGGATGTTGTTGCAAGATGGGCAGGAAGCACTCATGATAGCAGAATATTTCAAATGTTGAATATTAATAGCAAATATCATCAAGGAACTCACAGTGGAAAGCTAGTTGGGGACAAGGGCTATCCATGCTTACCATATTTATTAACACCCATAAACTCTGCAAGTAGTCCATCAGAAGTAATATATAATAAAGTTCATACTAAGACAAGAAATATTGTAGAGTGTGTGTTTGGGCAATGGAAGAGGAGATTTCCTTGTTTGCACAGAGGCATGGGTAACAAGTTATCCACAGTTTCAAATATAATTGTTGCATGTGCAATATTGTTTAACATTGGATTCAGTGTAAACGATGAGCCTCCAGTTGAAAATGAATATAAAACTAGGGATGAACCTAATAATAACATTACACATAATGTGGGAGGTTCGGCAGAAGAGTTTACAATCTGAGCAGCCACAATTAATAATTATAGATAACTTGTAAACTGTCCTTTTTCTAAAATAAAAAATAATGAAGTATGTTTGTGTTTAAATTCAACACCATTTCCTAAGAATTATCTATCATACTTATACTTTATCTAGATACATGTTATATACTTGTAACATTTCATGCAACAGTATTATTTAAATAAAAAGAATAATACAAACTAAGTTTTAATATAGTAAGCTAAATTTTTGACATTAACAAAAACGTAAACAATGTCAATTAGAATCGTTTTATGCAGAGCAAATTGATTAAATGAACACGTCAGCTGACGTTTTCAGCACTAAAAAGTAAATAACTACTTATTTTAAGGATATTAACATGTAGTACTTTACACGTTGAACTAATTTAACGATTAATATTGCTTTCAAATTCTTCATACAATATCTAGAATATAAATGGTGTCTGCTTGAAATGGAGTTGCTAAGACGTAATTTTAAAAATGTAATTGAAAACATACTTGAACCATAGAGAACTATGATCACAGTTCAAATCTATTCTTGATTCTAGTTTCAGCTGATTCGCTCTTAAAACGCGACCAATAATAAGCAGGAGAATTGAGAAGTGATCTACACTTAATTATTTTATCTTTATCTTTAGCTTTGCGTGATGCGAGATCGAACACTGCTTGAGACGTGTTCTATAATACGGGCCTAACTCTCCTTACAAACATTAAAAAATATTTTTTGATAATTTCTCTAGCTTGGAGCCAATAAGATATACGTTGCAAATTTTAAGGCAATACCCTTAACTTTTAAGCTGTTAAACTTGTGTGACAGTCGACAGATATACAGAGACGTGACCCTTAAAAATTTAGTAGCCAGTGCTCATTTTACATGAAATTTAAAATGAAGTGTTAGGAGACCTATTGAATTTAATAGAAATTAATAACTTAAGAGTATAGATAAAACGTAGACTACAGCAAATACCAAATACCAAAGTACTATCTCACAGTTACATTGGTGGAAAATAATATCATTATACTTTATACCACATGGACACAGTTATATGAAAATAAAAATGTCTAACATTGATGGTAAGATGCACCATGGGCAGTGTGGCCTTGATCTACGGTCACTGTATATTTTATAATTTAGGTAAGTTGTATACCAATGTGTTTGTTCAATTTTATATATAAAACACGTCATCAGAATGAAAATATTCCAATTTAATTGCATTATTTTTTGCACAAAAAGCACTTTGTGCAAAAAATAGAAACATTTTTGTATCTTAGTTCTCTGTTCTTTACATTTTACCAAGTTTCCCTGATGAATTGACCGTTATAAGTATGCATAATTATTATTTTTATTTGGGTCACTGCTTTGTGAACAAAAATATGACTACCAACAGTCCCGTCTTGTTTAAACTCCAGTCGGCTGTCCGCTTATTGTCGTAAGAAATGCCCGCTTTGTGTGGAACACAATGAGTTATTATGGACCTCGGTACAGCTTCGCTTTTTTAGCTTTACGCGCTTAAATTTACGTTGGTACGGTTTGGTTTATTTTTGTTCAAATAATCATGACGCTTACAAATGCTTATGATGTGCAATTTATCTTACGGGAAAAGAGTTGAAGCGAAAAGATTTGATTATTTTAAATAAATAAATATTACATTATATTTTACCCTTACGTCCCTTTTATTGTCTAGTGAAGGTTACAGTAGGTTTAAAAATGATGCCACCACCTTTGCTGTTAAGTATAGATATAGATATAAGTATAGATATATATATATATATATATCTACATTTTGTCGTCAACGAACCTTTTCATAAAGAAAAGTTTTAAGCCAAACTAAAAACCGACTCCATAACACTAAAAGGCAACGATAATTAAATGTGAGAAGTTATCCAATTATAAATTAACTTTTCGGACACAGAGCTTCAATTTCTATTGATTATTGAATATAAAACATACCAACTCTGAATTTTTTTTAAAATTGGATAACTTTGAAAAATTTCAAAGAAATGTCATTATTATTTGAATATATATACAATACCAACTAAATTAAATTTTCAGTATTACTCTTTCAGTGCAATACAACCAAAAAAGACAGTTGACCAGTGACGTCATTTGACGTTTCTATTGCGCATCATAAAACATGTCGATTAAAATAAGTCAAAAGTGTATGGATCGACTAAGTGTCAACTAACTTGACATTACTTAAAGTTATTCTTTCCCTTTGTAATGAATTGATTTAAAGGAGATGCGAATAACTTAGATTTTATTTAGTCCGTATATACAACGGCATCGGGGACATAATTTGTTATTTTACAATATATAGATAATTAATATGCTTAATGTTGACGTAATTGTTTTACTGAACTGTTGAAACTTCTTACATTGAATCATTCAACTTTGGTACATATGTGATCGTTTCGTAAATATATCTGAGGATTTTACTCAAAGAAGGACAGGCAAGAAATATAGCACAATTTCTCCCCCAAAATACTTTTCAGTTAGCTTCAATTCTAAGAATCGTCGACATAAATCGGGCAACAATTACAAATTTACTTCGAGCGTTATATTATGTATATAATTGTATATATGTTAGTGTAATTTTAAATACTGTGATCTGTCATGTATCTATAATGTTGACTAAGCTGTTTACACACGTAAGTGGAGCTCCAGCCTACAGTTGGTATCGTCATACACTTACTGTATGTTGTAATTCTGGGTCGTGTGACATATATTATGTATAAATAAAAATGGGTTATTTTGAACTATGTAATCGTGCGTATTCTAACCTAGGTTGGTTATTTATTTTTCCATCACAAACAAATTTAGAGCGAGTTAACTAAACAGTATAACTATTTATTTAATCTTTATTATACATTAATATCAACATCCTAGAAGAAAGAAGAAAGAGTTTTAGTAGACGTATATATATAGACGCCAAGTTTATGTAATATGTGCGGCCTTATCGCTAAGAGTGATCTCTTTCAGGCAAACTTAGGTTGGACAAGATATACGAGTGAGACGTAGAGAGGCAATTATTGAAATTAAGGTTATGGCTTTTAGCTATTATAATCTAAATCTAAATGCAAATTTGATATTAGCAACAACTTGGGCAAAAGAAATTAATTGAAAAAACATGTTCTATTGCCATCAACATGTTGACACGATCATGTCCAAAATTGTATCAACATGTTGACGCGATCAAGTTTTAAATTGTATCAACATGTTGACGCGATGAAGTACTAAATTGTATTTCTCTCCGTCTCGTCGAACACACCATTGTTAAACGAATCCTTTTGTCAAAATCAAATCTAAACATCTCAATAACTAACCAATAGAATCGGAGCTAATTTCGGTTAAGCGTAATTGCTCGCATTAATTTAACTGGCCTACCTTCATTTATACCACCAATAACTGTGGGTAGATATGCAAATTTATGGAAACCAATTGTTGTTGTTACAAGTTACAAGCAGCTGGGGGACTGACGACCACATGTCGAGGAGAGCATGTAACTTCGTGAAGGTATGAAGATATTTGAATTAGTTGATGCACTAAGTTACTTTAATTATTTTATAATTAAAATGACTATTATATTTTTTATTTCACATTTTAATTATTGATTGACTTTTTGAAACAGAGACTATATTATGAATTTCTGTTTTTAATGTTGATACAAATGATAATGATCCAAATAAATACGACTTCAACCTGGTTTTATATTATATCCTGGTATTATTTGCATGCATAAAAATATCAAAATTGATCTTCGATTATCGGAGATATTTTAGTCCAATTAGTATAATAATCTTTGAAGTAGGGATATTTAAAATTTTTAAAAAATCATTCGACACCGTTATTGTGTGTGTGTGTTTGTGTGTGTGTGTGTGTGTGTCAAATAGTCAAAACAGATAATTTCCCCAATTCGTAATAAAATATTTCATGTGGTATAACACAGGGCTCAAAATTTGGGTTTTTGATAGCTTTTTTATTCGTAAATTTAATTAAATTAAATTAAACTTATTTTTTTTAAATAAACTGTTTTAATTATTATATTACTATCATATTTAAAAAGAAGTACAAAAGAAATGGCTTTCGAGCCACAAATTATATTTACGAATATGATTATAGATGTTCTTTGCGATATGATTGATTTTTGTTTGTAGGAACTTTAATTCATTGAAATACGTCTGCACTATAAACTGGTTTATTTGCTACTAATTTATTAATTAAATATCTGCATTGATATAAGTGCCTCACACGCATACGTATTAATTATATCTGTTATTACACACACACATTAATTATATCTAACAACAGGACAGACTGATGTAGCAGTAACATGGAGGTATTACACTTTGTAATAGAGTTAACATTTAGCAGTTTTATAACGAGCATAACAATAATAGGAATTAATATACAACATATAAATACTTCATGTAAAATGGTATCGAGAACTGTGTTATACAGCTCAATGCTATATGCACTAAGCCGCTACAGATTATTAGAAGTAATAAGATTACTTATTTACTTATCACTTCTATCTCGAATATTCTTGTAAATGTACTGCTATTTATATAAATCCCAGCCCCAGATGTACTGAACAGATTGTAGTACCGCGCTGTCGCAATCTTTGACGATAACCAAGTCTCGTAGTGAACCTTGGTTTGGTGAAACTTGGAATGGATCTATACACTTGTTGCCACGTCTCTCTACCAGGTACAGTACCTAAGATATCAGAGCTAGAGGGATAACGTTAGGTCCTCTGTATCTCTCACTCATGACATGAGCGCCCATGCCCTTTGAACGTATTTTCAGTTCATGGCATCAGTCGCTTATTGCATATCCATTGCTGGGTGGCAGGCATTATTATCACAATAACGTGTTATTAGAACAGCAGTGTAAATAAAATTCGTTTCCAATTATGTCATGTTGTGGACTGTTTTTTTAAGGGTAGTTTCGCTATGTCAAATCAGAATAAGAAGAACGTGACTTTTTAAATTACATAAAATAAGGATCCGATAAGGATTTAAAGTTTTATCGGTAGAGTCAAGAGAGCGTGTCTCTTCCTGATTGCCTGATCTTCACTGTAGGTAGCTCCAGATGGACACTAAATTATTTATTACAAATATAAATATAATCACTTATATTTGTGACACCAATAGTCCATTTCTATTAGAACTACGGTACATTACAATGCTTAAGCAGTTTCATATCACGCTAGAAAATTTGACGGACATTGACGAGTCACAAAACTGTTTTACCAAGAGACTAAGCTTACGTGCAAAGGTAACAGTCGTTTATCACGCCTTATTTCAACTTTTGACGTAAATCTCGTTCAAACATGGCGGAGTTGTGGCAATTCATTTGTTTTTGAGACGTTGAGCCGGCAATAACCCTAAGCTTATTGTTATAAAACCTCTGTTGGAGAACTTTTTGTCTTTTATTTCTAAGAAACCTGTGGAAGAGCGTTTTTAAATTTAGAACCATTGTCGTTTTTAGTAACAACCGTTACTTTTGTACGATTTATATGATATTTTTGATGAATGCCATTACAAATATAAAAATACTAGGTGTCGGAAAATAACAACGTGTCGTACCCTCCCCTAGGTGGGTAGATTACATGATTTTACTCGAGTATTTATTTGGTTACGGATTTAAATCGGGTTTATTAAAAAAATTATTCCCAGAAAAGATTAAGATAGACATGACTTTTTTTATAAAATTTAAAAGTGAAAATTCCGGCAGACATGATTTTTGTTACCTTTCATCGTTTACTCAACGCACCAACGAAAGCTCTGAAAAAGAATATATTTTTCCCGTTCTTGCAATATTTTCATTAATAGCCTATAGCTTTTCTCGATAAATGGACTATTCAACGCAAAAAGAATTTTTCAATTTGAATCAGTAGTTCCAGAGATTAGCGCGCTCAACCAAACAAAGTCTTCGGCTTTATAATATTAATATAGATTCGTTAAAGGTACTTTGTAAAACTAAATCGAATAAGAAAATATTTCAGAATTCATTAAATACCGTTATAATGTCAATAGAAGCCACCCGTCATGTCTCTATCGCTTGATATAGCAGATGTCTATGTGTAAGCGACAGACGGGAATCATATACTTGGTACATTTCAGGTTTTATTATCATTAAAAAATGAATATGCCTTTAAGTAAGCGAAGTTAGCAACCTCTACCTTATAAAAATCGGGAGGTCAACCTGACAGCACCCGCCAGTACCCCCTGCCCCCAATACAACTCAACCTCATCACAGTTATTTGTGACAGATTGAAGTTTTACATTTGGTCGTACTATACCTACCGTTTTTCTTAAAATTATAATACGAACAATTTAAAAAGTATGTCAATCTACAAAGTAATTATATTTTAACCATAAATTTTGTCCCAAAAGTTTTTAAATTAAAAATACAGACCCATTTGTTTTTAATTAAAGTTAACTAGCATCTGAAAATTCATAAAGCCTCAATTCTACATTTTTATGGCTATAAATTAGTAATTTCAATCCGGAGCAGCATTGCTAATGTATTCAGGGGAACATTTTAATCTCCTTCTGGAGAACAAATAATGCTTATTGTGTACAGTCGACAGCGCAATAAAGAAACACTTACTCGTAGATTTTAATATTTTCGAGTCGCTTCTTTTTATAAAAAGCTCAGCAAATGACTCGACACCATACGATGATAAGCAGTAGCGGATCCATCCATATGTGTAGAACCTCCACATTGCTGGCCAAAAAAGTGCTTTTACGCATGAAGATGCAGTGAGGGAATCTTTTAGCTTTGTTGAATATATAATATTTATGATAATTTTTATAAGTATCGACTTGGTTGTTGGTTGTTTAGTATATTGAGAAGGGAAATTGGTTTACTGTTGTTTGCTAAAGAGGTTTTCTTCCAAGCGAAGATTTTCATCAGATTCTATTAAAAATTTAACAATTTTATTTTAACCCCATGATAAAACTGGCAGTATCTCCGCTTTACACCAGCCAAATCTCATTATTTTGTAATGATGCTTCTGCAGAATCTCATGAAGTATTGACTAAGTATCAGGATAATACAAACCACTTAACTTTAGCATATAAAAGGACAATAAAATAGAAAGCCGAATAGAAAATCTAAGAAAAATTTTGGAGAACAGTAGAAAAATCAAACGCAAATCACTATTATTGTTGTTTCGATTCGAATAATAAAACCTAATCTGATTTACAATAGATACAGTAGACTGCACGTAAAGGGCAACAGTTTGACATTGAGGCTGTCTTTATTCCGTTCGTCGTAGAGACGGTTTTCGTTGTGTAAGTGCTACATTTAGCATGCCATCCTTAATACTTGATCTAGTAAAATCTTTTCAATAAAACCCAGCAACAGAATTTCCAAGTAATCTTATTTAGAAATAAATTTATTTGAGGCAAATAAAATGTAACCCGATCTCAGTTGACCCCTATCTTGCATATATTTGTTTCGGGTTCATCCAATATTGGAGATAGCTGATTGACTGGAACCGTAATAGTATGAATGGCCCACAGCATGGCCCAAAGACATTGGGGGTCAATGCAAAATAGGGGACACTTTGACCCCTTCATAGGAAACTAGCGGAGGTTTCACATACATATACCATTCAGAAAAAAATAAACAGAAGAATATGTAAATCTTTTGCGATTGGAACCTTTCTGGTATATTGTGGTAGCTGTATTATCCTCAGGAGTTTAGGACAAGTGCGTATTGTTCTGTAATACTAACGAAATAATTTATAGATGTTTATTTAATTCCATTAAACGTTCTGGTTTCGATAACGATAACAAAGCATAGTTGCTCCCCGGATGGGTCAATCAAGTTTGGTATCTATAGCTCCTCCGTGATTCTGAAGACAAGTTAACCTGTCGATCCCGGTTGTTACCGCAACCACTTTCACTTACCAATCAGCTTTGAGTCTGCCTTCCTACATGTGTTTCTCCCATAGTAAGGTCTGTGCTCAGCAGTGAGACGTATTCCCAGTAGTGGACATTTCATGATGATGGTTTATTTAAATCAATAGTCAAGATGAACGCACGTCGTCTTGAGAATTGTGAGAAATGTCGTATTATATTTTATTTATATATGAAATATTTTGTTTCGACACAGAGTATCTATTTTTTCCTACGTAAGCCACAAACACAATATTTTCCTTTCTAAAAATTCTATCGGCACTTTTGTCGTGTCAATATATTTTCCATTTTTCATAAATTCATTGCTAAAAGAATATCCAAAAATCTAAAAGAAAATCCAGATTTTCGGCTGTATTCAGACAGTTAGCTTACACATTTGACATAGGAAACATAGGAAACACAGGCAACCAAAGCCTATTTTTAATTTTAAATGGAAAAAGTAATGTCATTACTCCAGTTTTTGAGGAGCAACAGGGTACTATAAATTTGTATATTTCTCTAAGGTATTTTAGGTTGTTCCTATCGCGTTCAATTGGTCAGTTAATTGGTTCAACTCAACAGCAATAGATGTTATAATTGCCTATTTTTAGAATCTTTTCTTTGAAATGTGTATTGAAATATCACGGAAATTTTTAACGATTTTCCAATTTTTATTCAATGACACTCAGAGGAGTACCAGCTACAATAGAGCAAGCAATTACCGGATACCGGACTAATTAGTATAAGGTAATTACCGTAACCAGTGACCGTGTATTTGTAGCATGCAGGAGGCGCTTTGTTCTTGACCAGTTAATATTTTTGGTTGATCGAAGTATTGGCTGTTATTTGGAATAAAAGAATAAATTTTTGTGATAATAATGGACGAAGAGAAATATAGAGTAATTTTATCTGAGTTTGTTTCATGGGATAAACTAACTCTGTGCTGTCTCTGTGATGTGTACAATTGAACAAATCTAAAAAAATTAACATTTATTATCAAAATTGACGATTTTTAATAAAATTGACGGTGTTTATTCAATTTATCAATGTTAAATAAAATATTTTATACTTCCACTATAACTTCACAATTATTGTACTTTGGTATTTACCATCATATTATGTCTGAAGAGCTGGTTGACGTATTTTCCCATGGTTGGTCCCTGGATACGTCAATTAACACTAGATATACCAGCGATTTGAATATATGTCAACAACAAAAATTATATTTGTTACTAATGTATATAAAATATCATTAAGTTTATAAAACGTACTCTTTAATTATAGCTACAAAAGTCATAACATCATTTCTGAAAAAAAATATGTGTAATATAGTAGGAATTTTGAATTGAAATTGCACGACCAGTCTAAATGACTGGTCTGGTAAATCTAGTGTTAAATAATGTAAATCCGATGCCTGAGAATAGGTCCTGGGCTTTTTCAACAGACTTCGAAAAAATGAGGAATATCTCAATCAGAGCCAACCTTCAAACTTTTTAGGCACGCGTTTATTTTTTTTTCTAAAGCTGTTTGAGTATTTTAAATAGCATATAGACAAGCAAGTAGACAGTCTATCGAGACAATCAGATCTTTATCATAAAAACTTAGCACTGAAAATTGTGAAAAAATATTTATAAACATAACTTATAATAAAGCGGTAGAAATTTTGTGGTAGGGCTTTTTCAAAGTCCGCCTGGGTAGCTACCACCGGTGTATCTAAGTCTGCCGCCATTACAATAATGTTAACGTAACAGCGTTGTCATGTTCCGGCAGTTCGAGGTAAGATAGCCAGCTCCTCTGTGGTTGAGGAATCTGAGTGCAGTTCGACTTTATCTGCACGTACCATCAGGCAAGAGCTACGCCGTTAATAATAAAAAGAAAACATCCCAACAGTGGGATGTCTATAGGCCGTTGATGAGGCATGTTTTAATCGATAATATTTACTATTATCGATTAAAACATTCCCTCATAAAATATTTAGTTTATTCTATAGCGTCCTCCTTGTAATATTTATTTATTTATTTAATTCGACATAGTTTCACAGCATTTTTTTTATATATACAGAATATAATGGAATTACCCAGACATAAACCAATTAAAGAAACACATTATACATTTTAAAAAGATATCATGAAGTCAAGAATAATGTTTCAATAAAGACAGATTAACAATCATTCCTTGTATGTTAGGCCAACCCTCCTTTTCACCCCTTTTGTAATCTATTTTTAGCTTCTCCTTATTCATTTCCACCAAAAATAGTCAAGAATGATAAATTTATTTATTAAGTAACATTATACGAGTCTTCAAAGCCTCGAGCACAAATGGAATGAGACGACAAAAATTTTGATGTGAAAAATCCTCTGGCATCAGTAGTTTAGACCCTATCAAAGATTCATGGCTGCTATGTAAAAAACGAGTAGCGATCCGACCAATGACATCTTAAAAAGAAAATTCAGTCAATATCACACTTACATAAAGTCTAATTTCACGTAGCAGGATCCTGGCTCGACGCCAGCTGAAATCCACTATACACAAGTTTTTTTTTCTTAAGTCATCAGTCACTTTTACTTCACAGTATCACTTGTGATACCTTATGGTGTCGGTAACTATATTACAAAACATCGATATCACTTATAAAACACTATTCCACATCACTAGCTACACATTAAAATTATTCAAAATTAGAATTACACTTTTTACTTAAAAATAAAAATTCTTTTTTTAAATATCCTACAACTTTTAGCTACATGCAATATTATTTCAAATTTCAAAAAGAGTTCGATTCATCACTCGCTCGATTTAGTGTTACCATTTTTTTAAGTTAAGCGATGAGTTCGTAAAGAATTAGCTTCGTTCTGAGTGACGTCGTACAACACGTGCTCCGGAGTCCGTCGGCCCGCGGACACTGACGGCTGGCGGCTGGCGGCTGGCTGCTAGCTGTCATAACGTCGGGAGCTCGCCTGCGCGCGCATCGTTCTCTAACTAAAGTTAACACTGCGCTCGCCGCCCGTTAAATACATGGTGTGATTGTTTATTGAAGAATAGACACATTTGCTTTATCTTGTAGATAAGTATGGCAGTCTTTGTACGAGGGTAACAATGAAGTATAATTTATTAAACGTTTGGATAAATAAGTGCCTATTAACCATCCCTTTTGGACGCTCGTGACAACAAACATTGAGGACAATGTTTTAGAAACTACGGAAGCATACGATGAAATATGAATCATTTGTACTGTAATAGTTTGTTTATTATTTAGAATAGACTGAACGTTTGACCACAATTACGCCTAATCAAAAGCTATAATGAAGCCTATGACTCGGCCCTCGGTAAACGAAACAATAAGGTATCCTGACTGGTGTTGCCAGTACACCTGCTTGTTTAAACATTCACACTATGGTCTTCTGCTCTAACCATTGCCAACATGCTGGGAGAGCCGTGTGAATTGTTATAGTCTCTTAGTATTAAATTAAGTTTCTTCACGCCAACCCTGTAAAATTAAAAAGTAAGTATGAAGTTATGTATTTAATCTGTTTATACTTTGTACCCGTTGTCCGTATGTACAATATACCTTCAGAGTAGATGAAACCACTCAACCCTTCCTCTGTTGCAAGTAAAAAACAAGATAATTGATGTGTTAAAAATAATTAATTTTTACTCTATATCTTCAACAGTTTCGCCCAATCGTTAGGTTATTGTAGAATCTGAAGATATCAAATATTCGTTTTATAATTTTTTTATATAGAATATTTTTTTAGATTAAAATAATGTATTGATTGTCATGTGTCAGACGTATAGTATCAATAGTGTCAGATTAAAATATATAAATTATATAAATAGACACTGGTAAGTTAAAAAGAATGAAATAGTTGAAAAAAGTTATAATGGTACTTTCTGTTAAATGTTTAAAGAAAAAAGGTGTCAATTCAGTTACGTGATCGTTTTTGTATTTAAGTTATAGTTGTTAATAAAACTTATACTTCACTTAATTATTAAAAAAATATACACTTACATTTATGACGTTACGATAATTATCCAATTATTATTCTAATCATCGTCAAGTCTGTAAGAAAAATAAGTTTTTTTTATAGCCCTTACCTAAAGTTGTTGAATTGTGTTAATTAAAACAGTATGTCAATTACCCTTATTGAAATAATAATTTTCTTATCCTCACAAATCAAACCCAAAGTAAGAATGTATATAACGGATCATACGCATGGCCGTCTGGTCGAGTGGTCAGTACCCCTGTCTACTTGGTAAGAGGTTCCGGGTTCGAATCCCGCAAGCAAGGGCAGATATTAGTCTGAAGAGTACAAATATTTGTTCACTAGTCTTGGATGTTTTTATGTGTATTTCTGATATTTATAGAAATGTTTCTGTATCTATATTTTCCCGTTATTTAATATCTATAACACAAGCTCTTTATGAAGCTTACTTCGGGCTAGAAGAATGATTTATTTCGTGTGATTGTAAGAATATTATTATTAAATATATATACATGAACAACCATAACCCGAGAATAAGTATTCGTATTTATCACACAAACATTTGCCCCAGCTGGGACTCGAACCCGACTTCTTTGAGTAGATTCTAGCTAGGGGTACTGAGTACCCAGCCGGCGGGTTGTCTGATTAAAACTATAACTACATTTAAATAGGTATTTTCATGAAAATCTTTAGATGCATTCGACTCTATTGAAAAATGTAAGTGAAACGATCATCTATAGCTATTTGTCCCGTATCCTCCCGTCGATATTGACGAGGGCGAACCCTTGAAGGTGCCGCGGTCCAATACTATTATTGCGACATAAATCAAACCTTTGTTAAGTTCTTGTATAACCAGCTACAATGACTACGTTCTCCTAAAATATATTAATTTGTCTCTTGAAATATGACATTGAGACCATCTAGAAGTCTTCTGTCCACTTAACTATAAAATAGAATTAATTAATAGATTTTTTTTATTTCTATTAGAAATAAGTCGCACCAAGTCTTTTTCTTTTTTAGATTTCTTATGTTGGTATTCTTGTATACATAATAAATTATTTAATCGACCTCAAGTCTGTAAACATGTTCTGGGAGTTGATTGACTTCACTCCTATAGTATTAAGAGGTAACTGAGATGTTTCGTTGCTGAGAACTTCAAGGTTAAACGATACGTTGTCTGAAAAACTCAGTAGCTTACAAAACTAAATTATCATAGGTTTCTTCCGACTGCTATTTGGACGGAGTTACTCCAACAGGGTTCAAAAAACTAGGAGCAAAGCGGTTACCGTATCCTGTAATAATATTAAAAATAGGCTATTAATTGAAATGCAAAATTAGTTCACAGACTAGGTTAGGAATTTATACGAGGCATAGATTTCAATGACACCGTTATATCCAACAGGAAACGAAAATGTTATCAATTTATAATTAACAAAAATGTCCAAATTTCCTGTCTAATAATTATACTTCCTTGTCTGAAATTGAAATCAGAAATGAGACAATGTTTTAGCCATTTTGGGCAAGCCTCAAGTCGTCCTCTTGAATAACAATGACCAAGCTAAGATTATAATGACAAAAAAATTACGAAACTGATCTTAAAGAAAAAATAAATTTTATATTTCTTATGATGAAATGTAAAGTAAAGAAATACTACTTAGATTTTTAACGCAGATATTAAGTTTATATATATTTAGAACGAACGAATTGAGTTAAACTATCATTCATAGTTTATTTATTTATAGTTTATAAGATTAAAATATTTTACATAGAAAGAGTTACACAGGTGAGCTTAACACAGAAATAAGTTTTTTACCAGCAAACCTTTGAGGAGTGTGATATTATAAAGTTTATAAGTCTATGTATATATATAATATTGATATACATTTGTATATATACTTGTTTACATACATATATTCATAGATTAAACTGAGAGGATATATTCTTTGAGTCTTCTCTTGAAAACATCCGGCAAACCTCTGACGCAGCGAGAATGGAAGAGTATGACATAAATGAGCAGCAACTATTTAAATATCAATCGAACTTTGAAAATATAATTAACTAAATATTGCTAAGTCCTTATGTTGTTCTTGTTGTTTAATACTGATTTCTCAGTAAGAAGTAAACATTCTATATTTTGCAATTTAACATTTCATATTAATTTGTTAAGTTCCTTAGTAATCAATCTATCTGTAGATAGAATTTCAATCTCAGATTTTTATTTTACTGTTATAATGAAACAATTTTCGGTTTAAAATCTACATTTTATTCGACTTTTAAATACCTGATCAATCTTGTCCCTTAAACGGTTTTGTATTGACTTAATAGAAGCTAGCAACACCGTTATATTTTCATCCATCGTTATATATAATCCAGCTTCCGAGCTAGGTACAGAGTTGAGTGATTCATTATTAACGTACTTAGAAGGTTGCTGCGTACACTGACGTATCTCTAAAAACTAATTCTTTATGCATTGTTTGATAACAAGCCAAACCTTACTGTTGATTAAAAATAATCTTACATATCATACTACATATTTTAAGATATTTTTATCCTCTGAATTTGTACAATCAATATTGCTGGTTTTTAATTGTGAGTGTATATCTACTATAATATAAATCATATTAAAAAACCTATTATTTAAATATGATTCAACGAAAAAATAAGATTACTTCACAATACACAACAGTATATGCTTTCCTATTTCCCAGTAGTACGATAATATCCAGTTAAAATAGAAAAGAGGTTGTTTTTATAAATTTACGGGAAATACTTTATTTAAACGTTCAAACAGTAATGTATTTTTTTATATAAAGCTCATATGTGAAGGTAGCTAGTGAAGCATGCGACATACTGCCCTAGCCACCCTCACATTGCCGGCCCAAAAAGTGTTTTTTCACGGCTCTTTTAAAGGAACTAAATTATTATTTAATAATAAACAACGATTTAAATCTCTCAGGACTATAATATGTCTCGACAGGTGCCAACAAGTCATGTGTCATTTGTTACACTTTTAAAATAAAAAATCAAAATTTAATCTTTGAATATTCAAAAAGTCTCAACAGTCAGATATAGACGTAGCAACCACCCAAGTTACAATACCTCAGAAACTATTCGTGGCCCGTTAAAACTGTACTTAGTCAATTCCAGGAGAGTCCCGGTCGCACAGACCTCGTTTCACTCCACCAATTCACAAAGCTGATTGGAAGCCGAACTTTTGATTCAATGGCTAATGTTCTTGATTGGTTCACGTGAAAACCTTTGTTTTATTGCATGATAATTTGTTATAACTTTATTTTAACATTTTCGGAAAAGGAACGACTTAAACTCATTATTTTCTGTCAAGCAATCAAGTTGATGGCGAATTTTGGTTTTCGAAAAATTACTTCAAGTTTTTATTTTTCGGTAAATTCTACATATCAAAATTTACAGTCTTTTCTGATGAATAATAGATTTTTTATAATAAGAAATTAAAGCATTACTTGCCGGAACACGATGTTTACATATTGGTTCGTCTACTCAGGTCACTGTTTTAATTAACATTAACATTTTTATATAATTCAGTATTTTCTTGTCATAAAACACATCCAAGCTGTATATAAGGTAATACTTTATTCATTACCTGTTTATTAAAGTATCGTCGGACGCATGATATTTGCCTACCTATATCTGCCTAGCTACCTGACCCGCTCATTTCATTACGTTAACCCCCAATCAACCAGTTCCTTCCCGACGCTTGACTGACTGACATAAGTTTCCGCGGTGTTCGCCACGTTGCCCTCATTGTATCGTTTTCTGTGCCCATCAGTGCTATCCTAGTGCCATCAGTGTTGTGCCTGCCAAGTGAGACCTGGGATACACCTACATACCTGTATCGGCGAGAGGGTAACGTACCTAGATATACCTACCTATACAATAAACTAACTTAGCCCAGCGCCTTCCCTTTACCTTTTGTTATTTATTGTCAAAGACGATTCTTGGTTTCGTTCAATACTTTTCACCTTGTTGTCCGTTCACCTGTCTGCCAAGAGCCTTTCTCTCGGGAATGCTTAATGGTAATTGGTTGAAATGAAAACCATATACTGAGGAGGAGGTCTACAGTAACTTGAAGCTGTGAAAAAATCAAATTTCTAATTTAATATAAAAAGATACGGCTTATGCAGAAGTAAACGTACAGTTCGACGTTCTCTGGGGAATCCAAATACATAGGGTGGTATTCGTTGAATTTGAACTAAGAAATTGGCAAGTTACACTAGAAGTATAGGCAGATATCTAAAACTAAACATGTATAATGAAATCATAAAAAATTACGTGATAATCCTAACTATTTATATACCTACGTTTCTGCGAAACTGTCGGTGGGCAAGTCCGACACGAACTTATCTGTTTTTTTAAATAATAATGTAAGCAAAACTTTACATTTAATATTTATCTTATTTGCCATTATGATGACAAAGAAAAATTAACTTTATAGCTGATTGAGAAGTTCGTTATTTACAGTCACATTAGCCTTGTACTTCTGTTATAAAGTTTACTGTTTACTCATCAATTCCTAGAAGTTTCTTAACTAGAAATGATAATACGTGGGCTCAAGTAACTTCCAAAATGCTAACTCGTCGTAAGGATATCCTAAATTGCTTTCGGAATCAACAAAACTCATTTTTATGTTTGGGAGTTGTTTTGGATTTTATTACGTAACTTTCATTTCAATAAATAAAAGTATTTTTGTCAGTCAGAAATGATTTTATAAGTAACGAGTTACATAGGTTCATGATTAGTCAACAGTCTTCAAACGTCCCTCTATTGGACACAAGCGATCTTACGGGAGAAACACTATGATATAAATATACTATGAAATAACGATAACTTTGATAGCTTATGTGTTATTTCTTAAATATTCATTAAAAGTTTGGGGAGCAAGAATATTTTAAAATAATGAAATTCATTGTAGATGCACTACCATTGGACAACGTTATTATATTTACTACCTTACTTACCACAGTTTTTTTTCCTCCTTTAGAAATTGCCTTCAAAGAGGCACAACATTAAAAGACTAGATAATCAGGGATTTGGTGGTAGTATCACTTTAAACTATTCGTACACAGATCAGATCAGACGTAGCAACAATTTATAAGCATTGTTTCTCTTTTCTTTGAATCAGAATAGGTAAATTGTGTGCATAATAAAATTCTACACTTTAAATGGCATTGAGTTGTATGAAATATTATAATGATTGTCAACAAAATGAAATGTTTAAATTTCTCGATAAAAATGGTCATATCACTTCATTTTCATCAATATTCGTCCCACTGTTGACACCAGGCCTTCCTACATCAGGAAAAAATTATGAGGAATCGGGCATCACCATCAAGTCTTGCCCAATCAAGAATCGAAATATGTTATGCGTCGTGACCACCTTATAGCCTAAATTGCTTTGTTTAATTTTATAAAACAGTTCTCATGTTCAAGATATACTGATTGAAAGTTTTTAACACTACCCACTGTCGAACCCATTAGTTTCCTTGAAGCTATACATATATGTAAAGTTGATGTCCAACCCTCCTCATTTTACGTACCTGTTGTTTTTGTTCATTTCATATTTAGTTTTAGTAACACAGTACACTTTCAATTCAATATAGACGAGGGTCCAAACTAAAGAGACCCTTTGATTGTTTGTCCAAACAACCCTAAATACTATCCCAATGGAATTTTAAACTAAGAAAAACGTCACGAAAGTCGTAAAACGCCGTTGAACAAATTTCTGATGCAAAAGTTCTCACTGAGAGAACAAGATGGCCGCCAGTAAAAGTGTTCTAATCACCACTGCTTAAGACTAACTTTGCATTACTAACTAACTGAATAGGGAATATTTATAAGAAATTATTTTTATTAGGACTACTTTTTAAAATTGAATATGTTGTTTTTAAAAATCAACTTGGTTCTTAAAAGTTAGAATTTCAATCATGGCTTCATTCAATATTTTTCGCCAGTTTCTTCAACTTGAATCATATTTACGTGAACTGATTTTAAATTCGTCCGTTCTTGTATTTAATTTAATAATTATGTAAACTTAATTATAAATTTATTATTTTATTTTAGTTTTGACCTGTTACTAAAAGCTGCTGAGAAGGTGGAAAAGAATAATGATCTTAATATATTTTTTTGTGATAAGAAATACAGAACCCCACAATAATTTTATCATTTTTTACATTCATTGTATTATTATTACTGTGAATTTTAATATTTTTCAAACAATTTAATGGCGTGTAAAGAGAGGAACAAATTTTGGAGGAGTTTATTGCCTGTTCTTCTCCAGACATGACCTTCGGGTAGACTTACGAACAGATGGCTTAGATTGACGTTCAGTAAGTGTATGTACCAAAGTCGAATAAAATATTTAATGTAACTTTTCGCTTGATACGTCAAGCGAAAAGTTACATTAATATATAAAGATATATATTATATTTAAAATAAAGATATTATAAATACGAAAGAATATAAAGAACGTAGAGAACGTAATTGATATCGTAATATCGACTAGAAATTTAATACATCAATAAATTACATTAAAAAGAATCGAACAACCAAACAAAATATAACTCGACTAAATATTGTCTGATCAGAACTCGTAGTTACTTTTTGATTTATCCGCATAAAACCGTTCGCATCAAACCGTTTTGTTTATGGCGTTTGAGTTCAACAAACAAATGAAATTATCCCGAATCCCTATGAATTTGAGTTTGAGGGTAGGATGGAAACTTTTAATATCTCTCCCGTTTTATAATTCGTTAGGGATTTGCGATGTTTTTGCTGAGGTTATATTAATATTTCGTTGTAATAATTTTCAATTTAGAACGATTCTGTGTTAGGTTATTTTGGTCCAATAATACGAATGAGTTTGATACTTCCGAACCCAGAAATGTAATTTGAATGTGAAATTTGTTTAATTAATTATTAGGATCTTTCGCACGGTATTGATTATTACGGTAACAAATTTAACTCACCATCCTGCATTGGAACCGTACGTAGGAAGGTCTGTGTCTAGCAATAGGATCTATTTAATATCAGCTGCAATAGATTTCTTATCAGTTGAATCGTCAACTGGTTGTTAACTTTGAAGGTCAAGGGACAAAAATTCACCGGAGCATTGCCTATATAAATGTCAGTAATCATTAAAGATTGTTATGACTTCATATTTTCAAAGACATTATTACTTGGATAGGACAAAAATTTTAAGTTGACGTTCAGTGGGTATCATATTTAATGATTTTTTACATCAATATACTGGGGTACATTAAAAGTATGTCGCGAGACACATTTTGTATGAGAGCGACTGCTTTATAACTGACGAGAGAGGCGCGCCCGGGCCCTATCCCTACGAGAAGCCGTCTCGCGCGTTTCTACCTCGTAAGATAGGCTAGCTCCGCCAAATACGTCCAACAGTGTCAACAGCTACGGAGAACAGAAGTATTGTGATGTACTGTTAAAGTGCCCGAAACAATTGAAGTGTCATTATGGCCTATCCGATGACAAAGAGTTTCCGTAACCATTGCCAATAGGCACAAGCGACGGTAGACACCGTCTGATAGTAAGTGGAAGGGGAAATCCATATATCAGCAAGATATAGTACCCTAGACACCTCCAGCTTGCCGATCTAAAAAACTTCATCACGCTTCTATCTAAGAAGTCTATGTAACATGAAGGAGGGTTTGGGTACAGTTACAAAACATGAAAACTTCTTTAAAATTCATATACAAGTATAACAAAAATAACTTTGAGCAGTAATTACCTAAACATAAAACTGCGTCCAAACTAACTACAAATTTTCATTAAAATATAGTTAACAAAATACATAAACTTTCTTAGCAATTTGGAATGAGATGTCTGCTTATTTTAATTACTACAACAATAGCCATAAATCGAATCCTAAGCTTCCATGGAACAAAATCAAAAGAGATTTAGTTGTTTTAAAAATAAATATCATGGAGCTACTTTCCGCGCTCGAAGGAAGGAAGGAATCCCATGCTGGGTGATTCGTGCTCCAATAGTTACAGCATTGTATATAGGGTGGAATCACATCTGTCAGTATTGGATCGTATTTAATTTTTGAAAATAGTTTATTTTTTGTTTGAACATACTTCCGCATCAAGTCACCCTTCCACATCGATTCAGCTTCAGCATCGAATGCGTTTAAGTATAGAAATCCTTTTAACATACTAAAGGATTCTTATTCAAGTTATCGCATGAGAACGGTTGCTTATGAAGATGTACAAGAGAGGTGGTTACAGTTGATCGATCCATTACGGCTTCCAACTTCAATTGCGGTGTAGCTTAGATGTAGCATATGCAATGGCATTCTTCAGCATATAAAATAATTAATTGGCATCCTTTAGCTGAATACTTGCACTTACATCCGATACGTATAGTGTGTCTAAAAATATCGAGTTAAATGCGATTCGATGCTGACAGATGTGATTCCACCCTTAATTTGAGGTTGCTTGGTGTTAGTGCTGTTTTAATAAGAGGCTTCTCAAGCATTTTCTGCTAACAGTGTTAAGTAATTTCGCCATAAAAAAACCTGCACACGTATTCCCTCTATTCTTATAACATGGGTTCCTTTAAAAGAGGCGTGAAAAAGCACTTTTTGGGCCGGCAAGGTGAGGGTGGCTAGGGCAGTATGTCGCATGCTTCACTAGCTATCTTCACATGTGGACTCCTCTACTGCTTGGGCTTCGCGCTCGGACGTGCCACGGTGCGGACGTGTATCGGAAGTGTGCTTCTACGCATAATATTTTGCTATCGTTAATTGTTTTGTTCTTCATAATTAATTATTTTCTTTATAATTAATAGGTTATATATTAATATATAGGGTCGGTGTTAAGAAAACGGTTGTGTTTAAACAGTTTTTGTGTTAGTGATTGTATTTTTATTCCTGTGGAATCGTTGGAGGTGCTTGCACCCTGGAACCCTGAGTTGGTTTGTGATTGGAAACAAGGTCGGTGGTTATTTTATTACTGGTTTGCTGGATTTTGAGCCTTTTTTGACCATATAAGAGAACCGCGAGTGGATAAAAACTCAGAGGGTAGATTTAAAAAGTTTCACGGAAGATTTAGATTTTATTTTTAGTAAATACTTTATAAATTTATTAAAGGCGGTGTAAACGATTCTGTCGGTGTCACTCTGACATCTGAGAGCTGTCATTGTCATCGTTCTGACATTTGTCACTGTCAGTGATCTGACATTTGTTCCGTTCCATTTCAAGCAGTTTTTTTTTTTTTTTTTTACGTGTTATACAATGGAGGAGGACGAAGAGGCGCGTCGCATTACCAGGGATGCCATTGAAGCCGAAATGGCCCGAAAACAGGAAGAGCTTCGGGTTCTCGAGGAGCTGGGACACGAGTCTGGTTTTAGCCCAAGGCAATCGCTGGCGCGCACACCACCGAGTGGCTTCAACACACCTGCGCCTACCCCGGCCCCTTCAATGCCCGCTGCGACGTATGTTAAGCGGTCACTAGCTTCACCTGAGGAAGTCCAAGAGGCCGTCCGTCGTAGAATGATGGCGACAAAAAAATCAACGGCACCACCGGTAGGAGGCATCCTTACCTCACAGCCTCGTCCCGCCCCGCAAAGCGTCCAACCAATGTCGCAGACTGCCGCCGAACGACCGACCGACAAGGGCGAGGGAGTTGCTGCACTTGATAAGTTGCAGCTCCTTGAGATGGTCCACAACGCCTTGCGAGGAATCGCCAAAGTTACAAACGCCAGCAAATTGAACATTGGTGATAAGACCAGCGTGGCGTCTCACAGCCAGGAAATTCTAGCGGCGGTCGGGGCACTAGAACTAAGACTAGCCGACATGGAACACCAAGTTAGCGCTACTAAGCTGCAAGCGGCGAACGCAGAATTGGAGTATTCCAAGAGGATGCTTGCCATGAGCACCGGCCCGGTAACAGTCGCCCAAACTTCATCCGTCCCCAGCTATGCCGGCGCGCTTAAACTGCCACGAGGGAAGGCCCCTCTCGAAGTGCAGCAGCAGGGCCCAGCTGTCATCTTTTACCCTGCCGACGAATCGCTGAAGTCGTCCGAAGACACAAAGAAGACGCTGCAAAACGCCATCAAGCCTGGGACAGAAGGCATTAAAATACATAGCGTCCGTATGGTGGGGAACTCAGGTGTGGTGGTGAGGACCGCCAATGCCGAGGCTGCCCAAAGACTGAAGGCAGCAGCGCCGCCAAGCCTGAAAGCAGCCGACCCGAAGACCAGACAGCCTAGAGTTGCCTTGCGGTACCTCAGGGCGGACCTGAGTGAGGAGGCTCTGATAGAAGACCTGCATGCGGTGAATCTTGCTGACGACGCAGCATGGCCTCTCGCAAGGGTAAAGGCGTCCTGCAAACTGGCCGTGAAGAGAGCAGTGGGCCCGAAGTTCTTGATTGTGCTCGAGTGCACGATGCCTTTGCGAGATACACTGGTGCGCCTGGGCCGAGTTTACATTGGATGGGACGACGCGGAGGTCAGCGACCATGTTAGAGCGACCTGCTGTAATAAGTGCCAACAGTACGGCCACCCAGAGAAGTACTGTAGAGCACGGGAAACCGTATGCGGTAAGTGTGGAGATACAGGCCACAAGGCGAACGAGTGCCAGTCTACGACTCAGTGCTGCGCGACATGTCGCCGCTTCAAACGCAAAGATGCGCACACCCACGCTACCGCTGCAGCCACATGCCCAGCCAGGCTACACGCCGAACAGCAGGCCGTCAATATGATGCAATATGGATAGTACGCCCGTTACTAAACTTCGCGTAGGGCAGTTAAACCTGAATGGCTCGAAGTCCGCCACTAAGGAGCTGCCGGTTATAGCGAGATCGCAACGGCTAGACTTCGTTCTTGTTCAAGAACAATACGGAAGCCCCCCCGGTCTCCTTCAGTGTGGCGAGAGCCCCATGGCTGGCGTCTTGGTGTTAAACCGAGATATCGCATTCACCGTTCTACATGAGCTCAGCAACAAATACTGTGTGGTAGTCCATGTTGCATACGGAGACGTCAGCGTTCACATCGTTTCAGCATACTTTAAGTACAGCCATGATATCAGCCGTCACATACAACACTTGGAGTTTGTGCTCTCTCAACTTGCAGGCAGACCAATAGTCATCGGTGTCGATAGTAACGCACACTCACCTATGTGGTTTTGTGAAGAAAGGCAGTATGTGGGTCGCGGCAGGGACACAGATTACAGAAGGAATCATATGGAGGGATTAATACTCGGCAGGAACCTTCTCGTACACAATACTCGCGACCAGCCGCCCACCTTCAGCGGACCGAATGGTATGTCTAATGTGGACCTCACACTTACAACGAGAGGGATTGATGTATGCAACTGGACCGTACACGAAGGCGCCAGCCTTAGTGACCATCAACTGATTACCTTTTGTGTCGCCTGTAGCCGTCAGTCATCAAGACAGAGTGAGAAGGAGGACATGTTGCCGGCTCCATTTAGAGTGAGAGGGGTGGACTGGACCAGGTTCTGTTCCATGCTACATGCTCGTGTTGGGAGTTTAATTACCAGCCTTCCTGCTCCAGCGTATTGTGAGAAGTTCACAGAAGTCCTACTGCGCACGGCCCGAGAAGTGATAGGCCAGAGTGCGCGTAAAGATGATGGAAAATACGAATGGTGGTCGCCGGAGCTAGATCAGATTCGCCGTAAAGTCAGTAGGGCTCGTCGTGACTGGCAGCGATCTCGTCGTGTGGGAGGAATAAGAGAAGAGCTACTCCATGACGCGGTACGCTCCATTCGATTGATCTACAAGGAGGCTATGAAGAAGGCAGAGCTAGATTTCTACCGCAAGATCGCAGAGTCAGGTAACGATGACCCCTGGGGGGCAGCATATCGTGCCGCGTGCGGGCGCTTTCGCGCGCCGCCTAACATACTCAATGGCTTGAAGCTGCTGGAGGGACACACGGCCGCTTCCAATGACACCATGTCGTCGCTGCTCACCTCGCTATATCCTGATGATAAACCGGAGACTGACACACCCTACCACCGAGACGTGCGTGTTGCTGCAGCGTTTGCCCCTTCGGGGACCGACGCGTTGGAACCTAGCAAACTATCGCTAGAGAACATTATCCGCGCACTACCGAATACCGCCGCCGGTGCTGATGGGATCACCGCCAGAATTGTCAAGTGGGCATGGAAGGCTGCGTCCGACGAGATGTGGCACATGTATCGGTCGTGCATCATCCAAGGGGTCTTCCCGGACATCTGGAAGACCGGAAAGCTGCTCGTGCTGCCGAAGGGCAATGGTAGACCTCTCTCAGATCCCAAGGCCTACAGGCCTATCACTTTACTGCCGATTTTAGGTAAGATACTGGAACGGGTCATAATCTCCGGCGCTCCCTGCTTGTATCGTCATATTTCAGAAGCTCAGCACGGCTTCACCCGTGGCCGCTCCACGGTCACGGCGCTTAAACGAATCAATTCCATCACAGAAAGCAGTGCAGCTTCTTACGTACAGCTGGTCTTTCTGGACATCTCTGGTGCATTCGATAACGCGTGGTGGCCAATGATTCTTGTCAAGGCCAAACAGGCTGGCATTCCACCTAACATTTATAGAATCTTGGTCAGTTACTTCACGAACCGACGGGTGGGTCTCTTTGTGGGCAACCAAACGTCGTGGAAAACCTGCACCATGGGCTGTCCACAGGGATCAGTATTGGGCCCGACACTTTGGAACCTCCTCCTTAATGACCTCCTGCTGCTACCGAGACAAGAGGGTGTACACGTGGTGGCATATGCCGACGACGTGACGATCGTTATCGAGGCTTCGTCGCGTGCCGATATTGAACGTAAGACCATGTCTATGTTGGGTCTCATATCCGATTGGGGTGACCGAAACCGACTCGGTTTCTCCCCAGGAAAGAGCCTAACAATGACCTATAAGGGTAAGTTTAAACGTCCGCCGATCATTAAGTTCAACGGAGTCTCGGTAGCGAGCGTCACTCAGGCGAAGGTGTTGGGTGTGACCCTGGATCATGCTAGGTCCTACGCGCCACATGCTAAGCTCATAGGCGAGAGCGCCTCCATGAGCTTCGGAAAGGTTTCGAGAGTTTCCGCGTCGAAGTGGGGGGTCAGGTATCAAGCCCTAAAGGTCCTGTTTTCAGGGACCTATGTGGCAGTTTTAACCTATGCTGCGGCAGTATGGTACCGACGCTCATCCTTTTATGTCGTGAAGAGAGCTTTACTCAGTACGCAAAGACCGGCGCTGATTCTACTAACGAAGGCTTACAGAACGTGCAGTACCGCGGCACTTCCTGTGCTAGCCGGAGTTCTCCCTGCCGATCTGGAAGTTGTTCGTGCGGGACGATTTTCGGAGGAGGCAGTCCAATTGGCCCCTAGGGAGCGTCGGAGGTTGCGGCGCACCATTAGAGAGGAAATCATTGCCATTTGGCAGGAGCGATGGGACGCGAGCGAGGATGGCCGTGAGCTGTACAGTTTCTTCCCCAACATTGCAAAGCGACTCTCTTACAATTGGGTGGAACCAGACTACGTTGTTTCGCAGATGCTCACGGGTCATGGTTGCTTCAGGCAGCGCCTTAACCGACTAGCGCTGTGCGAGACCGCACTGTGCCCCTGTGGAGAGGATGGAGTCAACGAGAGCCGAGACCATGCTCTATGGGAATGTGCACTGTATGCTGACGCCAGAGAAGTCATGCTGGAACGTTTACACAGAACGGAGCCTGGCCCGGTGTATCACCAGGACCTCATCAGTAGCCGTGATAACTGGGAAGCAATGCGCGAGTTTGCGCACTCCTGGCACACCATCAGACGATCATACGAATAGGAGGAATCAGGTAAAACACACAGAGCAGCCCGACGCGAAGTCACATATTGTGTCGTCACGCCCCAGAAGGGGGAGAGTTGGCAACAGAAGGGACGCATAAAGATAATTGTAGGGAGCACAGATCAGCGCCGAAGGGGAAAGAGCCCTATGCAAGTACCCTCGCGCTCTCCCGTGATTCGGTCCGTATGCCGCAAGGTAGGCAGGACCATGGGTTGGTGGAGGGTAATCCTCTACTGCTTATCATCAGGTGGTGTCGAGTCATTTGCTTAAAAAAAATCAACTCCCCATGTAGTTTGACAAAAACGTGTGACTAGATCTAGATCTAGCGAATGGTGCGATCCTATTAATCGGTGAGTCACGCTCCAATTCGCGACGATACACCGACGTAAATGTCCGGAGTTAATAACCATGTGTGCAGGTCTCCGTAGCCCTTTACAGCATCTGTACTGAACACGAAAATAAAATTGAATCAAAAATTTGGTGTCAGTTAACTTTTTTATGATAGGTGAGAAATTGTGGTAAATTGAACAGATTTGGGAGTACTTTTTATATCTTCTTTCTGATTTGAAATTACATTCTAATTATCGCCTGGCTAGGTGGCCAGTACTTTTAGCTACAGCCTACTCAGCGAGAGGTTTCAGATTCGAGTCCCTTCAAATTAAATATCATTCAACAGCTTATAAAAGCTTTTTGAGCAAGCTTTACTGAACAGTCGAAAGTATTGAAGATTACGTACATTTGAATTAGCAATGACGTTTTTCTACTAGTACTTCTACTGACCATTTGACCAGATGACCGTCATTCGAAGATCTTGATTATGAGAAAACGTAGTTATTGTTGTGTTTGGGTGGGTCGGTAGTCGGGGGTCTGAAAGAACCAATTACATTATTTTTCCCCGCATTTTTCAATTCATCATTCATTTCTTATATTCAACCAATCAGTTAAAGTTCTATTCAGAAAAAACATCGCAAACATACATGCAAGCACACACATATAATTATATTTATTAGTTTAATCTAAAATTTATAATTATTTTCTATTGTATCTATAGTAATATTAAATTCTTTGTTTTCATTAAGTTTATGTAAAAATGTACATAAATTGAAGAGCGATATCTCCTGGTACAGTCATGCATTGATGACGAAACCCCCGACCACAAGCTGGTGTCATGTAATTTTTAAAGAGAAAATAAATTTTCGTATTATTTAATAATACTTGTATCGCACAGTAGCACGCTTAGTAGATACCCCTTTCAGTTGTTAAAGTTGTCTGTTAGACTACGGCCGGTAAGTTTATCCGGCTTATCTGTCTAAAGTACCGGCTTGGGATATGGTCATGAGCGGAGCGGGAGAGTTCCGGTATTGTAAATACCACTTCATAGTTTTTCCAGTATTTGTATATTATTTTATTTTGTAAATCATCAGCCAATACTAACAAAGATACAAAAACCTTATAGTAATACTTTTTTTTTTTTTTTAACGACGGAAAATGCGTTACGCATACCCCGGCACTTTTGGGAAGCACCGGGGTTATGTGGGACTCCTCCCCCAGAGTGGGGGCCCTACCCACTAAAAACCGTCGCTTCCCCAGACAGGAGGCTGCATACGAGGACGGACGCGGGGAGCTCATCGCAGACGTCCGCATCCGCCCCGCAGCACGGCCGAAATCGGCCTCCACCACTCCCCGGAGGGATGGAGTACTCGCCCGCAGGCTTTCCTCCCCATCTCTGGGGACGTTAGATACGGCAGGGTTCCCACCCCTACCGCCGTCCCCCGCGAACCTTGAAGGCCCGCAAGCCACGACCCACCCAAGAGGGAGGGTCCGCTGGTCCTGAAAAGGACCGTTTGGGTGTGGCCGGCGGAGAAAACTCCGCCGCCACGGGCTAAGGTGCTGCTGTTGCGGGGACACAAGGGGCTTCAGCCCGCCCGGCGCCAACAACACCGTCGCCGAAGACGGCCGCCTGAAGCGACCCGCAGCCTTGAAGGCCGCCCATCCTACGTCCCACCGGACAACTTCCCGCCGCAGACAAAACGCCGCACACCCGTCTGGGCCGCGACTTACTGTGACGCCGGAATGAGGTTAGTCTTACGGGCTGGAAGACACCCCCCGCAGAGGTTGACGAAGCCTCCGCGGCAACCAGCCCTGCGTTCCCAAAGACCGGGTCGGGTTGCACGGACACCACCACGTGTGCCCACGGCACGGACTACGGCGCGGGCTCCACCAAGCCCCAAACTACGACCCGAAGGTCCGCTGGCCTTGCCACAGGCGCGAAGAAGATTACGCATACGCGGGGCCAAAACATACCCCGCGCATAGCCGCAACTCCTCCGCCCTGCCTAATGTGTACCGTGCATGAGCCAAGCCCAACGAAACACTTGACCCATAGCCACGGTACCCACCAGACAACCTGTGACAATTCCGCCCAACACTGGCCGCTGAACGGCCCGCCACCTTGAAGGCAGCCAAACCCACCGATCAAAAAGATCCGCCGGCCCTAAGAAGAGCCTTCGTCAAAAGGCGACGAGGCGCCATGAGCTTTCGCTCCCCACTCGTCCACCATAGAAGGCGGACCGCGGGCCTTGAAGGCCCGCCAACCCACGAGCCGAAGCTCCGCTGCCCCCCGAGGGGGGGCCACCACTGGGTAATTTTTTAGAGAGGTTTTCTTCCTCGCGACCCAGCGCTAAGTGCAATGCGCCGAGTCCCCGACCCCCACGAAAACGTGCAGGGCTACGGGTTTGTGTGGCCGTGCAATGCCCGCCCTTAAAAAGACCAGGCAGCCACACGGTGTCAGAGTATTAGCCAAATACGTAGCAATGTCCTGAAAAGGACATGACCACGTAAGTGCCCGGGGTACACCAGCCAATCACATTGTGAGACCCACCGTTCGCGCCAGATGCAATAGCATCGAACGCGACTGGCGATCCCCCCAATGCAACAACGACATGCGAGGAGGTTCTCTGACCTAGTACCCCACCTTATAGTAATACTATGCTAACTAATTATTTTCACAAATGTAGTAATGGAGCAAATGAACTAAATGAAAATATAATATAAAATGGAACATTAAAATTTTATATTACCATATTGTTAAAATAAAACGGCCAAAATCTCACTGAGATTCGTTTAATAAACGTATATATAGTTTACTCTTAACCAAGCGTAAAAAATTGGATAAATTAGTACAAAGATTAATTTAGAAAGTAATTATTTTTATCTTTAGAGAAAGCATTTAACCTTTAGTTTAAATTATAACATGCATTTATTGATGTTATGTCGCTAAAGAGGTATATTTAATTTAAGAATTAAAAGTTGCGAGTGCTTACTCTGCTTTCCTTACAAAATCTCCAAAGCCATACAATGTTCTAATCAAATGAAACGGAATTAATCTTAAAATGAATCTCAATAAATACGAAAATTTTTTTCGTGCTACTTAATTCTAACTTACTAACTCATTTATTCATATTTCCAACTGTGATGATGACGTGAACTGTGAAGGCTAGGCCTTCCGGTACCTGTATAGCTTCTAAACCTCCCGTACACCTGTCGACCGGCAAAGAAATTAGGAATCTTTAGTTCAGAGCCGAATAAGAAGTCACTAAATCTCTGTTATTAGTCCAGTAAGTGCTTTAATTTTTAATTAACTCACAATCGGCGCTTCTACTACTCACAACTTCTTCCAATAATACCAATCTCTATAACGACTTGCCAACAGTCAAACTAAAACGATGTCTCTTTCGTTTTTAATAATTTATTCCGGATCACGTTCACGACATCCCTTATCTAAACTCATAACTATCAAAAAGCTCTTCCTTTTCACCTTTCTCTCAACATATCAAAACGTCATTGATTTACTAGCGTAATTTTTTTTTTAAATTTAATTAATTAACTCTGACCCGCGCTAATTGTCCATAGCACATAAAAAGAACTTATTACATGAATCACATTTTTTAACTTGCTTTAGTCAACAAAATTGAAACTCTTACAATTTTAGTAAAATGTTTTTACGATATCTACCACAAATTAATTGCACAGATTCATGATAAATAAGGCTATTTTTTTAAGTAGGTGCTTGTTTTCCTGTTCAATTTACTATGCATAAATGATTATTTATTTGTGAACTGTTTCTTAAATATTTATTTATAAAATAATACCCAATTTTGCCTGTGCTAAAAATCTGAATCGCTTTCTGTTATGAACGTGTTCTTACCCTGATTGTGAATGAAATGGTATATGTGTAGGGATCAAAGCTCCCAGGTTCTTTAAGTCTTGCGTCTATTTTGTAGAAAGCAGACGATTCCTTTTAGCGAAATAAATGGTTATATTTCATAAATACTTTGAGAACTTACTGGTTAACTGGTTAACTGAGAGAATTGTAAGAGAAAAAATGACCGACTTGAAAACTCTTAAAAGGCAAAATAAATCAATTGAAATTATTATCTTAGTTCAAAGATTTTTGGAATGTTCCGTTCTTTATCTCTGAAGATCTTAATCTGGTGAAATTTACATTCATTCATTCATACATATATACGTTCCATATAGTCAGGATCTGATCTCTGGGAAATCGAAACAAAATACTTTTCCTCAATTACTAACTTTTGAAAACTTTAAATACTATACGTATCATCACATACCATCAGGTGAGCTGAAAGCCATTAGCTGCCATGTTAACACGTTCACAGATATTAACCTTTCTCAATAATTTGGTGATAATGCGCACATACTTCCCAATCAGAATTTAATATAATTCGATGTATTTCTTCTTGTCAAATTTCCCAAAAATATTGAGATAAGTCTCATTCGTCTTTGATATTTTTCAAGATCTATGTCAAATTCTCAAGAATCTAGATTATTCTAATTAAAATCTGTCATCTCTGCACTAGGATCGAATGTGCTAACCTCAGAGAGGAGTACATTAATTAGTATTCATAAGGGTAGTGCTAGATTTCCAAGTTTGCTTAGGTACCTGAAGGTTGTACCACATGGGCGGTTAGGTTGTTGATCTAGGATGCTATTAAACCTTAAAGGGGAATACCTAATATTTTCTCATTATATTATCTACCCGATGTAGATGCGTTAAGTGCCTGGTGTGTGAACTCAAAAAGTTTCTCATTATTGCTATTCGATCTTTTGTAACAACTCTAATTTGATAACAAAGAATATAATGTACAAAAAAATTAAATAAAACCATATCAGCATAACTGACAATCCAAACGTTCCAGTTGAATTTATAAAAATTGAGAAAATGATTGCACAGTTTTAAATTTAGTTTAGTTATTGAATGGTACATTGGATTAGACTCGGGTAAACTTCTGTTCAATTCGCTCATTTGATCCCGAGCGTGACATCAACTGACAATTGCGGAAGTCATTTTTTTGCAAACTCTAATTTGTTTAAAAAATATACCGTGACCTATATCTTTAATATAAATTAGGTGGTTTGATCGTTTACTATGCTTAAGCCTATTTAATTCCAGATTGTTAAGAGAGAGAAGGGTAATTAAATACCTGTTATTTAACATCTCCACATTTGATTCACCATAAGATAGCAGCCAAGTAATACTACTGTTGCCAATGTGGATGCAATATATTTAGAGGAATTTGTATCTTATGCTGTGACATCTATTGGCTATTAGCAACAAGGACGCCGCTCTGCCGGAGGCTTGTTTGATTGTTGGCTGAAAAAAGGCGGTCATAACCGGTTTTGGTGTTACATAATTTATGGGTTAGGAATATTGGCTACAGCGGTGGTAGACTCGGTGGCCTGAGTTGGTTCTTTTTTTCATTTCAGTTGGCTTCGTTAAGAACCAAAATACACATCCCAAGGTCAATGTCACGCGACCACCGCTTGACTGGAGTGCACCGCTCGTACGCCACTCCCCGCGCCTCTAGTTTCGGGTGTAGTTCTATATAAATCTAAACCTTGGAACCCTCGTCACTCGCCGATAACTTCGTATACAAGGGCTAACATATAAGAAAAACTAAACTATACTATTCTGGAGGTTGTAATCATTAATACAATCAACCTTACTCTAAGAACTCATTACCTTATTTCCCCTGAAATTCAAATTTACTTGAATCCAGAGTACATTCACTCGACACCTGACCACAAGAACCTAACTATTTCGGGAATACCAAGGTCCGCCTATTAATATCTGGGTACAAATCGACCCGACCACGCTTTGCCTAATGGAACCTCCGTCAAGGTTCGACCCAAGTGTCTGAGCGGTGTGCTTTGCCGTTCAATGTTGACCTTTTGTTTGACCTAAAGTTGTTGCAGTACATGTGTGCTTTGAGAGGGTTTTATTAGGTCGTAATGGCAACTAATGCATGTGTGTCAATTTTTTTTTGCTGACACAGCACTGCCCCATACCAAGAAGTAGGAAGAGTCCATTTACACATACTGCTCTACCACCACCACCATGGCTAATGTAGGAGGGTTGGTGTGCAGGCAAGGAATACCACCCTCTCGTTATGAAACTAAGAAAACCTATTCTTGAGATGGTATGAATGAGTCACTCTTCATGGTGCAATCGACAAAAGCGTTAATGTCGCAACGCAGTTAAATATGTTATATGTGTTGTACTGGCTGTTTATAGTTTGGAATACCTCAGTGATTTGGGCTCTTAATTTACCCATTCTCAGGTAAAACTTGCTTAGTTCGTTATCCATGAGAGATCTGCCGTGAGTAAAGCGGCTGAGTTAAACATTTATATCATTTAGTAACACCGTTAGAAAAAGAAGCAGAGCTACTACGAGTATGACGGACTGTGAAAGCAATAGACGATTATTGTTTAAAATTTGTTCTGAAATATTACCTCTATCTTTTTATTCTACACGAATATAACGTATCATCTCGTTTTGTGATCTGCTATCAAATCGCTTGAAAAGCACACTACTGTTGTCACAAACAACAGATCATAATTCATTGAGCAGCATTCAATATCCGGGTGTCTTGAGACAATTAAAACAATTGTGACTGGATAGTTTGTCCTCATAATTTAATGACGTCTATATGGTAAAAGTGATAGCTTGGTTTATCGTCGTTGATAACACATCAAGTCCGTCTAAACTAAGAAAGCTGTGTCACAGCTTGGACTACCTCAGAGAAGCATTTGAGGAGTTTAAGGCCAAACCACCAAAAAGCTACCCCAACGTGTGATTGAAAGTGATCTAACAACTAGTAATAATTATTTAACGGAGGTTACAAAGCTCTAGCTTCACTTTAATTCTGTTAATAAATACAATTTAGAATAATGTACACGAAAATAGAACCTTCTCTTCTATTGTATGTATAGCGTGTTTGTGTCTCGTGGGCAGACCGCGTCATACCGACGAAATGACAATAGATCAATTTATGTTACCTATTTAAATATGTACTCCTACGTTAATAGTGACATTATTTGAAAAAGAATCGGATTTACACTATTCCCCTGATAATTGTATTCAATTGTAATGGAAATAGATTAATCAGAAGTTTAGCGTTAACTTGTTTCTGGCCTTGGCTTCGGCCACGTGGCCTACAGGAAACAATTTTTTAATTACTATTCACTTTTCTCATTCTCTCTTGATCGAATGTAGGTAATGAACATAAATTATTATATCAGTCTGGATACGACCACTGTTGGACAAAGGCCTCCCCCGATTCTACTAACCTGGTCCTGTGCTGCCTGCATCCATCGGCTTCCCTTTATCAGAACATCTGTCCACCTCAGTAAAAGGTATACTATCAAATCAAATCAAGGCTCCCATGGCTTCCAGTCGTCTTTGTACTTCAGGTTCGCAATTCTACGACCCTTTTTCGTCAAACATTAATAGTTCAAACGTAACGAAGATCTGCAAGAGTACCTTGTACGGTTGTAACAAAACTTGCGCTGCGTGAGCTTACTCTGCAGTTGACCCGAATAATTGGCAAATTTTATATCTTGTAAATATCTCACACAAGTCAATCAACACTGATGACATATATTTCAAGCTATAACGCTCCTTTTTTGCATAAAACTACGTAAATTCTATAATAAAAATTTCACTACAATGCAATATTCAAAATAAAGATACAACATCCCGTCGACCCCAAATTCTATTAAGAAAAATCTCTCCATTGATAATTGAATGACGTACATCTTTAATTACTCACAAACATTTTTGTCTTCCTTTTTTAACCTATTATTTAAAATTTATCTTACACAGTTTTATTTTAAACTAATGTAGCCATTATCGTTTACTTTTTTATGTATGCCTATTTTTGTTCCAATAAAAAATGGTTTGTTCCAATAAAAATAAAAAATACGTTTTAATCCCAAGACCTGTCGTGAACTCTCACTTTGCAAACAGTTTTTAGGATTGCATCAGAGAACATATTTGTTATAACGGACTGAGAGTGTGTAATATAAAAATCTGTTTCGTCTCGGAAGCAGTTAATGTTGCTGAAGTGGTTATTTTCTTTGGACTCCTTAAGCACCGGAAACCTGATTGATGTTTGTGAGTCTCTTTCTGTTCTCTTTTTTAATATTTTGTTTGATTGCATAATTATATCTAAGTAGAATTTTAATTCTTTTTATTTCATACTTTATTGGTTGCTATCACCCTTGAAATAAAAAAGTATTTTATAACCAGTTGGTTATAATATTAAATTACAAATTTAAATAATAAGACACTAAAGCGTCTCTCAATTGACTGTACAATATCTTGTATAGCCAATTACTTGTAGAGACAATTTAGTTGCACTCACACACGCACAGTTATATGCTCGTATAATTAAGAACTTCTGAATCTAAAGTGAACTTTAATAGCACACTATTAAACCTTATTCCAAATTCAAAATGGCTGAGTCAGACAAAGTTGTAGCTTTACAGTATTACGAAAACGTTGTATAATAATACGTTTACGAAATACTTTGAAGTTACAATTAGTATTTAATAACTATTTAACAGGCCAATGGTCCGGTTGGTAATTATAAAGTAATAAGCTAGAATGGGTACCAATTAAAATTGATCCTAAAGTAAAATATTAAAAATTATATTTTTAAACTGTAAATGAGTTATTTGACATATTCGCATATTCACTTGTTACAGAATTAATTTGAATAAACTAAATTAATAATAAATAATTGACAACAAGGATAGGTTGTTCGGAAACAATTGCAGGTAGAAGCCCTGAGAGTGGCTTGGTGATGGTAGGGACTGCCCCAGGGAGTAGCCCTGACAGACAGCAAGGGGGAGGTAGGAGTGAGACCCAACGCAATGAAATTAAATCTGGTTTATTGTAATAATTTGACAGTTATATTAAATTGTGTTACTGTACGAGTACACATCGATAGGTTTTTGTATGTCTCTCATAGGTGTAAGACGAGTATGTTGGTGCAGTTCCACCGAAAGGAGGTTGCTTCCTTGCTGACGCTGATGCAGTCAGGAAAGAATGCCTGCAGGATATCTCCGCCTGCGCCAATTATGATTGTTCAAAGTGTAGCTTGAACAGTCCGTGAAAATGAAAACTTTGAGTCCGTAATTTGATGGCTGATATTATGCCTTACCTACATTTAAATAAGGTTATTCGCATTTTTAATGAATACAACATTGGTAGAAAATTAATTTCCACCAAATGAAAACTGCACCCTTTAGTAGCTTTTAAGACAAAGGTTATTCATGATAAAAATTAAAATATCGCTTGAGAATTTAAGTATATTGTATATTATATAATCGAAATAATATTTAGCACTATTAAGTAAACTTAATTTTAATTTATATTATTTTGTACACAATATATTAGTTTATACATAATGTTAAACAAAGGCTAGGGTTTCTTTCATGTTAAGATAAGATAAGATAATTTATGATGTTATTAACGTGTGCAACAAAGGATGCATTTGCATCATAAATAGGGGGAAAAATGCCAAATTGATATCATAGGAGATATAATAGGAGCACTTTTTAGATGACAGGTGCCTTTTTTTGATAATTCACCACCAAATATAATTTTGAAATGTATTTTGTATGCACATTACTGTCAGAAACTATTTCACAGTTACAAACAGTTACATTGTTTCTCTTAAATCCAACTATTTAAATACAAACTTCGTATCACAATCTAGATATTCCAGCAACGTTCACCGAGTACTGTTTTTGTATGATTGTAGCGCGATCTACGCCGTAGCAGCTTCTGTAGCGGTCGGACGCTACGCCGTAGTTCGTAGCATACTAGCTTCATTCAAGTCTTGATACCGATTTGTTTTTAAAACTTTCACGTTTTCTGTATCAGTAAAAGAAGCAAATAGAGTGGTTTTGTATGGTATACTTTATTTATAAAAGAAACACTGGTTTTGTTTTAATTTAATTGAAATGTTTGACGACATTATCGAATCTATTCTGACAATATAGATTATCAAAGTTATAAATATATGGATAGTTAAATTAAAAAAATTACATAAAATGTACAGATATAAATTTAGATAACAATACAATTAATATAGAAAACAATAACGATTACAATATAATTCACCCTGGATTGTGTGACTTGATAATTTGATGTTAAACCAACCAACTTCAAATATTAACCTTTTTTATTAGTAATGTAATATTTTCCATTTATATATATATATATATATATATATATATAGATATATAGATATATAGATATATAGATATATAGATATATAGATATATAGATATATAGATATATATATATATATATATATATATCTATATATATATCATATTAATGAGAGCTATAAAAAATATCACTGTTATAATGATCTTTACACTTTTAGACAATAGGTATCGCTGGAATTTATTAAACAAAAAAGGTGTTCTCGTGTAAACGAAGACAAACTATTTCCCGATACCTTAACTGCAGTCGAAAATTACTACAATATTTCTTGTAGCATAGAAGTTTTACAATTTTCAACAGAACTTTGTCAATATATGTTTTTGTGCTCTTTGTTGTAAAATAAGATTCTAAAGCATTGATAGTCATGATGCGACTAGTTCTTGCTATACCTTAAAAAATATACAGTAGGTAGAACTTGAAGGCTGGGTTTCATTGTCATTTTTTATAAACATGATTATTCGCAAAATTTGTTATATTTTTCCAGATAGATTAGCTATCTGGAAAAATATAACAAATTTTGCGAATATAGTCTATATCACAAAGTTATATATATATTTTAAATAATATTGTTGCTTTTATTTAAACATATATCAAATCTGGAAGATAAGAAATGTATAGTAATGTGTCATAGACAGATACGATAGGTTGTTTAATCACCATCCATGCAACCATCATCTCTAAAGCATTTTCAAAGTATGCTAATACTTATTTGTGTTTAGTCTATAACATAAGTATACGCTTGTTTCAACATGTCACGTCAAATATAGCACCCTTTCAGTGCTCGTAAGCGGGTCGCGTGTACACGACCTACATCAGAACTGAGCCTTCATTTCGTTTTGAATGAAACTTTGTAATTACAGGTTATGGACGAGAATAACTCTCTCTCTTTATTTTTAATGTCAAATAAGGATAACAAATTACCATACATCTCTATCGAGGAATAATAAATATCAAATAAACAAGTATAGGAACAGAAATCTAATCTCAGCCGCCTTTCATATCTTTGAGGCTGTCCGGCCTAAGCTAAGCTTGTTTAGTTCACACTGGCACCTATATTTGGTCATTTGTTGCATTACGTATTCATTTTATAACGTTCTGGTCGTGTGGTTAGGCTACGAATCCCTGTTAACTAATCAGAGATCTTTAGTTCGAATCCCGATAAGAGAAAAGTTTTTAATATGTTTTTTACTCTAAGCTTCCTGCAAACGACTTGCCCGGTCTATGCAACTCGATGGTAGTGACCTTCCATGCATAATCAGTGTCCTCAAAGAAAGATGCACATCGTTTTTTATGTCTGTGTCTGGTGTACCACAAGGAACCATTCTGCGCCTACAGTAAAAGGATTTAATAGTATTGTTGAGTTGAATGCTAAGAAAATTCAAATCTTAGCGGCTGCACTGTAACACTAAAGGTAATTGACTGTACTGCTTAAAAAGTTCAGTAGTCATTTATTATTCATTAGAAAGAGTGAGTTTACTTCCGCTATGTTATAAGGTATATCCTTGTGTATATTTAATAACCCAGAAAATGTGATAAAAATTATTTACAGCTTGCTTATCTCAGCATAATCTCTTAAAGACACTTAATCAAGACATGAAATGATAATATTTTATAAAACATCCCAAATTTACAGCTGTTTTTAGGGTACCCTACATTTATATTAATATGATACTTATTTTTTTTTTCTCTAGATTAGCGATGAACACGGTTTAATTGCATTGTAATTATGAAAATAAGGTTGGATCATATAGATAATTAGGAACTATTTACCATAATTTGTGTTGTAATGATATTAATTACAATATACATATTTCCTGGCGATTATAATTGATATTTTGCAGTCTTGATACTTGAACAAATTGTTATTTTTTATTTTTTTTAAAATTTAGCTATATAGCAGATGTATTCACACCTCCCAACCAAACTCTCTTCATTTTTGGGCTAAAGATGTATGTGGTCTAGCATTATAGTGATGAAAGACCACACTCTTTCTATTAATTGATTCAAACAACAACAAATCAAATTAGTGTCATTTTGCGATCAGACTCTGTCCGTATTGTGCGTCGTGAATGGTGAGTTTAGAGACAGTGGTACCGGCGTCAACCGCATTAAAATACTTCAAAAGAAGGTAGATAGATATTTTTGTCCGTAACAACTCAACCACAAAAATGTCAGTTATCTCCGTCGTCATAATGCTTGCGACAGTGCTGTAGTCTGAAGTATCGGGACATCAAAAACAAGAAGATTCATTGTAACTGTCCATATGGATATATGTTTTATAATATAGAACTCTTATTATTAACGCTGCTCGCTCTTGACCAGTCTCGCACGGCTTCGTGTATAACGGCCCTTTTTATGCACGTACAAACACCCGTAAAATTACTACGGCTTGGGGTTTATTGAATACAAGCTGTTTGATCTTCCGGTGAAGGTCGAATTTGGAATAATTTGTCTTTTGGTAATATTCTTCAAGTTCATCTTAGGTCGAGTTATTTCAAACGATTAATTAACAAAACACTCGTACGTCAAAATTAACGGTTACTAATGATAATAAATGAATATTAAAGATGAAGTGTTGTATTACTAAATTAAAAATCACTGGTCAAAGGTATCAGGGTTACTAGTACAAACTAACATATTTCCGCACAGTGTAATTGTTGTTCGATGTTCATACATGATGTATAATTGTATAATATATAAGATTTACTGTCAAGGCAGACATAAGTATATAGTACTTTGGCCGCGACCTAAATAATAGAGTGCATTGACATAGCGATCAGTCGCTAATTGCATATTTAAAATTTTATTATTCTAGTTTTCAATTAGACGTCATCCGAAATACATTGCAGCTTCATTTTGTTTCCCTTGCATAGAGATGACAGGACACACACAGTGCATCAATTGCATTGCATATTGTATTTATTTAACAATTGTCAACACTTGTTTTAAATGTTTTCTTTTCCCATCCATCCAGGAGCCCATTACTTAATTTATTTATTGAAACAAAAATAGGCATACATAAAAAAGTAAACAATAATGGCTACATTAGTTTAAAATAAAACTGTGTCGCAGACATTAACGCCCACCTCCAGTAAAAAGAATACAGAGTCCCAGCATCAAAGTTTGCACAATTTATAAACAACTTATGAGAAAACATAAAATAAAAATAGTAAGTGCAAGAGTGAGCCTGTGAAGTATGGATTACTAAGTGTATACATGTGTGTGTGTGTGTGTGTGTGTGTGTGTGTGTGTGTGTGTGTGTGTGTGAAGGAGTTAAATACTTTATAAGCAACTACTGAAGAACTCTTCAGTATCATTGTAGGTCAAACCTTTAAGCCAATCCGCAGTGTGAGATTTACAGTCACGTAATGTCATTGGGTAGATGTTTAAAATTTTGTTGATCTTATTATTTATATTTACTGATTTATATTTACAGCTAAAAAGACGTTATCTGTTATTATGATCGTAATTTTTTAGGTACTTTAAGTACTTGTTTTAATGAAGCAACACTTTTTCTAGTTTGATATTAGTTTACGCTATCTTTAACGATTTCGTGTACGTTAAGTTTCACTGAAACAACCCGCCCTCCGACACGAAAGTCTGGTGCAACTATGTTTGTTACTCATTAACATAATCGGCTGAACGGATTAAATTTGTCACGTGACAGTTTATATACTATTGAAAGTTTCATTTCAGGATGGTTTAAAATATATCAAATCAGGGAAATGCCAAAGAAATTCTAAAGATTTATAATTTATAATTGATTATTGTATTTACTTACATAATGGTAGCAAATAAAACAATAAAGTTAAGATAGAACGTAGCGTTTATATGCTCAGTGGTTAAGATTATAATTTGTAATGAAACAAAATGACTTGACGGTCGTACAAGAAGTGAATGTCACTATGAGAATATAAAATAAGTTGCGCGTGCGCCTTGTAAACGCACTTTAGCAAACACACAATATATTTCGCTTGCTCTTCATGCGCTTTAACAATTATTAGTGATTAAACGAACTTACCTTACGTGAAGTTCTATCATAATTATACGAGCTGCTTCGTCCGAAGAGATTAGCATAAGACACATGTAGTAACACATACGGTGACGCCAGTTTACGCACTGATAGTTGAGAATTTTTTTTTTTTTTTTAATAAATCTATGTGGGTAGTTTACTTAACTGTCACTACTACCACGACGCGCGGGGTTACGTCATTTAGTTTAGAGCATTTGATTTTTTACAATAGATATTGGGGGTTGGGTCTTGGGAGGGATGCTAATCTCTTCGGACGAAGCAGCTCGTATAATTATGATAGAACTTCACGTAAGGTAAGTTCGTTTAATCACTAATTATACTCACTGCTTCGTCCTCGAGATTAGCATAAGACACATGTAGATATTGAGAGGTAAAATTATATTGTGAAAAATCATATATTATCAGGTCATTATTATTTATTGGAACCTTTTGGACTACTATAGAATCACAATTCTTATTGTGGACATTAAATATATGTGTATAATATTTAAACCATTGAACTACATTTGACATTATTGTCCTTGAAAAGGTACCCTGATCGCCTTTATTTACAATATTTCTATTACAAAACTTAAAAAGGTTTGAGAATTACAACTCCAACCGTTTTAATTATTATGTTCAGATTAACGCCTAACTTAGCTTTCGAAGTTCTGGCGTGCCTAGTACTGTGTGCACTAAATGTCGACAGATCTACTCCATACTCCTCGAGTGTACATTGAACCCATCGAGTCAATATCTGTCGAGATACGATTTATGAAGTACTCTTAAACTTACAAAAATATAATCAAATTCGTCACGAAATAATCAAGCCTTTCTGAGTAACAATTTAAAGTATGAACTACACAAATGTCTTTAAAATAAGGTAATTTAAGCATAGGTTTATAGATCCATCCACTACGTGTGGTCTTAACAATGATGGTGCAGATCTGCAACCATGGAGTATGTCATATTTAGCTCCATAATGTAGAAGATGAGTAAAGAATTTAAGGAATTTTGGAATACTAATTTTGGCAACCAGGGTAAGCCGCTGGTGCACATAATGATTGCTGTAATGAGATAAAATCAGATTCTGACTAGGTTAAAAAACGAATGAGAGTGAAATTCAAAGTTTTATATTAAGAGGAAACCAAATCAGGTTGTGTAGGCCATAAAGGAACTACAAATATACCTGTAGCCTTATCTTTACACGTGTCCATATACTTTTAACATCTCATAAAACATAAAAGAAAAACTTGACCAATGTACAGTCAATGCATTTATGTCAAAAGATGCCTATTCAAGGATTCTTTACTTATCTCATCTTCAGGATTTATTACATGTTTACATTTTTTATTTACTTTACTGGCAAAAATACCAATTTCAGGTTCACCTAATCGATAATTTTTTTTTTTTTTTTTTATATTTAAGCATAATCATCCAGCTTCCACTCAACATCCGAGTGAGTGCCCTAGACTCCACATCAGCAAAGGTGTTCTCGGCCTAACTTTTATTTGCAGCGAACACGATGATATGTTTTTTCTGAGAAGAGAACTGTACACCACACGATTTACGTATGAGGTGGCACTGGTATTATTTATACGAAGTAATATTTTGCAGTTCTGCAAGTTTTTTGCTTCAAACGTTCAAAATTTGTCCAAAGAGCACTGGCAGTTTTCTTACCACACGCGGCATTACACCCCGTAGTAGAAGCATCACTAAAAATTTCTTATAAATATTCATAATATTTTAATACTATTAGATGGGCTATTAATAGGCCGACAACACCAATAGCCCGACACCACCAATTGAAATTGAAGGATTCAGGTACAGTCATATACTTATCATAATTATTTTTTAATTTTAAATACCCATATTCAACCGCAGGGCAAGCAAATGTAAGTAATCCGACTAATCGAGCAAGGTCTCTGATTTTCAATATTTTTACTGTTAGGAAATAGTTTAACTGATATTATATATAAAAATACTTCTTTTTTTTTTTATTATTACTATAATATTTTTGGTATCTATAATGTACCTTAAGAATTTACAAATAGTACTAGGAGCGAAATTACTTTTTTCATAGCTTATAACAAATCCTAATGATTTTAAGAGCGTGACAATAAATTATCTAATCACGTTCTATAACTATTATTAATAAACAATAGTCATATTAATATATACTAGATGTATAGCCACAGGATCTAAGGAATTTTATCGCCAGTTTCATAATTATGTTAAACACAAAAAACGCTGTAAAAATTCATATTTTTTTTTCGAATTAAAATTGAGGTCTCTAAATGTATGCTACATATAAAAAGTTTTCAGAAACTAGGTTCATTGCAGTCCTTATTAAGTCTTCTAATTTAAATTGTATTGTATCATTGAATTTATTATAATTTATTAATGTATAAATCTATATTTATCGTATCGTTTTTGGACAAGGAAAAAACTTAACAAAAAATACGCTTCAAATGGTAAACATTGAAGAAATCGCCCTTATAGACAATAAATCATTAATACATTGTTGTAACTGAGATTTCTCTACTTTTGTATATTCATGTCGTTTACGAATATTTGTTTGTATTATTATTTTATATAATATTTGTTTGGCATTGTAAAGGGTATTTCATAGCCAGAAATCCATGATAGTATTGTATGGTCATTGGTAAATATGACTATTGATAATAAAATTGACATAGCCTACCAGCATGTCTCACTTCCACGGACTATAGTGACTCCGCGGCGCTGAGTACGGCATCGGCGCTGGCGGGGGCAGCGGTACCGGTGGCTGTCGATATGACGTCTTGGAGGATGACGTGCTGATTCCTCTGAGCAGGATCCTACAGCTTCTGAATCCCCTCTTGAATCTGCGACTTGATGGAGGAGCTTTCCAGTTGAAATTATTTCTTTGTGTATTAGAAACGGGTATAAGTGTTTTATGACTGAGTCTTCTGTGTTGAAGATATTTTTAAATCTGAGCTAGATTTGGAAATAGTTTAAATAGAGTTTCATATAAATTAGAGTCAAAAAGCGAGTTATCTATTTTTGTTATTTGTATTTGTCCTTTCATTTCCTTATTGTCATTATAGAACAGCTAGCTCCAAACTACGGCTCGCGGGCCAAAGTTTGTAATTTAGTTTTTTAATAATTGAAATGCAAAAAAGCGTAAGTTTGCTTAGATCATGCACTTTGTGACTATTCTAGTCTAGAAATATAGTTAAGGGCAGAAAAATTAAAACTGGTTTGGCCCTTGAAACAAACTGAAAAAATCATTATGGCCGGAAGGCTTCAAAGTTTGGAGACCTATGTTATAGAGAATATAATTTTGACGTGTAATCGAGTCTGTGTTTAAGTTAATTACATATAATAATAAATAATAAATAATAATTAATTATTTGTGTTTGTGTTAATTACATACAAACCGTCTCGCATCAATCAGCAGCTTTATAACGGTGCTGTTTTTGTTTTCTACGCCAAGCAAAACGGAAATCGCTTTTCCAAAACATATGATAGCCGAGCTTAACACTTTTTGTTTTTGACAATCCTGATCAAACAATGTGCTGAAGCTGAACACCTAGATCAGCGTTGATATCTTTGCCATAAGATTTAAGAATAGAAGCATCATCGGCTAAAAGCTCCAATAAGAGTTTAAGTTGGAGAATCCCAATAAGAGTCGGCTAAAAGCTCCAATAACAGCCATTTCATCACATTGACCTTCAATGTTAGTTGAGGATATTTATATGCAAGACATCGTAGATGGAGCTGGCTCTTTAATAGGTTTAAACAGCAGGCTCGGTTCTAGCACTAGGCGTGGGCTCCACAACATCATTGAAATTCTCCAATATTTCACTACCGGTATGCGTCTATGCAATTATTATGATAAAATACCATACAGTTATTTAAATATAAGTTTATTTTTAGTTTATAGTCATATGACTGCGTAAATAACCTCAAACCAACAAAATTGGTAGGTAGGTGTAGGTAGGCTAACAGCGTACAAGTATAAGAGTTTATTATAGTATATATAATAACTCACATTATATTTCCTATTTTTAAGCTGATATATTTATATTCAGCATATTTATGCACTTTAAGGTAAATGTTTACTTTTTGTTGAAATAATTTTCTAGTGAAAACCGAAAATAAAATATAAATTCCTCATTATATTCTGATTAATTAAGTACCACTTTTAGTTACTCCTTATTTATTTAGAAGATTTAAATAAAATGACACCTATTGCGTTTACATGAGGTGCAAATTAATATAATTTATATTTTATGGATCATATGGTGCTCAGCGGACCGTGAAGGGCGCGACGGTGACAGGCGCCAGCCTGTTGTTGTACGGCTTGCGAACAATATCAGTATAAACACTAAACAAGTGCGAACAATTTGAGCCCATATAGATAGCATGCTAGATAGCATAGTGACCATCGCCAAGCTAACTTTATACATGCACCTGTTTCGTTACAGTATTGTCAGAGAGGATCATATCTCCAACTTATCAGTAACAATAATATACACTGCTAATTACATCAGACAAGAGATGTTGGTATGTTTGTTACAGTATTGTCAGTAAAGCAGTGATTACTTTACAGACTTATCATGTAACGATACCATATTTCAAAATCAATATCAAAATATAGATTCATTTACTAAGTTCTTTTAAATCGTTATAGCAGAGAATGTATATTAGAAATATAATAAATTTAATTAAAGGTATAGCACTAGTAATAGTGATAACTTTAAGTGGTTATTAACCGGGTATTTGTTTGAAAATTTCCCAGTTTTAGAATATAATAATATATTAAATTTATTGTTTTAAAATTAACTAACAGTAATATGCATATTCCCAAAATTTTATTAGTTTTTCTCACTTAAATAGCAAAGCAATTATAAGTATCTTCGTGTTTACAGTATTGTCAGAGATCATATCTCCAACTTATCAGTAACACTAAATGTATACTGCTAATCACCTAAGATAAAGATGTTGGTATGTCTGTTACAGTATTGTCAGCAAAGCAGTGATTACTTTACAGACTTATCATGTAACTATACCATATTTCAAAGTCAATATCAAAATATATACTCATTTACTAAGTTCTTTTAAATCGTTATAGCAGGGAATATGGTTTTTACGTCGTTGTTTGACGAGTTAGTGGATGCGCCCGAGTTATCAATTTTTTTATTTTTAACTTACTTGCAATGTAAACGTAAGCTTCTTCACTCTTAGAACGTTTCCTTTTACCCATATATTTTCAGAAAAATAACATTTATAAATACTACAGACATATTTTACGTGTGCGAACTGGCGGAGCACTGTACTGTGAATGACGTAACCCCGCGCGTCGTGGTAGTAGTGACAGTTAAGTAAACTACCCACATAGATTTATTAAAAAAAAAAAAAAAAATTCTCAACTATCAGTGCGTAAACTGGCGTCACCGTATGTGTTACTACATGTGTCTTATGCTAATCTCGAGGACGAAGCAGTGAGTATAATTGAGTATGGAAAATCACCTAGTTGACATGCTATTAAAAATATCATTTATACCATCTTTGATTCGGATAATTATTGATTCGTATTGCAAAATTCAAGTGTACAATATTTCTTATTAAAAGGTGGAAGCTTGGTTTAATAACTGGTAAATTGTCAACATTACAAATATCTTTATTCCACACAAATTATAAAAATACAACAACACGACATACTAAAGGCAGCCTTATTGATAATTAAGAATCTCTTCAGGTAACCTTGATTCAGAGTAATTAATTAAATTAATAAGAAAACACTGAAAGTTTAATGGCGGAATCAAAATGCCAACATAATTATAATTTTATTTGAATGTTCTTAAATACTTATAAATCGTCAATCATTGGTTTGTTCTTAATTTTCATGTTGTTATTACCTTTTACTGTCTTTTATCAATACTGATATGTTGGATTTTTGAGCTATTTATATATCTATGACATAATAGTTATGCTCTCTCTCTCTCTCTCTCTCTGCACGTCTGTAGTGTAAAGGTGACAGTTGTTACAAATTATATTTTATTTAATTATTTCTTCAGTGTTTTATCTTATTAAAACAACAAAATTACACACAAGTAGTGTTGTATACATTATATGTCTTTACAATATATAGTTTACAAAAAATGTAATGACCTTTATCGACATTATTTTCCTCAGATACATAACTACGAAGCAATATTGTTTTAGAGGTTTATAGGTTACAGTATACGAGTAAAATGCCAATATTTATTTTTGTTCTTATTTTCATTTCAACCATTAAAATCAAATGGATTGTAATAACACAGGGCTCCGAGTCTTCACAGCCAGCAGTATATCACAATACTTCGTTATTTCAAACCGTTCATTGTTTACCCGCCATGTTATGTTACGATGCGGTTATATTTCTACTGCAATAAATGATGAACTCAATAACAGTGCAATCTCTGCTCAGAATATAATAAAAATATTACTTCAAAGGTTATTATCTATCGTATGTAAGACTTTGTACAATGGTTTTAGCGAACTACAGGGTGTAGTTGTAAAAATAAATTTTAACGCGCAAAATTGTGACAATTGTTATAAACTATTACTTTACGAGTATGAGGGTAATGCATTGTAAGACTGAGTATTAATATAATAATTGTCAAAAATTATTGTTGAACTTTTTCTTAGTTTATGTACCAAATCTATACTTTAAATTTATATTAAATGTATACAACAAGCTGAACCCGCGAATTTTTTAAAACCTAACAAACTTTTCAAATAAACTTTATTTGCCGTGACGTAAGCTGTCAATTTTTAAAAAGAACTGTATCTCACAATTTTGTGAAAAGATAAGAAAGATACTGTGAAAAATGTTACCATGACTTTTACGGTATTTTATCCAACAAAGAACAGATCTTCAAACCCAGTCCGGGCTTTCTTCAGTTTTAAATGGTGTAACCAACCCGACTTAATTTATTAACCGACTTCAAAGAGAAGAGGGTTCTCAATTTGGTAAGTACATATTTGTTTTAATTTATGTATGTACACTGAATATACTGAAATATTTGATCCGACAAGGAATAGCTCCTATCTGATCCTATAAAAATATACCTCAGTCTGTCTCAGTAATTTTTATATATTTTTACTATATTGGACAATGATCATGATCCTTTATTACAAAAGCTATTCGAAGATTCGAATCGACTACAAACAGACATGCAAGTCGATTATACTGACGGTCACCCATCTTGCTTTGGCCTTAGTAACTGGACACTCGTGTGAAAAAAATGTTTGAACAAAACTTAAAACAAACTTCAAAACACTGAAAAGGCAAAATATAAATTTAAGTTAAATTAGTAGTTGTAAGTTTCTGAGGTCAAAGTAAGATGGGTGACCGTCAGTATAATCGACTTGCTTGACTGTTGGTAGTTGATTAAATATTCGAATAGCTGAAAATAATATGGAAAACGTAATAAGTGCTCACAAACTTTGAAGGTTACCCTCAACTTTCCTGAGATGCTATCATCGAATCCTAGCTTGAGACCTGATCCGGAGTATTATTTATTGAATAAAAAAATAATTTTGAAAATTGGTTCACAATTGTCAAAATACAGTGGAACACGTTTTGTGTCACCCTTTTTCAAAATCGGTTAAGCCATAAGAAGTTTAATGCTCTTACACCGTAACCAGTTGTAATAAGATCGATTATTCATTCCAAGCGCTGTCTATTGTCCTTGAATTTGCTAAAACCACAATCTTGCTACAAGTTACAATGCGAAATAGAACGATTGAACAGAATTTCAAATTTAAATCTAGGCGAGTAGATCTAAATTTGAATGGCATGAAGTCAGATTGTTAAATTTTATGATCAATATCTTGTAAAGGTTTTAGCGGGATTTTTTCCACGAAAGCCTGCCTTTAGGGCGTAAAATATTAACGGAATCCAGGTGTGATGAGATTGGCGGTATTATGTGAGCATTTTTGGGTCTTTGTTGGTGCTAGCGACGATACCGATACTTTATACAGAATAAAGTAATACAGAAGTATTTACAGGTATTAATAGTGCAAGGACGTATAGAAGTTTAAATATTGTGCCTTTCTATCAAAAAAAGGATCCTTAAGTAAAATTCAGCTATGTAACGATAAGCTAACTCCCTATGTAATCTCTGGCTGTCCATAGAACTCTATTATACAGCTTCAAGGTTCTATATCGAATACCCCACTACAACAAAAAATAACAAAGAAATAAATAAAATTAAAATTCTGTCAGTTACTAACTAATTATGTTAATAATTTATTAGAACTATTTTATGCGTATAGTTGGATAATTTTCGGAGAAATACATTTGACCTGTTCATTAATTTCGTTGGAACAAATGTAGTTATTAAAATCTTACCCCTTGTTGACAGATTTATCTGATATTGGGCACAAACCTTTAGAAATTTTGAGTATCAATATAATTTAAAGATTTTCTTTTCAATATTATTCAATGATTCGCTTTTCATGGCGGCGTCAACTATATGAGCTGGACTAGAATACAGGAATAATGAAAAATTGCAAATCCTAGATGACCGCATATACTAAATGGTGTGGTGTTGGTAGGTGTGGTCGCAATGTCCTTTGGGTTTAGGTTTTGTGTTTGAATATGTTATGATATTGTTGATGACGGCCACACTGCCTCCTAGTTTTTAATCTCTTTATATTATTTTAAAATGTTATGTTTAAGTATTTCTTTGTATTTGAATTAAATAAAGAAATTTGAGCGCGAACAACGCATCGCGGGCGGGACTTATCCCCTCCGCCGTATGTCTGCGACCATAGGATCGGCAGTGGCGAAAAACACCAGTGACAAGACGACGCCCCAAAGAACGCCCGTGTTGCGTTGTCCGCGCTCGGATTGTCCACGTGCTTCAAAAACTTTTCGTTTTCATTTTTCCCTTCCCCACGACCTCCATCATCAACAGATATAAACGGTTGACTTTGAATATACTTTGAAATTTCCAGCTTACTATTATATTTACTATATTTTAGAGTCTGATCAATAAACAGACTCTGTCGTCTCTCTTACTTTCTTTACAGACCTTTTTTTATCAAATCACAGCTAAAAACAAAAGTTAGCATTAAAATATACAAACAAGAGCCAGCTACAAACCTCAACAAGTTTTAATTGTATAACTAAAAAAATACAGATCTTCGACGAAAAATAATTCTTAGCAAAAAATCTGTCGCGTACAGTAACACTATCATAGCACAAGTCAAGTGAATTCCGACCACGTTCACGCATGTCATTGAACAATCTGAGTAGACGAACAAAGTATGAGTATTTGCGATAGACAATGCGTGCGGTGGAACATAATGAAGACGACCTAGAGACCGGGATGACGATTATTTACATTAAAACTAATTGAGGTGTAAGCTTAGGACAATTACCTTTTGATTGCGTTGTTCTTATAAGACCTAAGTTTATAACAACTGTAGCAACCTTGCAAACATTCACAATAATTTTTCACGTCAGAGTTAATAACATTTTAAATTGGATAAAAGAGAGAAAAATATGGCTCTATATAAAGCGTATACTATATTTATTAGTAAGGTTACTGGTGAGTTTACTGGTAAGTTACCTAACAAATAGGAAAAACTTCTTGAAATAGGTACACAGAAATTAAAACAGGAACTCACCAATGTCAAACAGAAATTCCGGCAAGCCCGTCGGCCGTTTAGGTCCTACGCACACTTAGCAACTACGCGTGTGAAGTACTTTGGTGACAATCAACATATACTGTGTACAACATAAGAGTAAATTGTGCATAAATTAATATTATCAAACTCTCTGATCAGCGAAGAAAGCCACTCTCAACTGTAATTAAATTATTGGCATTAGACAATATCAGAATTTTTGAGCTGCATATAGTTTTAATTATTTAAAAAGTGTCACAAAAATCTCAAACATTTGCTCGTTCTTCAGGTCAAAAGTTCAACAATTTATTTCGAGAACAGATAGTATAAATTAGTTGAAAAACATATTTAAATGGACATCTTTTCACATTCACAGGTCGATATCTGTTTCTGATTTTGCTGCGTATTTTTTTTACTACATATGATCATCATTAGCCTCATTTATTGAACCAAGTCAACTCTCGGGAAACTCGAGACAATATAAAACTTATTATATCAGTATTCAACGGCTTGGTAGGCAATATCGCTGCTGGGTACAAGCCTACGTTGGATAACATTTAAGGAGTATGGATCATGATATGACCACGCTCACCTAATACAGGCTGATTGATGACAGCGGTTGCAACAATCGGGACGGACGGCTCGAGGATCGGCACGGAGACCCCTCCGTGCTTCAAACAAGACGATGGAAATTGCGTTGCCTTCGTTATCGAAATCAGAGCGGTCGATTCCCCACGCCAACTCTGCTCCTCCTTACTCAAGCTATACACCATTTTTAATGATTAAACTGTCTCATCGCCACGTACGCGGTGGCCCTTACTGCGATCTTCGTCAGCACAGACGGACAGCGCAATTAACTAGGATAAATAAGGGTAATTTGTTCCGGCGCTACCGTGAGGCGATTTTTAAACTCGCAGGTTTTACTTATTGTACGCAGTTGTTTGGACATCAATTTATCTTTCCCTTACACGGGTGACATTAATTCAAAAAGTCAAATAACTGTACGCAATAATACTAACCGATTTCGCCTATTTATAACTTACAGAGTTTTATTTTGATATAATGGTTGATCAGTGTTTATTAAGTATTATTCTGATATTCATATATACATGTTTATCTCTATGATTCCAAGTTATCTAGTATCCATAACATAAGCTCTTAATGATGCTTTCTGTGGGTTACATAATAGGTGTGAGTGTGAGAAATATTATTAATTTTAATTGTTTATTTATTTATTAGCAAATGCAAATATTATTTATTATGGGTTAATAGAAACAGAGTTGATTTAATGAGGCTTTAGTATGTCTTTTATACGTCTGTGTCCTCGGAACTTTGTCACTAGCGGACCGATTTCTCAAATTCTTTCGGTATTTGAAAAGACATACGCCTAGTTTGGTCCTATTATTGTCAAACTTCTCCACTTCTGATAATGAGATCCCAGGAAAAACGAGGGCGATTGTCGAATTATATTTAATTTTTTTTCCAAACCTATTCGAGTATTTGTAAAGAACTACTAACAAACAGGCAAATCGTACTGATATTTTTACTCACCTCACTTTGACCAATAAAATCTATAAAAAAAAAGTTTTAAACAATAATTGAGTATTGTTTGAAACTGTGATGTTTAGTGTTTTGAACACTAAAACAACATTTTAATACTAAAAAGACAACAAAAATTTTATTTAAGAAGGTATTCAATTTAAAACTAGTTTCTGTAGATGGTGCTAAGTTGACTCCAGAAACAATAGAAAGTGAAACTCCGATATTTTACAATTTTAGTGTTTTGAAGTCTGTTTATAGTTTTGTTTCAAACTGTTTTACAACGATATTCGATTTATTTTTCTACACAGTTTGCTAAAATAAACACTATTTATTGTAATAAACAAGGACAGAAGTTTTAAATACAAACAAGAGTTGTATCTTAAAGTATATAGGGCACATAATACGAAATAGAAATTACGAAACACAGCCATCAATAATCCACGGTAGTATACAAAGCTACCGAAAACTGGGACGAGGCGGCAAATCATGGCTAAAATAAACTTGGGAATGGTACATAAGTCCCTGCTTAAAGCATCAGTGGATAATATGAAGATTGCCATTATGATTGCCTACTTCCGGTTGGAGAAGACACCTTAAAAAACCTTTTTCAACATGATTATGTCTAATCGGCTCTCGTCTGTATTCATTTATTACATTTTAATTATTATGTCCCCTTGTAAATATGACGTTAAAAAAATATAGTTAGTTATCACTGCATTCTCCCTTCGGAAACTGCTTTATTCTTTAATTCCTCTTTTTCTTCCTTTTAATTGCTATCGCTAACAATGACACTTAACAGAACATCACAAGTTTTCACGGAATACCTAAGTACCTAATCTTAATTGTACTTTCACTTGATGTATTCAAAGTAGGCTTTTACGTCGGTGGAGTTTTTTTTATAATTATTAATGTATTTTAGAGTTGTTTTGTTGTGTATTAAAATGTTGAACAAAGTGTTCTGCCGACGTCATTATCTTTTGTGCGGCCTCGGCGAGGGCTCTCCACACCATCCATCTTGGCTTAGAAATCAATTAAGGTATTTTGATAAAATTTAATTTAAAAGGTGTTTAGGAATGTTGTGGGAGTTTTTTTATGAAATTTACTGACAAAGAAAATAGGTCAGAAGGGTGGTGTCGACGAAAATGTTCGTGAACAACACTAAAAGTAATAACACCTCGTAATGCAGTATCACAGTTATATTTTAACTACACCTTTACCTAAGTAGTAAAAAAATGATAAATGAAAAATAAATTCGAAAGTTATAGTAAAGATTTTGTAAAAATCTTTCTATTTCATATCGCATAACCTAAAAAAATAAAAAAAGCCTGTCAAGGATAAGTCAGACTCACCCACCGAGTGTTCCGTATAAATTATGTACTTAAGAAAGTGCTATATTTGTTCATGATACATATACAAATCTATAAATATTCAATATATTTATATATACTGTATTACGTATACCATATAATCTTATTTACTGATGCTAGTAACACCATGTAGTAACACAAACCCTGTACAATCAAGAAAAAGCATTAAATTGCACAAACAGCTAGACCAAACCCCTGTTCCTAACCTTAATTATTAGTCTGTAAATTGAAAGTGCTTTCCGGGTCTGATCAGCAGAAGTAAGTAATGAAAACTATATTGTAAAAAGTTCATTGACCTAAAACTATTATGTATTGCCAAATTAAAATATTCGTACGCTGCCGAGACCATTTCAGTCGCAGCCCCACCCACGCTTCCTCTTGTATTGGTAAGGTCAAGTCCATAAAATTCTCCTTCTCGCCTACACAAAGGTTCATTAAGAACATTTCAACATCAAAGCAAGGACTACAAATCTTTCCCAATTATATATTTATTATTTGTCTCGAATTTCAAAGTTCTCTGTTATTTAAATGAAAAGGGTTTCTATAACCCTCGAGGTGATTCTTTTACAAACTTTGTCATGCATATTAATGGGGAGATGCTAGATGACAATCTCTGGGACATTATGATTTTTATATAATACAATCAGATCACAAGCAAAGGCTAAAAAAGAACAAAGAAACCATTATTTGGTTAAGAAAGAAGTTAATATAGAGACGACCAATGTAGAATTTGATTGATCCTCTCACCAATTATTATTGATCAAAATAAGATTATTTATTACATGCTCAAAACCTTTGAGTGTTGTTTTAACATTGTCCCTTTTAAGCCCAAGACAATGATGATAATTAAAGATTTCTTTTGTTATAATTCAGTAAAATCTCAAAAGACGACCGTCCGTTCCACAATCTCAATTCACGCTGAAAGAAATTTTATGTTTCGAACTTCATGTTTTGTGAAGAAATTTTAAAAAAATATATGAGATCTCGATTATGAGTTTCTGTTAACTGGACAAATGTTTTTTGGTTAAGTCATTAAGATCATCCGCCATCGGAGAAGTTACAACGAAGGTCTCTTAAAGGTTCTAGCTTTATATTATTGAAACAGTTCACTGGAATTTTTTCAAGAAACAGGACATGGTGTTAAGTAGCATACGATCTCGTCCAGCAGTCCGGCGGTCCTCTATCTCAGACTATGTTAGCGATTATGAAATACATAAAATGAACTGATGATTCGCAAAGACCTGATAACGATACGTTACGACACGTTCTATGCAGGAACGGGTTGGTTTGCAATAGATGCGAGAAATTCTTCATCGAGATTGTTCCGTAGTGAACTTGATAGTCGGGCATGATGATAGTAATATGACATTAGTTTTTAAACACTTAGTTCATGAATATCATTATTTTTGATTCGTTAGAACAGCTTTCAAGAATATACCAATATAAATTGATGTTGCGTTATCGAAATAGGTGTTTATAAATGCTTTTACCAATCATTACAATTTTAACGTTATAGTAACTGTCAAATAAAAGGACAGGAGAAAATAAATTGTATCAAATGTACTTATACCGTAAGGTTGTTAGACTTTCTCCAGGAACTGTATGGCGCGATAAAGAACTGTATGACGCGATAAAGAACTGTATGGCGCTATAAAGAACTGTATGACGCGATAAAGAACTGTATGACGCGATAAAGAACTGTATGACGCGATAAAGAACTGTATGACGCGATAAAGAACTGTATGACGCGATAAAGAACTGTATGATGCGATAAAGAACTGTATGACACGATAAAGAACTGTATCACGCGATAAAGAACTGTATGACGCGATAGAGAACTGTATGATGCGATAGAGAACTGTATGACGCGATAAAGCAAATTGTTGTTATTTACAACGTTTTCCTTGAGGATCCAATTCCTTGAACACCTCGAAGCTGACGAAATACATCAGCATACTAAAGAGCTGAATAAATGTGCCGGCCGAGCTCCGGGCTTATGCAAACGCTCGGACGTTCAAAGCCCATTTACATGTTTTCTAAAAGCCAACTGTTTTTCCAGAAAGTTCCAAGGAATTCGGCAAAATATTCTTATTTATGCAAAGATTTTAGGAACGCCGCGACACGGGAACACGTTTGGGAGATGTTGTACGCAATTTTGTAGTTTCAGAAATGTTTTATTTATTAGTTTAACAATGTTTCCGGCACTCTTTTAACCGACATCGAAAATGGAGGTGTTCTCAATGTTTTGAACCTGAGTTTTGAGAGTTTGGAATAGTTCTTTAATTATAGTAACCGCGTATTGATCTAAGGTAGTATTCTTTCAAGTTGTTTCGGTGAGCTGGTGGTGGAACGTACGACTACGAAGAAGTTAGGGAACAATTCATTAAGAATTGTTTATATTGTATGCCAGGTCATTTAAAACACAAATAAACATTATTTTTAAAGTAAAATTTTCAAGCTTAATATTATTTCTACAAGACAGAAAGAACACTCGTCCGGGACAGTGTCGCGGCAGACACGTGTCATCCGCGAGTCTTACTTGTCTCGCAAGAGTCTCGACAGTGTGTCTATGAAGGTCGAGCTATTTTAGCAAAACATTATAAATCTATAAAATATCTTCGCATCGCTTATCGTTTAAGCTTTAACATGTAATTATGAGTTAATTATTATAAAACGATTAAGTTTCGTCAGCCAGTACAATATTGGCAGAATTAACAAAACCAATAGAATGGAATATATAAATAAATAAATGCATTCAAATAATTAACTAGCCATTAATTAATTCAATTAAATTTCAATAACTAATATTTCCGTACTTAAATATTTTAAATTGCCTAAAGTACAGGCCAAGACATCAACAACGTTGACACTGCCATCCGACTCATAGGAGAGCGCAGTCCCATATTCGTCCGATATTTGCTTAAAGCAATCAAACGACACGGACCTCTAATGATACTGAAGCGTCGGAGTAAATTCTTTTAAGATGATTCATCAAAAGAAAAAATTAATTGAAATTAAGAATATTAACTCATAATGAAATAAATTATTTGAAATATTTAAAAGTTGAGAAGTTTCTTGCGTTTCATCGTCTCCAAAGCTATATACAGCGTTATAACGATTTAAAAGAACTTAGTACTTGAGTCCGTTTAAATGAACACCTTTTTGTTTTAGATTTAAAGTCTTTTTTAATATATGCGCGTCCACTTATAAGCTACCTGTAACCAAATTCGCATCGAATGGCCTGTGTGCTAGTTTTCACGTTAAGTTAATAATGCTGCTTCAGGTCACTTCAGTTTCACACCGTTATGAAATACGCTATGAAAGTAGAAACTAAGAACAGTTGCACAGTTCGGTATGGTCGCCATAAATATAAGCGCCATCTAGTGGCTATAAACGGAACTACTCACGGCGCTTTATGAGCTGAGCTTAGGGTAGGTCTGTAGTGGGAGCGAAAAAGCGTATTCATAAAAATTTAATAAATAATAATAATAATATTCTTTCATTGACACCTCATCGTTACTTTCATCTAGCCTAATATAATTATCATTAAAAGCTTGTCTTGACGACTGAAAATATATTTAATATGATACATATTTTCATATACGGGTATAAAAATATTCATATATTAATTTAAATGGATACAAAATTAAAGATCTGAAAATCCACGAAATTCAGAATATTTAAAAGGAATAGTATTTTTCATGGACCTATTAAAACCAACTAAATATTTTGATTTTTGTTAAACATCTTAATTTCTTCATACACAATAAATCGCTAATCAATTCACACTTTGTTCGTATCTCGTCGTAAACTCTTCAATCACATTACCCTTAGTGACCTCCCCCCCCCCCCCTCCCCCCTCCAACCCCTCTCGCATCCTAGACGGCACCGATTTAATCTGCAGCCGTTCGCGAAGGCTTTTACTTTGACCATTTTATGGTCTATAATGTACTTTCGACTTTGTGGTTCATACTCAATCAGTATTGGCCAAGGGGCACAGATTTATTTGGTCTGTAAGAGACAGATTTACTAACTGTATGTTATCATACAAGTATTTCCATTTCTACTGCATGGAACCTAAATTTTACAATAAAAAAATTAAGGCTTTAATTAAGTTTAGCAAAATTTAAAACAAGCGAAGCAAGAGGCGTCAGTTTTGTATTCTTCCTTACGGTAAATATCAAAAAACTGACGGTTTAATAATCATCTCCTGTTACGTGTTCATAGAAACCAGCTTATATAGTATATATTCTTTAACCACCCGTGAATGTAGAGATAGTGCGTAGTTTCCAAATATGTAATTCTAGCTAAAGATAACGACCTGCTGTTTGTAGGTGGGTAGGTAACTTGATTTCTTGAATATTTATTTGGTTAAGGAGTAAGATTGTGTTTACAAAAACACCTTTGCATATAATGCATTATTTCGACTGTAGTTTCCCAACAAGAAGTGGTTATAGTGAGTCAATCTCAGAGCTTTTTTTATAACTTTGTAAAGAAACTTATTCGATATATATGATTTTTGTCTATTTTCAACCGTATTCACAGCGTAGATGATCTTAAAAATATTAGCAAATATTATTCGATCCATATGATCTCCTTCTACTGCTTACGATCAGGCGGTGTCGAGTTATTTGCTGTGTTTTTTATAATAAAATGAATTTTATTATCCGTGTGAGTGCACACGTTATCTTTCATCGTACGAATCGTTATGACCATCATCAACAATGTAACGAGAAACCAGAGCAACAAAAGGATCTCACTAAAACGTAATGTTACACAACAGTCCAGGTATTACCAGGACGGCCCTGGACTCAGATGCAGGAATAAAATGTTGATATCCCTTAAAACACCTTATATTAAGAGTCCACTTACAACATACGACAGTTTTTGTAGAACCCTCGTCATGCAAATAACGTTGTTTAAAATTTGAAGCTTATGAACTTACCTGAAGGCTCGTAATTCATCAACAACTTTTTGTTTGTTACAATGTTATTTACGTACTGGTCCGTGCTGGAAGATACGTCTTCAATTTTTAATTTTTCTCAGTTATTTGACTACTTTCAGATTTTCAATTAGTCCACTTATATATGATAAATGTATAGTCCCGCTCGTATGCTTTCGCAATTATTACGTGACCTGCGAATTCAATGGCCTCTTACAACTTGAGCAGTACAGTCTTCCTTGACCGACGGTGCATCGTTACTCAGAAACTCGTACTGAAAGATATTCATCTCATTTTCAAAGTTCCAAGTTTTGTGTTTGTGACATTTATTCCACTTTGTAGGACATTATGATAAAAGTAACTTCCGGTCTTTGGAAGGCTATAGCAAGCCTGCACACCCTGTGTTTTCGCCAGGTCTAAGACCCCGGTGGTGACATTCCGCTTTTTAACACATACAATTATTTTGGACTGACTGTTCTAGAGAAACACGAAACATGTTCGAAAAACCAGTTCTAGTTTGCTTACAGTATACGCGAATCATAATCATCATAAGCATATTATATAAAGGTCGTAGTTAGACCTCAGAGCTCTCATTAAACAAAGCTATCAATATTATTCATAAATGATACATTTTAGAAGTAGTGAAACTTGTATTTTAAGTTATAAATTATAATTTTAATAGAGTTGGCTAAGGATGCTCTAGTGAGAACATCAGAAAGAATGTGTGCTTTGTTCTTAGTGGAAGATAACCTTGAACTTCTCCAAAATTGTCTTTATACATGGAAGACGATAGTTTCTCGTTCGCATTAAGATTATACATCAATATATGGGCAATAGGGCTTGAACAAGGAATACAAAGGTAGAGCATTCTGTACAGACAAATGAAATATAAGAGCCGCGTTTTGATGTGAAACTGGATCGTGAGGACACAGAGTAATATATCTTTAAGTATACGTTATATTATTTTATGGATATAATAATGTAAACATCAAATGCCGTAAAATCTTGTAGTATATTAACAGTATACTTATTATAAAACAAGGTTACATACAATAAGATTACTAGTTGTAACCGCGACTTCGTTCGCGTTAATGTAAAAAAATAATAACATACCGTATTCCCTCCATCTTACAACATGGGTTCCTTTAAAAGAAGCGTGAAAAAGCACTTTTTGGGCCAGGTGAGGGCAAGGTCAGGGTGGTTAGGGCAGTATGTCGCATGCTTCACTAGCTATCTTCACATGTGCACTCCTCTACTGCTTATCATCAGGTGGTGTCGAGTCATTTGTTGAGCTTAATATAAAAAAAGGTGTGTACGTTATATTTTACTTGAGTATTTATATTAGTTAGGATTTAATTAACGTATATATTAAATTTAAATATCAAAAAAGGTAATTGTCAGTCAACCTTAAAGAATAGACATATGTCACCACGGAACTTTTTAAGAACTTTTAAATGAGAACTATTCCGGCAGACATGATTTTTACGAAACTTTACCGGTTTACGTTACGTTAACCGTTTACGCTGCGCACGCGACGAAACCTGTGAAAGAGAATTTTATCATTCCCTTTCTTGTAACATTGATGCTCAGCTCCTATTGGTCGTAGCGTGATGTTAGATAGCCTATAGCCTTCCTCGATAAATATACTTTAATAACATTAAAATAATTTTTCAGTTTGTTCTCTCTGTCTGTAGTTCTTGAGATTAGCGCGGATATGCACTTGCTCCCAATGTATAAATGATAGCAGAAAATCAATATGTTGCTCGGCAGCTGTGTCCGAGGCTGCCGTCCATCAGGAAACAACCAACAAACAAATTAAAAAGCTATTTAGCACATAACTCACCCTCGTTCAGTTACGTAAATGAACTCAAGTACAAAGTTTTAAAATATTATTATTTGACGGCCGTCTAGTCGAGTGGCCAGTATCTCTGTATACTCAACCACAGGACCCGCGTCCGAATCCCGGTAGAGGCAGATATTTGTATGATGAGTACGAATATTTTATTCAAGAGCCACGGATGTGGTTAAGTTTATTAAGTATATTTATCAAAGTCAAAGTCAAAAATAACTTTATTTAAATAGACTTATTTACTAAGCTCTTTTAAATCGTCACAACAGGGAATATGTATGAGAAAACAAATAAATATAATTATAAAGGCAATAGTCATAACTTTAACTGGGTATCAACCGGTTAAAGTTACGATATAAACATGTTAAGATCTAAATTTCTCCGATACCTAGTTTTCATAACTCAATCCCTTAATGATGGTTACTTATTAGGCTAGATTATAAAATATATAAATATTTATATATTTATCTATGAAATATCTTCCTTGATATTATAAAGGCTGTTGTCACAGTGATACTTACTATAACAACCTGTAATAACTACGACACAGAGAGATTTGATAAAATAAGCTTTTTGGGTTCACATAGTTACGGGCTACACGTAAAATCCCCTTTATATTTCGAAACATCTATCGTCTGTTCAAAACCTTTACATAATAACTAACATTATTTTAAATTAGCTATCAATATTTCTTCTCAAAATACAGCGTTATGTTCTCCCATAACATTCCTTGTTATCAGCTCGCTACCTCGCGCACGACATAACGGAAAATATTACAAAGGTGGTAGGTTTGTATTAGCAGAAATTTATCACCTAAAGAAAGATAGGGGAGCATAGGGAGATGTGGCAGTTGACGGGCCAAGTAACATGTCTATCATAAAGTTCTACTAATAATAATAAAAGGAATAAACATAAAAATAATGCTGATTGAATTGAAAAACTTTATTCCCATTTACGATATTGGGCCACTGATACTACTTCATCGTGTGTGTAAATTTTGTGTACATTCGTTGCTTTCAATCTTGCCCAATTACAATTTCATAATCAAACTGATTTCAACGGAAGCAGGAATTATTATTTGTTTTAGGTCAAATCAAATACAGATAGCTAAACTAAATTTAACATCACCGTAAGTTAATTAATGCAGTCAAAGGGTGAAAATGAAAATTTTCATGTATGAACAAAGTGGTTACGGCGAATATACGTTGTTTACAACAATAATCAATAAGCACTCACGAGTAATTTAAAAATCAGACGTTAATAGAAAAAAAGTTTGCTCGGTATATCGATTATTTATACTCTTTAGCAAAATCAAAGTAACAAAAAATTTAGTTTTTAAGACTTTTATGTGAGTGGTTGCTTTTTGAGGCAATGTAAATTGAGTATTTCATTCAATAATAATAAGGAAGTTCATAGGGTTTTCCGTAGCTATAATTAGTAAAGTTTAAAGTTAAAGCTATAACATTAACCTGTTTAGCTGCACAACCCTGACATTATAAATTTTAATTGCCTCAAGATTCTTGTGATTGAATAACAGCTCAAAAATTAAAACAATAAACTCTTAAATATACCCCGTGTCTGCGTTTACCCCGTTCTCCCCTATTTATCGGCTCTAGTGGCGGCAGGAGGCAGTAATGTGTCACTCTGTACAAAGAGGGTCGGGATATTGGAGCATTTCGTGGTGTCGCCCGCCATTAGTTCTAGCGCCGAATGCTGATACCTTTTATTTGTGTGCTATTTCTTGTGTTTCTGAAATGGTTACAGCTTACAATCTGGGCTTGTAATATAGAAAGGCAACGAGTACTTAAGGTTAGCTATACTGTGCTTGTTTTTTTTATTATTACTTATAACGGGGTAGATTTTGGCCTGCTACTCACTTATTAAGTGATGCCAACGCTGAAGATGGAATCAAGCTACACTTGAATTCCTCGACAACAGAGGAACTGGTTATCTTACCTACAACTACCGGAACCCGACAATGCTGTGAACATGGAGTTTTGGTAAAATGGTGGTAGTTAACCAACGGTGCTTAGAAAAAGCCTGACTGCTAACTAAGCCGATAAGAAAATATCTGGGCCCACAGAGAATTGACCCAGGTGTTCTGGCACACAAGCGATTATAAGTATATTTTAAATTTAAGCCCAAATATTAATCAAAAGTATTTATATAACATAACCTTTATTGTTATGAGACTAAGATTCACGAATTATCAAAAAAGTCTTAATCCCAATGTTTTTTTTGTATATGTACATGAAGCGTCGATCAGCCGTTAAGATAACGAAGTCATGAGTAAGCCGAAAATAATAAAAACACTCACCAGGCGAACTTTACACTGGATTACTGAAAAAAAGACACATACAGTTTAAAAATCTAACTTCTCACACTAAAGGCAGTAATATCTAATTGAACATTATTTTCTAGACTCACAGCTTCGTATTCTATAATATCTGGAAACAACTAACAAAACATATTTTCAAATTGGATAACATATCCGGAACTAAATTGAATTATTTTTGCCTTTTAAATGTTATGAAGACGGTTTTTCGATGCTAGATATATAGTTAATTTAAATTATTTGATTGTATGAGAGTTTTGTCTAATATGTGATTTTATGTAAGATAAGATAAGATAAATCTTGATTTGCTAGAATATTGTGTGTACAATAGATGTATTGTATTAAGATAAACATGCTTAAAAACCAATAAACCCAAAGTTTGTGTCTATTTTAGATGGAGTGGAGGACCCCAGGGGATTCTGTTATCATCACCATATCGCCCACAGCTGGAAATACGCCTCCCCCGAGGATCTCCAAACAAATCGGTCCCGAGCTGCCTACATCTCGCTTCCTGTACCAGAGGCGCTGCGTCTCACGTATATCAAAATTAGTAAGTTTAAATTGAATATTTTTTGACCTTCCGCTCGTATTTTGACCTTGACCTTGACTTCCTTTGTGGGAAGAAGTGAGTCAATAGCACGGTCCTATTATAATTTTATCCACTAAGTTTGTTTTTAAGAAATTTATTTTCAATAAAGACATATCTTACATAAGAATATATTTACATAATTATTGTAAGTCAGTTCCCGGTCGTATACGTAATATTACTAGCATACAATACGATTATTTAATACTAAAATAATAAAAGGAAGACCCATTGAATGCATTATCTCAATTCAGCGTATTGTTTCATCATATTAGTTATATTATTTTTGTTATTTGGTTTGTTCCTATTACTTGTGGCTCCGAGTAATCATGAACACTTCTTCATCAGATGGAGTCTCTAACACATATTTCAATTACAATTTCAAATACTTGTAGTTGTTTATACGAAATTGTGTCGTTTTAGCTGTTTTAGCTCACGCAAGAGAAGTTTACGACGGACATATAAAACAATTGCTTCTTCTTGTCAAATCTTCGTGTATAAGACGGTTAATATATACTAAGTACAAGCATACTCTGAAAACACTTCAACTGTGGGCGGTTGTCATCATCATCTACAGATTATTTAAGTCCATCTGCTGGGCACAGGCCACACGGGGGAAACATATAAGGAGTTTGGGCCATAGCATCACAGCGCTGGCCCGATGTGGCATTGTATGTATGGTATTCGAAGTACGGAGAGCTCCTGATAGCAACTTTGACTGACCAACCATAGCAAAAGTTGCTTTGTTTTCGCTATCAAAACTAGAGCGTTCGAACCAATACACTAACGAACTCCTATTATAACTTTAATGAATCAGTATATTAGTAACACTCTAACCGTTGACAAATCGGCACTTATCATGTTGTGACATTGTGAACTTACCTCAAAAATCTCAATGGGGTTTTATCCCGCATTCTTCAAAGTATTACAATTTGCAGGAAGTTATGATCCCAACAAGTGTCCTTGACTTGACATTATGAAACTTATGTTTTAGTTATAATAATGAATTCATTCCATATAACTCGCCCTAACGTTCTTACATCAACAAACAGTGGCAAAGATAATGGCAAAGACAATAATAGAAAGGAACTATTTTATGTCCCGTCCAGAGACGGGCTCGAACGGCCGGAGACCACGACATGGGGCGGTTAACACGCGACACACTGTCTCGTGACTACTGATATTTAGATCTGAGGAAACTACGATTATTGGTTATTTGTTACATAAAAAAGAATGAACCGTTTTATTGTGAGAACGAACAAAATAAGTACCTCCATAACACACAAAAAGATTCATATTGTCGTAACACAATCAGAGCTCACTATAAGGTGGTGAGTGGTCACTTGCCGTAGTTTTTCTTTTAAAAAAGCTTTTCTTTATTAGTCTATACTAATTGATTTCAACTAATTTACTATTATGTAAGATTTCTACTCTAAGAAAAAATCTACTATAAGATTCAGGAATATTTATTTAGATATTAAAAATTGGTGGATACATTGAAATGAATGTTTTAATGACAATGTCAACTTTCTATTGAGTGTCATTAGCATTTTTATTTAGAAACCACAATAATTTATATTAGTAGTTTTATTATTGACTGTAGACTGTAACAAATTTCAAACAATTCACAATGACGTGTGAAGGGAAGGACATGTTTCTGTCTGTCCTACTCCGATGTCTCACATATAATAGAAATAACAGTTTTATGCTGAGGTCATATAAATATTTCAATCATAAAATGAATGAAGGTAGTCGTCTTGATCGTTTTCAGGGTAGTGCATGTCTATCAAGGAACCTTCTAGCAGAACGTTCCTGGGACAGTCTGAAAAATTTTGTTGTTATTTTGTAAACTTAAAATTTTCTTATTGAATGCTTATGTATGTGTAGAAGATGGTTCATTGTGAATGTTGCCGTAAGCTTTAAAAAATAATATTAATAAACAATACAATAATATATACAATTTAAATATAATGTTCCTTTACTTTTCAACCGTGCATATTGAAAGCAACTGAAGAACGTAAAGAAATACCTCAAAATTATAGAAAACTTGGCGGTCAATGAACCTTTTGTGGAGCCAAGAATAAAGTTTATACAAAGTAAACTCAATTATTCGGTTCAGTAACTTTACAGATTATTATGCGTAAATTGTAACAAGTAAATGAAAGTAAAATGGCTCGTGGCCCCACTCCACATGAAACATGTATATCAAAGACATTATTGTTACGACAACATTACTTTTATTAAAAAGCGATGAATTCGTTTAAGGTTTAAGGTTTAGTAATGCACAGACCTACTTTGATCAAACTTTTATTAAAAATAATGATACAATTTTTGGTTTTCGTGTTCTTGTAGTTGCTTCTTTGATTTTTAAGTAACAACAAAATATTATTCGTCAAACATAATAACTCCATCGACACCATACAAACTCATAGTAAATGTCGTGCACGACCAAAATTCAATCTCTTTCATTACCGATTAAAAAAGAAAAATATCGATGACGTCATTTAATTGTTTTCAAAAGGATATTGTAAAAAAATTAATAATGGTAAGAAGTCATTAAATGATTATTTCCTCCTTTTTATACATTTATAATAGAATACAAAAAGATAAGTTACTGTTTCTTGTAATTATGTGGACATCAACCAATTTAAAAATAAATCCAAATGTAATGTTTATAAATTTTGTTAAAAGCGTTTTTTTAGTAAACTTACGACTAACCTTCGCAACATAACACCCAAAATTGTGAAATATAATGTTTCATACAAAACTAAATTTAATTAATTATTATTTTGATTTCGTGCTCAGTTTAATTTTATTATGGTTTTTATTAAATCCTCTCTATTTGATTTTGATTTATTACCAATTACTTCAGGATGTCTGCACATGAAAGAAAAGTAGTTATAATAAGAAATCATAAAATAACAGAATTCCTTACTCTCACACCTATCATCTAGCCCAAATTAAGCATCATTAAGATTGTGTTATAAATACCGACATAACTAAAAAGTAACATGTATATAAATATCTGAAATATACTAAATATAAACCTTGTATTTGTCTTTCAGTACAATTGATCACGCTATTACCAAATGGAGCAAAGTAAGAGCGATATTTAGTTATTTTCTTAATATTTCATTTCACTTCATCGAAGCATGTCATTAGGAATTGTAGGTGCTTATTATAAAGTCCTACAGAACATTTTGCAATAACATGAGTCTCGTTCCTAAAATTGAATAACATATTATTTTAACTGTTTTTAACTTTTAGTTACTAAAGAAAAATAAAACGTTATTTCCAGTCATTTTTATCGATAACATATTGATACATATTATCATTTCCATGAAAAACTCCATCATGCAGTCAGACCCGCGGGCAGACGTTAGTGTTTGAACAGGGTTACGTTAAAGAAGCCCAAAGAACGTATAATAATGGTGACTACAAAGCGTCGAACCCTTAACAAGGTTGTAGCACGAATCGGACTTCAGTACTGAAGGTTCCGTCCAAATTTGTAAGTTTGTATCCAGTTAGTTTTTTTCAAAATGATTCCCGAAGATACTAAATTGGACGGAATATGTGTTTTTGTAGTTACTGAAATGGGAAATCAACCTTTTTTCATTTAAGAAAAATTCAGTTTTATGGATTTTTTTAGTTTACCTGAATTTTTTTGCCATATTTTATGAATCTTAATTGTCAGTATTTTGTATTGCAAAGATTAATTTTTATACAGACTCAAGGGATTTCCGTCTTGGGTCTGGTATTTAATATAATTTATTGAGTCATGTCAAACGCCAGGGAATCTCTCGACACTTAAAAATCAATTGTGTCCACCAAAGATGGACGAAACAAACACCTTATAAATTTTAAATTTATCCTCTTGAAGCACGGAACCATGGAATCTGAAACTCCAAGTCAAGTCACAAACACAGATTGTTAAAAAGTATTTCGTTAGATATTTCGAAGAAAACAAAACGTTCAACGTGTTATTTAAATAAATAAGCTTCAGTAAAATAAAAAGGAGGGATTCACCCAATTACTAATGTAGCAGCGACGGCTCTGCTAGATGACAAAGATATCATGAAAGTTACGTTATTTCCTAGCAACAAGTCAACATTATCATTCAAAAAGTAAATAATGTCATAGTCAAACATATATCGCTACTACCAAAATGGCAAGTCTGGGGCAAGAGATGTCAATGCCTTCCATGTTCAGAAATTACTCTGACTACCTTCCTCTCCACACTAAAACACAGCGAACTGTTTCACGGCCCAAATACGGCTTTTACTATTTTTTACAACCCTGAATGCTGGTCCACCACCAACTAGAATCAAAACAAATTTCTTGTGCAGCCAGAAGGTTCTAGGAATTCTTCAATACGAAAACGCTCTTTTAAGCGTCGCTGAAACAAGGATCTCGGGACGGCGGTAGATGATGAAGTAAGCGGAAGATTGAGGCATGGAATTAGAAGATTAAGATTTTGGCTGGATTCAGCTCGTATCATTTGGGGGGTATTCTTTTAACTGACTTCAAAAAAGGTGATTATATGTTTTAGTGTATGTATTAATTCTTATTTATTTCATAGAATATACTTTGGAGATAGTTCTATTGTCACCTAGTCAGGATCTGATGACCTTCAAATATGACGCACGTATTAGGTGTATTATATTTTTTTCTAAAGCTTTCCGAATTTTGTGAACTAATAATATTTGGTAGATTTCTTAATTTGATTGGAGGGTAGTTTAATATACTTGCAGTTATCTTTGAGTAATCCTTCCACGTTTTCTCTATATACCCTCACGCGCGCGCACACTAGTGTGAACAGTTGTTCTACAGTACGATACGAGTGAACGCTTCATGACTACTGATTGTTACGCCCACGCTTTCTAATTGTGAAAAACTCATCGAGTAGTGCTTGCTACACCTCCGGGGATTCTCCGGAGGAAGTGACTGCTCAAATACAAAGGTATCTGCGCATTTTCCCAAATACTTTTTCCACGGTACATTCTCACTTGTTGTTCGTCCAAAACCACCCATAGATAATTGCATGTCTATTGTCTAACAAGTATTTTATAAACCAACCAATAGCTTTTTTGATTTGGATTTATTGCGTTTATATATTTTTTTATTTATGACATTGAGACCAAGGGAAAGAAGTTTAATATCGTGACAAAGAGGATCACTTTATTATGCGGTATATAAAAATGCACTATCACAACCATTACAAGTCATGTTTGTTAAAATTCCACGGGGCTTTGGGATCTATATGGCTATGGGGCTATGGCTATGGGCTATGTTCCACAAATATCCCAAATGATGAGGGAATTACCTAACTCGCGTGTGTGTTAAATAGATCTCCTTGCTTTCTTTTATAAAACAACATAAAAGTAAAAAACAAATTAAGTTTCTCAATATCATAAAGTTCTTAGAAACATGTCAAGTAGAAAATTGTAAGAATAATATCGCTTAATATTTAATATTTAATAGGACATTATAACAAAACATGAAACGAAACGCTAAAAGTCAAAACTCCGGGTCCGTGTCAAAGAGTCAGCGATATTGTAACTTATAATTACGAGGAGGCTGCGACCAGTCTTCTGCTCGGACAAATGGAAAGTTGTTTCTTTACATAACTTAGCAATTCTTGAATACTTACAATAATTTATGTTCTACTTTCTGAACGAGAGACATCACTAACAGATACAGAATTGAAATCTATCCATACAAATATAATTAAAACCAATTTGGCATGAAATCCTGTTAAGTTAGAGGCTTCCTCAAACATACGCGCGGTCATTCACTCCGGCCAGCGGCCAGCGGCCAGTGCTATACTAAGCTACCGGAGACCAAGCAGACACATGGAAGTATAAAGCCTAATTTTAAATTTGAATATGTTTATTTCTCGGCATATAACATGTAATTATAGTACCGTATAGGTGGAAGGTACGCTAGGTTTACATGTTGTTTCCCTCCTTCATATAACATGGGTTCTTTTAAAAGAGGCGTGAAAAAGCACTTTTTGGGCCGGCAAGGTGAGGGTGGCTAGGGCAGTATGTCGCATGCTTCACTAGCTATCTTCACATGTGGACTTCTCTACTGCTTATCACCAGGTGGTGTCGAGTCATTTGCTGTGCTTTTTATATAAAAAAAATGTGACGCCCTGCAAGGGAAGACATTTTAAGAAGACTTACCTTAGTAAGTACAGTTTACAGTTTTATATAACAACTTAAAATTACCTATTTTATTTTATATTATGTTTATAACAAAAAACTATTGTATATTATAATAACACTTGTTTATGTGAATGTTATTAATAAGTGCAAAAATTTCGGACTTTTTATTTATTTATAGGGTCAGGTAAGTAATTCTTATTACCATACTATGGGGACTAGATGTAACCAATTATAATTTAAAGATGGGAACTTTTAGTTCATTTTGATATCAGTTATTTTCAAATTTACATGCTTCCAGTATGTAACTAGATGAACGGGTAAGTATTTTATTTTTCTGTTTATGTTTTATATTTCTGTTATTTTTCTTATTATTATTATTTTATTTATTAAGTTCTACATGATTCCATGTCATCAATATTAGTCGAAAGATGGAAGGGACCGGGACCACAGACGAACTGGCTATCGTACCTCCAACTGCCGAAACTTAGGTAAGATGGTGGTAGCTAGCCAGGCAGATTTAGTAAAAGCCCTAACACCTACAAAACCGAGCTGAAAATTTTGCCCCTACTGGGAATTGAACTCCAAGCCTCTAGATCTGAAGTAGATAGTCATAGTCCCGACACCACAGAGGCGGTACAGGTTAAGTATTTAAATTTTAATTTATTTTTTCAAACTATTTTTTCAGATTTATAAAATACCTTCAAGTTGTTTAAATTGAAAATTTTAACAGATCTCTTTCTTTTCAAAAATAACTCATAAAGAACATGGACGTCGTTTATAAAGTGTTCATTATTCAATCGTGGCATCAACTCAGCATTTCCATAAAATGGCTCCAGAAGCGGACACAAGCAACGCAAGCTGAACTACGGCTCAACTTTTATTGGATGGCCAATATTAGTGCTGCGAACTATGCTTACGTGGGTATTTCACCGGCCGATATTAAAAAAAATTATAACATTTATATGATGGGATGGTATTTACTGGAGGCAAGCTTACAACGGCAGCTCGAGCTGGAAATTTAAGTGCAGTTTTGGCCTAAGAACAATACTAATAACTGATTTCAAAACATTTTGACTTATTACGTACTTTTAATTTTCAAAAGTACTTTAAGCATTATATTTTATAGTTCTTGTTACATATAAAGCTATAGATATAGGTAGGCAAGAACGCGGGCTGCGTTCGCTCCTCATTTGACTAATAAATCAGTATGCTTGCTTACCAGTTTGCTTCTTAGGTATCTAACAGTTTTTTTAAGTCCTTCACTTTCTAACTAATAGTGAACAAGTTTTATGTATAGACATTATTTTTGTCTTTTTGGTGCTTTTTTATCTGCTTTATGTACGTTAGATTTAATCAATTTATTTAATAAATTTTCAAGGTCAAAGTCAGATCGAGTTTTCCCAACCAAATAAGAACCACTGCGTCTCCACAATTCGCGACAAAACAAAAATCACCAATATTAGTTTTGAGAGAAGCGTTGAGAATTTCTAATAACATTCCCTCAATACACTCGGAGTTCTATTGTATTAGCAGAACAAGTCGTACACGTCCGACAACTTTCGAGTCTGGGAAAGAAAAACAATAACAACGAAAATATTATTTCTTAGTGTTTTATTTTATTACGAAAGGAATTTTCAAAGTAATGTTAGATTATGGTACGGCATAAGACCAACTCACCGTGAACATAGCTACAGTACCAGTGGATACGTTAATCACTCACTAAATTACTCAACCAGAAGCCTCTCTAATTTCGCCCATGATACAATTCGATATGTACAATGCATGGGAGGTATTAACAGCTCGTATCGCCAAAATGTCGATTGACATGCAATATGAAGTGATTCCTTTTGTTGGCGCTTAATAAGGCATGGTAGCTAGAGGACTGCTCGCTTTCTTGACATTTACGACGACGTTCATTTCTTCATCGGCCTATATATGTTCCATTGCTGGCCAGAGGTGTTCCTACACAGGTGAGATTGAGCCTTAACACCAGCGAGGAAGCAACAACTTATAACGGTAAGTTAAACAACTTAGCAAATTGAGTTGTTAAATGTAGTAGTATTTCCTTTTTAATATAGTAGTAGAAGTAGATTTTTAGTTTACAGCGACCGATAGCGTGACAGCGACTAATGCGTGTTATACTTGTAGAGGTATAAGTGTATATTTGAGTTTATGTGTGTGTGTGTGGAAGATGGTGGAGATCCCAGAGAACTACAAGTTCTATAAAATCGTTCATTTCATGAATTTTTGGAAAATTATTTTTGAAATAAGTTCCAATGGATTCTGGGGTTATAAATGGTGTTACCAACCAGATTTGGTTTATTTCTTTAGATTTATTATTATTTATTCTTAAACTTTGCCAGTTATATTTCGAGTGTGTTGACATTTTATTTTAATATGAACGTGCATTTTGTTTCATTCGATACCAACAGTGATTATTGAACAAATAAACCCCAGCTGGTTGTTAAATACAGGATGTATTTAACAACCAGCTGAGGAAGGTAACCTTTTTATGACAATGCTAAGAAATTATATTGTTTAATAAAAATATTATTTATATTATTATTAAAGTACTTTTTTTTACATTACATTGAAATAAATTACTTTCCTTACAGATAGATATTATTGTATCAAGATAAAGACACCGAATAGAAAAAGACAAATGTAATAATAATGTTTGGGCAACCGTCAGTTGTCTCTCATCATATCTATGAAGTCTCATAATCTATGAAGTCGTTATCTCTCTCGTCGACTATTCGACCTCGTGCTAAACTGATTTAGGTAATAAAATAATATTGGTTTATAGAAAAGACGCCTAATAATACGAAATGTAAGGAGTCTTATACATAAATCCACACCCTTGTCAATCATCATTTCCAAATTATAAAAAATTTACCAGTACAAAAAAAAACTATTGATATCTGTTACCATACATAATTATCAATTAAGGATCTGAATACTATTGACATATATAATTGAAATATACATTGATACATTGTATAGAAATAATTTATTTAAAATTATTATTTTAGTACCATTAAAATTTCTTATAATTAATAAAATGTATTCGCATGCCACGTTTGGTTAAATATGAGAACCTCAATGTACTAACTTACATACAATAAGATCATATGTACCATATTTTTGGCCAATACATTATTATTATTATTATGAAAAAAATGTATATTCCAAGCGCGATCCAACGACAAAATGCACCAAAGCGAGCTATGCACTCGTAATTCATGAAATGTTTGCACTGAAAAAAATAAAATATTTCCCCAACCTTTGGCTGCCCTCACTCCGTTGCCAAATTACATTGCAGTTGAAAGCTTGCTAATTTACGAGTGACCGTGCTTTGTGCGGATTTGTACCTCCCTTTGATTCTGTTTGTCCAATAATTCTCGGGTAATTGTATTGTTCTTAAATAATCAAAAATAGCGTAGTATTCACTCTGCTGTTGTTTGAACCCAGGTCATCTGATTAAAGAAAGGTGGCTCCATATACTAACATTGATAAATAACTTGACGCTTAATCTAGATTTTATGTAACTAATACTTGACTATACGTGTACAGATAGTTATATACATTTTACAAAATGATGGTGCACAATTGTTTTTAAATGGTAGCGGTGGAAGTCAGGCACGTATCAGTAGTACCAGTTGTCGCTGAGGCGCTTCCTATCCGATGGCAGATTTATGCCTTCCGCTCGATCTGTCTGAGAACCTCCCGTGGCCATGAAACCAGAGGATTTATTGCTGAACAACTACTGTTATTTTCCACCCTTTGACTATATTTATATACTTTGATAAATATCTTTCAAACGTTGCTATAACAACACAAACCTTGATGTTTATCAGTCACCATAACATATAGAATTACGTTCTCAATGATTTCTTAATAATTATTGATTTTTAGTAATTTAAAGTCAAAGTACTTGAAAACACAATAAGAGATATAAATTAATGTTTAAATTGTATCTTTGGTGGGATCTTATTAAATATATATGTTAGCAAAATGAACACAAATACTCAACACTATGTCAATTGCTATAATCTTTTCTTTATAAAATTTATATCATCTGAAAACTTATCTTATCTAGCGAATGAATGCTGTCTTGTGTTTGGTAATCTTTTGCTATTTTGAATCGATATAGATTTGCTAATTGCACAAGTATTAATAAGTTACTAATATACCTCCATAAAGTCCGTCATTTTGCAAGTAATTGCAATGTAACGTCAGACAATTCTGTTTCCATTTCTTGTGAGACAAAACTTAAAAGAAAAGATAACAGTCATTTCACATTCAAACGCATGTTTTTGTATATTTTTCTAAAGATCTTATTATTGTGACAGACTGTAACTTTTCTAAATACTTAACACAAAAATCACCGTAACATCATTAAAACAATTTAACCGACTTTAGAAAAGGAAGTTTTTAATTCAGTTGTATGTGTACCTGAAAATTACGTCACTAACAGAACTATTCGGTATTTGACATGATGTACTCCCAGTTTGGTCCCATTTAAATCAAAGTCCAGTTCTGATGATGGGAAGAATAAGGTGTCAACAGAACTCCACAAGTTTATACATACATGCATATAGTGGTATTAGTATTTTTATGAATAATGATGGGATGGAATCGATATCAGCTAAATCGAGATATTTAATTCAATATGCTCGTATTGTTCATAGTTTCTTATCGCGAGTTTCATGTTTTTTTAAACAAGCAACAATCATACAGGCAAGTGGACAATACTGAAGGTCACCCATCTAACTTTGACCTTAGAAACTAATCGCTTAAAACTGTGAAAACAGTTTTGAAGTTTTCTATGAAAGTTTTATATTTAAGTAATTATTTTCTTACTATCTACATTTCTTTCTCACGTGCTTGGAGCTGGCTGGCCAGGGCAGCGTATTGTCTCTCACGTGTATTGTCCTAACAAAACATTTCTTCCAAGACACATCGCTACAGTGTTTCAGTCCTTTTCCTTTGTTGAACGACATTTCTCCGCTCATTTAGTGGTCCAACGTGAACTTGAGAGGGCTCCCTTCCCTTCCTTCATAATACTTATCAAGGGATGACTTCCTCGTAATAATGGATCATAACGATGATATGTCCTCGCTCCGCTCCCCTGACTCCTGGTTACAATACAAAGCAAAGTATCCGGGAAAGACTTTTTTATTATATTATTGTTTAGCTAATGACATATTCTTTTCGAGAATAGTAAATAATACTAGTATTTTTTGCATAAAATAAAAATAGACGAGGGTACTTGACCTTTTTAGGTTTTTGTAACTAGAATTGGACAACATGGCGTATCTAACAAAATGGAACCAATTGCTCAAAATAGCATGACAGTAAATATTATTTCAATATTAAAACTAACACTAGTATGCATATTTCCAATTAACCCGCTACCTACTACCGCTTCGACGAATTAGTAGCTGCAGAGAAGAAACGGCGCAAGAAACTCTCAGCCTTTAGTATTTATAATGACATTTACAAATTACTTATGTCATTATGTATTAGTATTACAAACATACATGTTTTATTGTACAGTGCAATCAAAAATCTATTTTTAAATATCGAAAAATATAATAAATAAGTGCAGAGAAGCAAATTATAGTGGCCACAAATTTAAATGTACAAATATTTTGTTTGTCGATACATGTGACTCACAGTCTGCCGGCTTATTTACCATCCTACTCATTTGATAATTAAAATTATAATAAATAATCTAATTTCTTTTAAATTGCTTCATGACAAGGTAGGACATCACTATGACGCCATAGTCCAGTGGAAGTAGAGCTGTGAATTACTCTCCGCTACATAAGCTGTTAAAATATAAAAGTTAATAATCATATTTTTATTCACACCTGTTATTTAGCCCAAAGCAAGCACTAAACTTTAAATTACGTAAAAATCATTTTTAATTCTGAATATATTTTAAATAAATCATAAAATGGTCGACCCACTGCTCACTGGTTAGTGAACACGGTCCCCACTATAACACTCGTCTCGTCTCTTGGTACTTGCAGGCTACGTGTCTCACTGAGAGCCACATATCAATTACCGTTGGCAATCACGACTACATGTCACAGACGAAATGTCTGCGCGTATCTGTACATTTTTTCGTTCTACCTGAGAAAAGAGAAAGCGGCTCTCAGCTTTCTCCTTTTTCCTTTTTCAAATATAATTTATCTTCCGAGAGCCCCGTCATTGTTGAAGATAATACTTTACTCATGGGGTTTATGCATTATGAAAATACTTATTTTATTAGATTTAACAATAACTGCAAAGAATTTCTTCATTTTCCTCAAATTAAACCATTTGATTATCATTGAAGAGTTTTAGATCAAACTTTACAATGTAATAATTAAACGATTGACGTCAAACGTCCATCAAAGTTTGTCCTCGTGTCCCGGGAGCTGACGGCCGCTAACTACCTAAATGGCCGTCAAAGCGACTGCTAGCGGACCACTCAACAACTTACTACAGTTGACGACAAAATTCATTTGACAATTTTCATCTGGGGACCTCGGCGGTCGATGTAATGAGACAGGATGTAAATATTTGTCGTGGAAGAATTCTTGGGTTTTCAATTTAATCTTGAGGAAAGTTATTATTGTATATACCAAGGGTAAATAATAACTTAGTGTCTTTGTGTCCGACCATGTGTGTAGGTAATAATAATAAATCTGTGATTCAAAATAGGAACCTTTACATTTAAACATCACACTTAATTTAAATCAGTTAACTGTTTCCTTTCTATATATTTTTTAAATTGCTTGATGTACAATAAATATATACTATATTATATTCTTAAATATTTAGTTGTGTTCTCTTGCACATATTGGTTGTACTCGAAATGAATAAATATTTTTTCTTCCTTTCACATCATCAGAAAGATTTGAAAGATATTTATATAAAAAGACATGTCTTGGAGCGAGGATCGAATGCGAACCTATGACCTTTCACTTAACAATAAGATGCTGATGAAAGCCCTGTTAGTTTTTTTAAATAATTCTAAACAATTAACAAAACTATTATTACAAATACTATATATTGGGTAATTAAGGCAATCTTTTGTTGCTTCTAGAACTGAGTCTAACAGACAGTCTAACCGTTAGTTCAGTGATAACTCAAAGTTATTGGGGCGTGTGATTTACGCCCGTTTAAAGACAGTTTGATTTATTTCTGGTTGCACCAGCCGCGGCCCTTCGATTGGTGGCTACATTGGCCGCCACTGGACCGCTTGCTATTAATCACCTTCAACCAGAACAATTTCGATATTGCGAAGTAAAACTTGTTAGAATAGTAGAATATGAAATCGAAACGACTTTCGCTATGGTTGGTCCTTGGATGGGTCAATCAACATATATGTCCCAAAGTACGTTGGAGTTGGGCTTAGAATGACTGAAAATGGAACTTGAGGGAGCTTATAATAATTATGATAATTACTTCTAGACCCTAATCATGCTGAATAATCCTAGAAATTTCATTACTCGATCAATTCACGACTACTTAATAATAATAACTATTTATCCATGGCCTGTATATAAGGTCTAAGTTCCATACAACCATCTGAGCGTCAATCCACACTTGACCCGGCACAGTGACAAGTGACCTCTCTATAAAACCTTTACCTTGTGTTGATCAATCACTTTACATCGCTCATTATTGTTTGAGCTAAGAGTATTACCATAGAGTATTAAGAGCACGGCCGCGTCACTCGTTAGCCACAGTTTGACCAACTTTTTAGAAAGCTACCTCCACTTTTAAAATAACTAATATTAAAGAAATTTTTTTACGATTACTAAATTGTTTAGTTACATACAAGAGTGATTTAAAAATAAAGATAATGGGAAAAATCTTAAAGACATTTTTTGTTAAAGTTCGTCTAACTAAAGTGCCTATTTAAAACATATTTATTTCATATGTTTTATTTATAGGTGTTATTTGTAAAAGTTATAAAAATAAAGTCAGAATTCAAACTTAACTTTAAGGTACACTAGCGCGTAAATAGTCGGATACACACAAAGTTTAATTTCATCATATATGAAGTAGTTAGTATTAGTGTTATTATTATTATTACTATTCAGTTATAACTATGGATTTAAAGTGACATTTGTCATATAGTTTAACCTACTTAGTTAAAGTACTCCTTCCCAAAATGGAGGAAAATCAAAATCGAAGAAGTTTTATTAAAATCTGTATAAAAAAAATAACTCCAATCGCCAATGTATCCCTTCTGTTGGTACGTGCTCTACATAATCGGGTCACGAGGTGCCTACATATGAACATGGGCCTTAAATTGAAAAGTTTTTACAGGTTGCTGTTGCTGACGACGTCGCGCGACAAGAATAATGTGCTCGATTTGTTTAAAACTTTGTCGCTAATTCATTGTTACTTGGGAAAAGGTTTAGATGCTCTCTACCATTTCTTTTTGTTCATTCATTCATTCATTCAATAGCTAAGAAGTTCATGTCTGTCTATGTCGTCATAATCAACAGACCTACCTACATGGAAGACACACATGACTAGCTTGGACCACTACTCCACCACGCCGGCCGCATGCGGCTCGGTGGGTTAAAGCGATTGGCGTCAGAACCGACCGGAGCTGAAGTCCGGAAATTTTGATTAACCTATCTAGCAAACATCAGGGATACATCCAGCAAAAGTTGCCGTGTCTGTTGATGTGGCGTTATGGTTTTTACAAAATCAAAACCATAACGCATCGTCTACGTCCTTAACCTCAAAAATAAATAAATTAATAGAAAATCTTTAAATTTATTTATGAATTTCATATTTATTTTTCATTTATAGTTAGTTACAACTGCATATCCTAAACTTCATAACTGTATGTAAATATCTCGACCAGACGGTCGTCAAACTTCTAACATAATTATATTATACAAATAGCACGTATCGTCAGCATACATTAAGATAGCAGTTTTGAATATGAATGATACTTTATAATAAATAACCACAGGAAATAAAAAAGTGATCAAGTGCGAGTCGGGCGCGCCCCCCGGGGGTCCCGTAGTAGCTCCATATAATAAATATAATAGTTCAGAAATCGAACCTTGCGGTTTATTCCAAGCTTTCCTAAATTCCTTTTCTTACTTTATATAACGACTATATATTTTTATAATATAATACAGAAATGTTATGTATGTTTTCTAATGTTTCCCTTAACTTGTAGTATGAGACGGTATTACTTTGCTTGGCCAAATTTCATAGTTCTAGGTCAATGGAAATACCTCATAAATTTTGATTCCCTTGCGAGCGGTGAAATATACGTTTTTAACGGCATAAAAGGCCGTATTTCTCCTCCAGCTTCAAAAGACTGTGGACCTTAGTATATAATAGGTTTTAATTTCAACTCGATACCGCCACGCATATTGGGGATAAAGGGTCTTGGTAAACAGACAGACGAACAATAACGTAATGATAATACGGAACCCTAAAAATGCAAGTAAATATACAACTACTAAAAAAAATTGAAACAGTACTTAATGATTAAACAGTAGTATAAACTAAATGAACAGTTAAAATTATTTTATGTTTTTTATAAAAACCTTGCAAATTTTTAAAAGATTTTTTCAAATTTTAAAACAGTTCAAATAAGTCAAAACTATTTTGTGGTCAATTCCCAGTTGTTCAGCTATCTGTTACTGCTGATATATCGATCTTGCTGCACTTTTTCAAAAATAGCGTACATTTTATCCGTAACAGGATGACCAGAGTGAGATGCATCTTTGATGTCAAAATTCCCGGATTGAAAACGCTTAAACCAACTTTGTGCTACTCTTACTGACACTGCATTTTTTTTCGCGGCTTGCCTTGCATTTTTTTTTGTAATAATAATTTAAAATATATAAAATTTTTATCTATCATTAGTGTATATTGGAAATAAATGCCCCGTTTCTCTGTAGAGTTTACAAATAGCAAACTCGATCTAATAAGTATATTCTAAATTGGTATGGTAATTCAATAATTGTTGTCACCTATGTTTTATGAAACGAATTAAAGATACTCTCTGTCGCTATGGCGGCCGGCGCGCTGCAGCTCTTGCACGAGTCACGTGACTTCTTACATGACTTCTCATTGGTCGACTAACACTGGCAGACGTCAGGGCAAAGGATATAGGAAGGGATGTCAATAAGCACTATATTGTTCTTATTGTTGCTGTTTAGTTTATTTTCTATAAGAATAATGCAAAAAGTTTGTATTTAAATATAGTACTAAAATTAATTACTAGATGGCGCTACACGTTGCGATGATTTTATGTTCTGGTCATCTAGATGTCTATGTAATGTGAAAAAACCAAAGACGGTGTATTTTTGTTGTCAAGAAAAAATATGTATGAAGTAAGGAACATGTATGACCGATTTTAAGTTTTATTATATTATATTTTATTTAATGTGGTGATTTAATTTAAAATGGATTTAGCGCAATAACTTGTGTCTAATCAGTATCATTAAACTTGATAATGTTATAATAACATAATATATAATAATATTTATAACGGATGAACACGTACAAACGCCAGCGGGATTAATCACAATATCATAACAAAGTTATTAAATGCATTTCCATTGTTCGATGACCAGACAAAACTGTAAATGCGCTCATATTAATAGTATTCCGGCCGCAAACTAATTAATGAAATAATGCATCTAACTAATGTATGTAATAAATGTAATTAGGTGTAAATTGAGGAGTGCATTTTAGTTATTGTACTGGATTTAGTTTGATTTTATTTACGATATGATTTAATACAAAAGTAAATATAATTTATAGATTTAAATGTAGAATATTAAATACAGTCAACAGCGATCTCTACGCCGGGGCAAGTATTTACTGTGGAAAACTTCAATAACTGAAATGAAATTCAAAATTCCAATAACTTAACTATTTAATAGTTAAGTCCGTATTAAAATGTGACAATAAGAGTGTATGTGTGTGAATAAATATAAATATAGGTTAAGTTGGAGACTTATAACGATGCTTCTGATTTAGTAGCATTTACTTGCAATTACCATATGTTACTACGATTATTAATATACAATTTATACAGTTTTTTTTAACAAAATGGATGTTTGTTGGTGTATCCATATATTTTCAATGCGCTCTAAGGTTTGGTAAGTTGTTCTGGTTCTTTCTCCTTACATGTCAATACTCTAGGTACTTGAATAGGTCAAATACAATAACTTATATTCTCGGCCTACTTCGTGCTTCTGAATACTGATTGACCTCGTATGTCAACCAAACTTGAATGAAATCTATTCGATTGTTCTATTTTTAGTAGTCCCTAGCCACCAATCGCAGTCAACGCTACCCTCTGTCACAGTCGCTCCGGTAAGAGACAAAAGCAAAGTTGATTTCGCTCGGAGACTGAATTTTCAAATAGAATAATATCTTTTGTGAGCAATCGATATGCACTTTCCGTTGAAAATGTGACCAAAGATTTTCCATTACTAGAGAAAATGCATCACGAGAGTGCGAGTGTAGCTAAAATAAACCGGGGAGCGGACTCTTTACTTTGTGTCAAAAGTTGTTTGGTGGTACAGGCGCGGAAGAAACATACCTCACTACATGTTGTGTGATAAAAGCTTCTATTCCAGTCGAATAAGATCAAGTTTGTTTAAAATGTGACTTGTGATAGGCTGTACCGAGACAAGAAGGGTAGTGGACTTGTCTCGATTTAGTCACGTGGGTACGTGCAACGTAATCTTTGAACATTCTTCGGTATTATTGCCAAGTTGAAAGGACTAAGGAATGTTGATATTTTGAGTCAAAGCACATTGCAAATTACTCTCCTAGCTTTGGGATATTATCCCTCCCTCGCTCCTTAAGATAGGACAAGATTTATTTATTTGTTAAACATGACTACTGTCATCAGCCTAAATTAATGTTCCTTCGTTATTTGCCTTCAGTGACAAACTTCATACAGTACAATCTAACCGCTATAGAACATTAACAAATGTGTATACTTAGAAATATTAGATAAATAAAAAAGAATCTAAAAAATGCGAATAATGTAAAAATAAAGAATTGAATATATCTTTATTGTACATCAGCCAATTCAAAAACATAAATACATAGAGAACATTTAACTGATTTTGATCAGTTTAAATTATGTATGTAATTGAGTAAATATACTTTGAAAAAAACATAGCCGGCACAAAATTGACTTTTCACACCTCTTTTGATAAATCTGATCTGAAAATAATCAAAAAAATGTTCAAATATAAAAAAATAATAGCTATCTACTTTGTATAAAATGAACCTAAAAGTTTTGAGATTTCGAAATGAACATACTGTATATCTTTTGTCGTGACTCTTCGCATTTGAAAGTACACTCTCAAGAAACATACAAAATCTTAACAGCATCCACTATAAAGATCAAAGTTAAATTTCTCAAAAGATCCCAAAAATCAGACCTCAAGTTTCATATTCAAATGTCCCAAGCGATGACGCGGCTAGTGTTTACTTTGCATTTGACTTGCATCTCCGACGAATGAATTCTGGCATTGACGACCTTATACTGGAGACAGTCGATACTCATGAAGCTGGTCAGTTTGGTCCGTGTCTATAGGCGTTGAATTTGACATATTATTTATTAGAAATATGTACAAATTTTTCTCAAGTTAGGAAATACTCGTATATACTCGACCAGAGATAAGTGTTTAATTCAGACAGGTATGGGCAGACGTTTGTATGATGAGAGCATTTGTTCACCAGTAACGGTTGTCTGTGTGTTTATTTAGTATTATGCTTATATTTATATACATACAAGATACTACGTGTGAGAGTAGAAAATATATACTTATTATATTAGAATCAATAAGAATTGAATAGTAAATATCTCAATTTGACAAAAAAAATCAAAAGATTAATTTACTATCGCAAAAAATGTTAGCGATATAAATGTGGACTGTATAAATGGTATTTAAATAATAATAACATGGTACGGACAGATATAATAAATTTTAATTGTAAATTTAGCGTAATAACAAGATGAATATCAAAAACAGGTAACCTAGCAACCGTGGTCAAGCTCGAACAGAATAATAGAAAAAAGGTAGAGGTTAATCCTCAACACTCTCCCTCCTCGTGAGAGCAGAAACATAAAATGACATTAGTTCACAGTTCATGTACAATAAAGATATATTGTATTGTCTTCTAACAAAATCACTTGATATATCTTATAAATTTCACTAGTAAAGTAAATCAACGTGTTCCAAATAAAATTTGCGTGATTTAGTAAAAAACATATAAACTTTCTTTTTACACATTTATTATAATATGTACTTGAGGTAAGTGAAAAAAATATTCGATTGATTTCAATATAACACCCAGATCCCGCCCAGCCAAGCAGATGCACCGGATTTCGTTTTCAAACTGAAAATATATGAAGACTCTTCCGCCCTCCCACTGATCAAACACTAAGAGCTTCCCAAAGGAATTCTCCGGGATTATCTCTAGATAATTCAGTACACGTCCACAACCCTCAAATGGGCGAAGATGAATGAATTCATTGGAGGAATACTAATTTCCGAATACCTTAGTGCTTAAATGTTGCTTGATTATTGATTTGATGAAGTACCAACACTTTTGCTTCCTGATCTTTATTTATCCAAAAAATAAAGATACCCTTACGAGCCAGTGGAATTTTGCGATTAATGCGTATGGTTTTAGAAATTAAATTTCCATAGACGTCATGTTGAGTGTAGTTAGTAAACACTACATGCATATAGTAGATAAGTTGTAATTACAAATTAAATTATGATGATTAATTAAGGCTAAACGATAGGTGACAGTGTGTGATATTATGTTCATTATACCTTTTACCTTTATTTTTAAAATAAGTATCATAAATTCAGCTAACGTTCTACAAAATTCGTTAAACAAGTCACTCCAGCTTTCAATTTTTAAGTCTTCTTATAAATATAATTAAAACAACTCGGGTATTCTCTTTTTCTGTCCGGATTCTTTAAACACTACTTACCGTGTAGTTCTGTTGTGACTCAACTTTATTAATTAAGTACGAACACTTAAGCTTCCTTTGAATGTTTTTATGTTTATGGATCCTAGCAATTACGTTTGAAAAAATAAAGATCAGCGAAACTTTGGTTCAATTGATCTAGCAGCTAGTTTATGCAAATAAAGCACTTATTTATAGTAGCATAAAGTTACAAATGCTACGTTTCTTACTTTCTAATATATTTTACAAGGAAAAAACTAAAAAGGAAAAATATTAAATTTATTAATTTACTTTCCTAACTTTATTGTATTTTTTTAGAGAAGGTGCTCCACTTTTTATTGTTTCTTCACCGACTTGAGAAATAATATTCACTATTTGGACGTTTCAGTGTTTTTAAGATGCTTTTATTTAGTAACTAATTTTATGATTTTCCAAAGTAATTTCTAGAGAATTTTAGTTTTCTAACTTTTAAGAGATACATCGGATCTAAATGAAGTTAATATGAAACCAACCAACAACTATAAAAAAACTTGTTACAATAGCTGTCTCCTTTCGTTTTTAATGCGAATGTATAAAAAAAACAGTAACCTTATATATTATAAAGTATTTATTTATTATATGTCATAATAACTTACAGGATTATCTTAGTATAGTAATTAATCATAGCAACAATACATAGTTAGTTATAAAATTTTAAGAGCGTTAACAGTTTTATATTAACAATTTTGTTCACAGTCAGACATGACAGTGTGCGACACATGAGCAACTGACGAGTCACGAGCGTCATGTATCTGTGTGAGTGACCTATGGCTCATGACTCACAATATTAACCATTTATAAAGTGAGCTCATTTATGTTTTACATAATCTATTTTATATGTCATTTATATTCTTGCGCTACTAAGGCATTTATTATGGATGGATTTTGAAGTTCATAAACATCAATTTGGCACATTTATATGTATTCAAAATTTTGATTTATCAAATGAAAATATTTATATTTAATCTTTAATATGACAAAGAACATTTCATAGCTTTAGCACGATTTTGACTATTATATTGTGATTGGAATCATCATTCCTTTTTGTTAGGGTTCCGTACATCAAAAGTAAAAAACGCAACCCTTATAGAAACACTCTGTTGTCCATCTGTGCGTCTGTCTGTCAAGACCCAAAGTATCTAGGGTGCGCGTGGAGGTATCGAGTGTAAATTAAAACTATATACTGAGTTCTGCACTTCCTCGAAGCTGTGGAACTTCTAAGTTAACGTAAATAAAGATACGGTCGTTAAAGCATCAAAATTTATAGGGTATGTTCTGTTGACCTAGAACTATGAAATTTGACAAATTATTACTTGTCGTCTTATAAATTAAGGGAAAATCCTAAAACTATATATTGGTAATTAAAACCAAAAAATAAATAATTATAATATTAATGTACAAATTTGTACAGAACCCTCGGTTGACGCCTCCGACTAGTTTATTGTAACTAAACTTAACGATCAAGTAATAAAAATAATGAAATTATGATCAAGATGAGAGAGAGACCAAAAAATAGGAGATTTCCATGAGACTATAATGTGCGGGCTGGAAAAGGTGGAGAGATTAATTAATAATACTCGCATATTGTATATACAGAGCCCGAGTGTGCTTATCTGATATCTCCAGGATTTTGTGAGATTTTTAAATAATATTTGTAAAAACTAGGCTCTATTAAAAAACTAAATATTCTTTATTTGATTCATAAATGCATATTCTTAAAGCTAATAAAATGTCGATAACATTGATCCTTGAGCGACGTTTGGAATCTTACAGTAAGCTTATTGCAACTACTGGCCACTGATTTTAAATAATTAATTGTCTCGATATATCTAGTGATCACAAAATAAGAGAATGTGTTACAAACATTGTCCTCAATCAAACTTCAGGCTGAGTGTTGTATGTTTGATTGACACCCTTACAACAAAGACACACAAACAATTAAATAATTGAACGCAGTAATCATTTTTATATCAGGATAAATCGTAGATGGAGTCATCTTATGCGCGTTACGAAAAGTATTTTATATGACATAAGGCATAAAGTATGAAATAAATCAGAGAGAAGGGTACAACTGTATCCATTGAATAATTGTGAGTACGCTTTGGAATCATTGAGAGACTTTATTGATACGAATCTACTGATTCAGAAGACTTCATTGGGTTCCTATTTGACCGCCTATTTATCAACAAGAAATAAGTTGAGATAGACATAATGTGCACAGAAATTGATCATCAACGATAAAGATACATCATTATTAGATTTAGCTACAGTTTTTATATTAATATAAAATTGCCAAAAGACCGACCATATGGGAAATGGGAACCATCACCAAACACCAGAAATATCAAGACATCTCTTCATATTGCAAGTACGTTGAGATTCTAGAGACCAAATATATTAATCTCACCTATTTCCTGTAATCAAACCTCGAGCTCTTACTTCACTCCGAAGCAGACCATACTGCTTCATGTAGCGAAGGGGGTCGGCCTGCAAGCGGGTCTAGCACTTAGCCATACATTTTATACTTTTCTTTCAAAAGGCGCAAATATCTCTGACCCTGAATCAAATATTCAAACTGTCTCAACAATCAAAGCCTTCAGTAAATATACATAATTTAGTCAAATAAATTCAAATTTGCATAAATTTGTCACATTTCTCACTCAACGATTTCTGGCGATAGACATCATCATTAGGAACGGCAAGTTTTGTAATGTTCTCTAAATCTGATACTCCTTGTAGTTCCAGTTCCAGGTCTTGTTGACGCTGTTATCGCCGCACGTTGAGCTCATCTGGGATTTCAGCGAGGGTTCCACCTGCAAGTATTATCAACTCATCAGGTACAATTTATAAACACGACAAGATGTTATTTCAAGACCTGCCAGCCTAATCACCGCGATGGCTGAATTTTTTATGATAATATATTATCGAGTTCAAAGTTAGCATCACTAAGATCTTATGTTTTGGATACTAGGTAATAGCGATATATATATAGTGATATGTATATAAATATCAGAAATACATTAAATGAGCATACAAGCATCGTAATCAAACAGCTCTGTGGTCACGCCATCTATGATTTCAATCAGGTAACACTATTCTGACATTTTGCTAAGGAAATGAAAAATGTAAATCAATAACCTACCTTCACCTCTTCGCTTGCTGGTAAATCATCAAACAATCCATCAGGTATGGAGGCGTGGGGCTCCCCGGGGTCCAAGTGTAGGGGCTCGTACTCCGCCGAGAGTCCACTGTCAGGGGACATGGCTGCGGGGTGACCGTTCACGTACCCTCGGGGCAAGCGACTCTTGCGCACGCAGTAGTCTCCCGTAAACGGGTTTTGGTACGCCACCACGGTCCTGCTAAATAATATGTGTAACACTACGCAAAGGTTTGGTTGCATTTTCCATAAGAATAACAGAATATCACAGATCATGCAGCGCATGAGACAAAAGAAACGTGTTATTGTAGTTTTTTGTGCATGGTTTATAGTGGAGACTGTACTTTGATGACAATACACTGACTCAAGACTGAAACGTAGGCTAAGGAGGAAGAATCGAAACTATTAAAACCATTTTAGACTATAATACAGTTTATAGAAGGCACTAAATCTTATTTTAGAGCTCAAGGTTATTAGTTCTACTCCATAGATTGTGATATATATGGGTTGCAATTTTAAACAATGAATAATCGATTCTCATCAAAATCGATTAAAAGAGATCCCAACAGAAATAAAACTTGCCAACAATAATAAGACAAATTTAATTTTGTTATATTATATAGTAAATATATTTGGGCAATTTGGTTAATAAAAGTTTGGTTAATAATTATGCTTTGATTTCTTTAACATTTTAAACGACTCTTTTATTGTCTAAATCTGAATCTATCGTTTTCCCTTTCATTTTGACGTACGCCATATTTCCATTGCCGCTTAACCGTTTATCATTATGACCTTTCACTTTAGTACGCAGTAATGATTTTAAAGACGAAAGCTATCGCGATAGACATGAAGTAACACAACAAGGACCCGAGTCTTACGTGATAAAAGTTACATTCTCGTTGATGACTTTGTGTCGTATAATTTATATCACTTACAAGAACATTTAACAATGTCAAGATGTAGCAATCAAATAAGGATTTTATTGCAATCGTTTCCCGTTCTTTTTAATATTAATTTAATGTTTTGTAAGTAAATATCACTTGAAATTTTATTATATTAGAAGATGCGATATTCTGGGAGAAATATCACCAACATACCTCAAAACGTATTAACTTCCCACCCTTAATAAATATTTATTTTCAACGCGCTTTAAGTGCGGTTATATAATTCTCGGTATTTGTTATACGTATTTGGGAATCGAATATACATTACACGGAATATTGTCAAGATTTGTTGGAAGCTGTTCGCTTCATTCATCTTGAAAGAAAGGTAAGTAATATTTTCTCTTATTAATGGTGAGTTTATAAGTCATAAGTCATAATGCTGGACATTTTATTTATTTTCGTTTGTTAGATAATAACACTTTTTTCAAAAGAATATGCGTACGTAGATACTATGGTTCAATAATCATTGACAATGATATAATTTGAAAGACAAGTTAGTCTTCACAATAGATAAGATGCTAAATTTGGCCCGATATCCAGACAGTGAGACATCCTCGCAATTCGTAAACTATAACATAAAGCCCAGCTGTTCTTAAAGTTGATAAACATTAAGTGCTTACCATAAACGGAGCCTCGGGCATGTTGACGACACTTTGTATAAAGAAATGCACAAAGCAAACAAGGGTTGTTTAAACAGGGGAGAGGTGTTAACATAGGGGGAGTGGGGTAAATTCAAATACAGAAACTGCGAAGCCGCGGACATTTGGGGCCCAGACTATGCGACACAAACTGAGAATAGAAATCACTAATATCAATCTATAGTTATAGCTAAAATATTTCGAACAACAAAAAGGCTGGTTCAATGAAAATTAAATCTTCTGAAACCTTAGAGCAACATAGTCTGTACAACTCTGATTTTATTGGAAAGGTCAAACGGTTTTTGTCTAAGCTAGCGCTACGACGTAGCATTACATGCTACGAGCACTACTACGATATTCGTAGCAATCACTGGATCAAAAAAATACTTATTTTATTTACACAATTATACTAAAACCTTGAAAATGAATACAAAAATAGTGGTCTTTATATATATATCATTGGAATATCTTTTTTACTTATCTTTACATTATTCTAATTGTAAATGTTATTTAGAGCTACCATTAAAGCACTTACCGCAGCTCTTCCACGCTTAGTCCCTCTTTTTTGTGTGAAAATAACACTTTCGTTGGTTTCAATAATACCTCGAGCTAAAATGTATCATTTTGTTAGTTTTACAATTATTTATTTACTATCTAATCAAAAATACAAGTAGTAAAATAAAACCTTTCACCTGGCCAGTTTGTTGCAGAATATAAACGCGATAGACACAGTAGCCACATATAAAAAATGTCAAAAATAACTGTAACAAAGAAAGGGAACTTTAAGGAAGTATTATTTTTATTATTGTGCTCTGACAACAATGAGTTCGCTCCATCCATCCATGGCCTATTTATTCCTCACCATCAGCCTATATACATCTCATCGTGGAGCCTTCTATATATAAAGGAGAAACACAAAACATAAAGATTACATTTACTAATATGATCAAAAGACTAAGATAACAAATTTTATTGACCAATCCAACCATTACCAACCGTGGCGACACGTGCTTTGTTATTGTAACCAGAGCATTGGTATCACTACCAACAAGCTCCGATTTATAGCCTATACTAAAATAAAACTGTAATAGAATGACATTTATTATTATTTATAACAATACCATAGATAGAGAATTCTCCCTCCCGACCCAGGAGAGGTCTTAACGTGCTTACTCCTTGATCGAGTACCTCTCGGACACAACACTTAATTTAAACCGATGTTTTTGTTTTCAAAATAATAGTAATAATAAGTGTCAGTCTATATAGATTCTCGTTGAATAACACATACAATAAAATTAGAAAAGTACTCATTTGTTCAAAATTATTTAAATTAAATGTAATTTAACAATTATATGCTATCGTAAACTATATGTTATTATAGATGATTATAGATATTAGCCTTTCTCTACATTTTATAATTGAGTTTTAATGTACGATCGGGCGCACTTCAATGCAAATATGACGTTTAAAGTGAATCACTGACTTCACTTTGTTGTGATAACAGTCATTTTTACTGACGTGTTAATCTTGTTTTGCGGTTATCTGTACAATTAGCTAAGTATGTTTTGGTAATTCCTAGTCAAGGGAAGCCTTCTGTTATATAATTATAAAGAGCATTATTGGCTTGGTGCTTCGAGCGCTATGTTTTCTATAACGTAAACAAGGCAACTTATGCCATGGTTGTTCACTGAATGGGTCAATCATATTTTATGACGTGAGCTAGTCCGTGTATAGACAGGCACGTTGAGCCGTTGATCCTGGTTGTAAACACAAATTGTAATGACCCCAAACTGTAGTGTCTCTCACGTAGTACTGCCCGTGCTCTGAGGTGGACCCTGTATAGGCTGTCGATGATTCTGAGTCATTTCAAAGCTTTTAAGTATTGGTCCCATACCAGCTCCACAGCTCACTTACAGTATAAAACCTATTGTTTCTGTTACTGAAGTTTTTCATTAAAATATCCTGTCTCTGAATCAAAACGCCATAAATAATATTTGTTACGTTAATGTTCAGGTTATCCCTGATTTCACTAACATGATCCGTTGCACTTAAATTATCAATTATTTACTGTGAGAGTATTTACACTTTATGTATATCTTAGATAAAGATTCACGCTACATACTCAACAGCTGTTTGAAGATGACACATCACAACTCCGATAGTAAGGAACAAGTGACAGAGAACTCACCAAGACCGCCAACAGGATGTAGTCGACGTACACGATCATGGTGACCCCGAACATTCTCCGACGCTGCACTTTAAGCCAACATTTTACTTGTAAATACAGCACCAGTAACTAAACTGGTAACTTCTTAAATTTTCGGAAAATGTTTTTATTTCCCAAACAAGTTTTACTGTGATTTGTCTATCTTTATTCAGTTTCTGAAATCCGATTGGTCAACACCCTGCTGCAAGACCGGCGATTGGTGGATGTATAATCCGAGTGTCAGTTCCACCAATGAGAATGTATTTTGATCTGGGGATGAAACGTCTGCATTGAATAGCGCAAAAATAGAATCTTGAATCTGCGATAGTTTTATGCCTACAATTAATAGTCCTCTAAGAGAGCATTTGTAATTATTTCGTTTTATATATTTTTATAGAAATTTATTGAGCAGAAGAACTTAATACTGGAATTATTAAACGGCATTTATTATGATAGGAGTGCATAGACAATAATATTACTTGATATTTTAAAATATTGTTTAATATTACTTTGACAATTATTTCGTGTTAAATAAACTGTACATCTTTGCCACTGTACCATTCACAGTAAATTTATAGTAATAATTAATTGATCAGTTATATAAGATGACCTAGTGAGGGTGGTGGTTTGAACACTGATGCAGACGATGATCAGCATAATAGGCTGACATTAAAATGATGATTAGCGGTAATATATATATAGATATGATGCCTACTTGAGCCGTCTGCATACGGTATAGTCTGTGGTGGCTGCCGCCCCGTAGGCGCCGATCCCGTCGCGACGTCTGCCTCGAGAGCGGCATCCCGGCGACCTACATACACACTCACTTCTATAACAAACATAAATAAACATTATGGTTTATTATTACGTCATACTTTCGAGCGTTTTGCACTTTACTTCAATAAAAATATTATTTTACTGCTGAAGAAAGTTACATATAATTCTCAGCCTGAAATAAATGTCATGTAAACATTGTCTCATTGAGTCATAATATATGTTATATATACTACACGCTCCACTGGACAGACACTACTCGACTAGAATACCATAAAACTATTTGCAGATCTTTGTATACAATAATTAACAACTCCTAGTATTAGGTCACATCTCAATTTCAATTCCTCGAATAGTTATTATCTAAAGATTCACTTCATCGTTATTTCTTCTTTTAAGTATTTTGTCGAAATAAAGCTATTTTAATTTCGTCACCGTCAGCCGTCAGGTAAAAATTTACCACCATATTTTTGTTTCCATGTAAATATCAGTTCACAAAATAGTTGAAACATCAAATTTGCTTCAAAAAATATTAAGTTTTAGTTGTGTCACTTGTGACCTACAGCGTCTGGACCGTATACTTGCTGGCTGGGATGCTGCACGACACACTAGTTGCTGAGACATTTCAACTAATAACAGGGTGTGTGTCACGTTACAATTACACAAGTATATATTTACTATATACTTGTTATATACTTGATATAAGCACATTTGTGACACTGTTTGTTAACCCTAATAAACAGAAAAAATATGGTGAATGCAGGAAGGTAACAATGTTAGACAACAATGTTTGTATGTTTTATATACACATACATTTTTTGTACACAATATGTTTTGATTAATAGTTTTGTGGATAACTTAATAGTTTATTTGAAATGTTACTTAATATTCTGGTAAAATATTATCAAAATTTATTCGATATTATGAAACGTTGACATCGATCAAGGTTATTAATGAAGAAGAAAAAATCGTGGAATAGTTTTCTGTTAGTAAAGTGAAATTTGATTAATAACCACAGTTGCTGTATAGTACAAACCTCAGACATATCACAATTAAGATACCATTCATGGGATTTGGGTTTTTTGAACCCGTCGACGATTTTGACATCTTCTGTCTCCAGGATGTTGAAAATTTCAAATTAAACCAAAATAGTTTTTCAACAGACTCCTCAAATTACCCTAATTTCTAATTGAAAGGTCATGTATGTGTACTTTTGTGTTTGGAAAACATTTATATTAGTAAGTCTCCTAACGCCGCAACTGAACCCAAGAACTGGGCCAAAGTCCCTGTTTACTGTTTACCAGTACTAGACTAGTTCGCTACTTATTTTGTTACCAAAACTCCCAAACTATTTAATCTACCGAAGCCGGAGCTTGATTACACAAGATGTTGGTAAATTAAAAATGGGCATTGAGGCAACAGAAGCGACCTCTTACAATATGTAGAGGTCACACAACTCGAGGAGGGGAAAAAACATATTGGAGTATAGTAGTTTGTTTAAACGTCGTAGCTAATGATTGTAACCAAGATAAAATAGTTATATATGTTCAATTAATATACATGTTACACATATACATTTCTTTAAGTATAAATTAAGATTTCATAACTGTAATCCTTAATAGTAATCATGTAATCCATAACGGGTAAGAATTTATATTAAAAAACGTTAAACACAAATCAAATTGACTTCAAACAACCAAACCATCTAATACTTAATAATAAACGTCTGGATGACTGGTGACTTTACTGTTTTCTTAGCCAGAGGTCCCGGGTTCGAATCCCGGTAGGGGCAGATATTTGTATGACAAGAACGATGTTTGTATGCTTATTTAATATTTTTCTGATATTTATGTACATATTAGTATCTTTATTTCTCCAAGCTCTTAATGATACTTACTTCGACCTAGGTAATAGGAGGGAGTGTGGGTATATAATATTTATTTAATTGACTTTATATTTAATACTAAATGCAAATTTTATTTATTATGATGATTAATGGTGTTTTAAATTTTCAGGTTCGGGTTAGTAGAAACATAGTTTTAAAAATTATTATTAGTCTACTATAGGGACATATATTTAATCATTTTATTTTATGAATGGAAAATAGTTAAAAAATATTCATAGTAGGTACCTAAGTCTTTAATGGACAATGCAATAAACGGCAGGTACATACCTGTAATTGTAGATTAAGATATTGAACTTACCTTATCGGAAGACACGATAACGAAGTTGGAGACAACTCGTTATCTGAAATTGATCTAGGGTTAACGCAGGCCCCGCCTCCATTTGAATGGGGCTTGACGACCGCGGCCACGGTCGCACGGCGGCGGGGTCAATTAAACATTATAACTACCACATTTTTTGAAGTTGGTTAAAAATACTGTCATCAACTGTTTATGTTATAATATTTTATTTAATTAAATATCTGTATTTGCCGATTCAAGCATAGATTCGACCTTTTTAATAGAGTGACGTTTCGTCCGGTAAAAGTGGGTAGTATTGACTTCTATTTTTAAACTCTCTGAGGGTTGCCTTAAAAAGAGACAAAAATGAAGTGCTACCAGTTTTGAGTGTGTTTTAATTATTGCATGCTTGATTGAAATACAGGTAGTTCCTTTAACATGTTTGTATATTTAAAAACAAAAACATCATTAATTGTTAAATAAATAAATAATAATAACAATTTCGCGATTTAAAATTGAGTTATAACCAATAAAATTTTACACTAGTCGCTTCTTAACTACTATTAGATTTAATTAATAAAATATATTTTTCTAATAAATCAAAAAATATAATCATAAATTTCAAAGTAACACGACTCCACGTTTTTGTGACGCCGAATGTATTAAATAGATTTTATCTAATATAAGTATTATCTCAGTATACCTGCGAATATACTATACAGTTATGATGATACGACATTAATTTTATATATCAGCTGTATAATGTATTCCTTTTTGAAAATGACTGGCCGACTGACCACTCGGCCGGCCAGTCGTCAAAGTCGTCGATCATTATTAAAACAGAATCCATAAGGTGATCAAACCTCCCTCTGAGCTCTGGTGTAAAACACAAACGGATCCATTTAAGATTAATTACTTCGTAGTTATCAGCGCGAGGATCTCTCAATTAGTCTCCGTGACGAAGAAGCCCTCTGTTTTGAAATTCAATATTTTATTACGGTAAAGCGATGCTCAACAAATTAACATTGGGTCAATTATCTACAACACAATTACAGACGTCAATTCGTTCTTAGCAATGGACAGTTAAATTGTAAATGTTTTGCCGTAATATTATTAGCTCAAATAATTGGTAGATTACACCAATTTGAACAGTTGGTTGTACAAATGGTGAGGGTGAGAAGGTCCACTCAAATAATATATAAAGTTAACACACAACAAGTTTTAATAGTTATTATAATTTTCAAACTAAGTTAAGTTATTTCTTGAGTGCCTCCTTTGTCTTCTAATAAGATGCTTGCATATTCTTTCTAGGCGTTTTTATTTTATAACTAATAACTGGACTAAATCGGCCAGGCTAAAAACCAATGATATCTCTTCTAGTATTTTAATAAATCAGCGTTAGTACTACGTGAGACTTTTTGTAATTTTACTTTAGTATAGTAAAATTGATGTAAAAACTGACAAATTAAAAAAGCTGTTGAGTTTTATATTAAATAAATAATTTTATTATTATTTTATATCAAAGTTTTGTCACGTCACTGTACGTATCGTTACGAGTCCGACTAATTGAACAGAATCTACAACAAAGATCACTTTCATCAATTGAAATACACAATATTCGCTTTCAATAAATCAAAGGACTCTAAGGACCATTATGAAATAACATCACAGCATCAAGAATAGATCGCCATTATTCAGATTGTGAAATTAAATTGAGGGGTAGTCACAAAACACGTTCCCACCGTTGATTTCAGATAAGCGTGTCCTGTGTGATTCATATATCAAGTTGGTACTTTGTATGTTACGAATAAAATTGGAAAGGTTGTTTCGTTATTTTTGTCGTGGAGGAGGAAATTAAAATTTGCGCATGAATCGGTAAAGAGGTCCACGCGTGAGGCACACGAGCCATAGCTCATTTATTCTGGGGACAAAAAATTAAATATAAAACTTGCTGCGTCGCACAAAAGCTGCCGGTGGCCTCCGGGCGGCCCACGCCCCACACTGCCGGTGTGTCATTTAGTGTACTCAATTAGAATATGTTAGCTTTTGATGAAAATTTAATTTATTGTTCATAACCAAGATAATTAAGAAGTTGCTTTTTATAACAAGACATCGCATATAAGAAACAAATGTCCTAAAATTTTTCCCTGGGGAACTCCGGAATACGTTTCCTACTATTTCTACTGCTCCTATTTAGAGCATCGCTAATCAATTTAAAACAATATCATCATAAGTAGGTGTTAGTTATATCAAACTGAAACTTGATAACTTATTTACTAGAAGGACATCAATGGCCCTGGGAAAACTATACATAAAACTCTTGAAATATTTATCTATTTAAATGATAAAGTTTGGAATCACTACAGCCAACCTTATTTTATTTGAAAGTTTATAATATTGATAGGTTTCATGAAAATACTCTAATATTCTGGTTTTTTTATTATTTTCTTAAACATAATATAATTCAAATCAACCTCAATAAATTTTCAACATCCCATTGCGTTAGCGAAACCTCACTGAACGTAATTTAGTCTGATACAGCAGTGTGTGTGTGTGTGTGAGGGCACACTCGCGGAGCTCATTCATTCATTGGACCTCTTTGCATCGTTCATTTTGTCTCTTTATATGTATTTAATGCTACTCGGTCTTGTATTTTATATATATATACATTTAATTTATACTGAGATTGTGTCCCTTACCTTAATAATTCAATTGTTATATAAATCTATTGAGTCGAGTCGGTGGATTCTTCACATATAAAAGGCAATTCGTTTATTTCTTCGTTTTCCCTTTTTGATGTGAACCATCTATGACGGCGGTCAGACCGACTGTTGGCATACATGTGTGTTTTTCTTTATGTCATATTTATTTCCTGTAGTAAAGTACCCTTTTATTCGAACTACCTTATCATTTTCAATAATAGTTCTGTCACAGTATAACTTATAACCAGTTTAGTAAATTATATATGACTAGTTGACCCGGTGAACTTTGTTTCACTAAAACTACCACTAACGCCATCTATTAATATAAACCCGAAGCAGCAATGGAAGATATGACAGTTTAAATGTTTAGCACGTCAGTTAGATGATTTTATATACTAAATTACTAATTTTCAATTATATATTTTTTAATTTTTTCTTAAGTATTTATTCATTTATTTTTATTTTTGAACCAACCTGAATATAACCGAGTAAAAATGAATCGGTATTCGTTAGTCTCGCTGTTTAGCGAGACTAACGAATACCGATTCATTTTTATATATATAAGAAGGAGAAGAAGATAAAAAATCTTGAAAAAAATATGTAAATGTCAATGTGTATGTTTGGAAAGAAAAAGAAATATTCAAAGTTGTATATCTCCTTGATCAGCCATATCTAGAACAATAAGCATATAAAGCAATATGACGTTGATGGAAAACAAAAAATATTTAATACTTACATTTTTTCATTAGTTTGAAATTAATTATTACCTTGGTTTTTTTATTTACTACTCTTTGATACACTAACAAATAACTTATTCCTTTGTCAAGTAAGACTCACCGTTCGCCGATCTAGTGGACAGACGAGCAAATGGAGTTACCTCGGTCGCTGCTAAAGCTTCGGGTAACAAACGCTACACTAGTCGGGTATATTCAACCTGAGTTGTCATTCGAGAACAGTTTGCTAGCAGCTGTGTCGGGTTATGTCTTATATAATTTATTACTCACTTGGGCTCACTATTGTACACTATATAAATAACATCGTTGCAGTTGTGGTTCCAGTGTTCTGATTTCAATTACGAAAACAAAGCTATTTTTGTCATGGTTGGTCCTGGATAGGTCAATCTCTCTCCTTTATGCATCGAACGGTATGTTGAGTTTGTTGTAATGGCAACCATCTCTAGCCACCATCATCCATGAATTGGTGAATATCTGGAAAAGAAGAAACTATGATATAACGTGGTTATAACATCTACCCAAGACTTCGGAGAGTCTTATGAATTTTGATCAAGTGTTTTAGTCTATATAATATGTTTTGCTGGCTGGTCAGGATTGGTCGAGAAGTCAGTACCTCTGACTATATAGCAAGAAGACCTGGGTTCAAATCCCTGTAGGAGCAGATATTTGTATAATGTGTTCGAATATTTGTTTGCGAGTAATGGATCTTTGTATCTTAATTTAGAATATTTTAGATAATTATATACATATTACTATATATATATATCTAGGTATCCATAGCACATGCTAGTAATGACACTTAATTTGGTCTCATTGATAGGTGTGAGAAATTTTTTTTTATTTATATTTTATTTAAAAAATATACAATCGCTAAAATACTATATTTCGACATAAAAAACTATATTCTTGGAAATATTTGAAGAATCTAGTTATGTATGGTATACTAATTATAAAATATCATCATTATCTAAAGCCTATACACGCCTCACTGCTGGGCAAACCTACTTACATGAGAGAAACACATGATGAATGTGTAACACCTTCACGTTGGCCCAATGTGAGTTGGCGGGTAAAGAGATTGCCGTCAGACCAACGGCTTATAGTGTCTTCCATAGAACGGAGAAACTCAAGATAACAAAATGAATTTAACTGGTCAACCTTGGCAGAATTCCTATTTTTTGTTATAGAAGTCGAAGTGCTGGAACCACTACGACAACAAGCTCTTCCAAAAAATATAATTGATGTCAAATTAGTGAAACAAAAAATTAAAGAAAGGCAACATTTTATTGTAAAGGGCACTTCGGTGGTCCTCCGGGGGATTGTTTCAGGTTTTAAATGTCCACCTTTCTACATTTGAACATTTTCAATGAGGGGTCTGAGATCTATTGTATTTTAAATCATTTCATAAAAGGAGCAATAACAGAATGTTTCTGTTGTGTATTCGTGATCCGTCAAACCCTCAGGTTTCAAACCAACTCAGGAGGTCAAACCAACGCCGAATAATCACCAAATTAAAACTATTAATGGATTTACAAATATCTTGTCTGTTCTTGGACATTATTTATTCCTGACGTTGACGTTAACGTTAACGTCATGGTAACAAACTAATATTTACAACACAACAGGAATTATTTTCGTGCTTATGTATCTTTTTGGATTTGTATATAAGATCCATTGTGGCATCCCTAAAAGGTCGGACCGATTTTGATGAGTGACTTACTTTTGGTATTTTTATTTGTACATTATTACATGTATATCACAACATAACCACCAATATTCGTAGTGTAATCATGAAGTCACAGCATATGTGACCGCTCACGAAGCGGACGCGGCACGGACGGTCACGTCGCTGACGTCACGCGTGGGCTCGCGTGTCTATTGTATGAGCGGTGTCACGTAAGCCGTCCGTGTTTACTGCTCCGGTCGTGACGTTCCATACATACCTCACAATATTTGTTCAGGACTAAAATAGGACTGTAGGGTGTTACACAAATCCTGCAATACAACGCTACGTGGACATGACAAAGGCAGCACCGGCTCAAATGTAATATTACTAATGTTCTATAACGATTCGACCAGAAAAACACAGATGTTTGGTGAGAAAATGTAACCAAGCCCTGTCCATCGTTAATGTGGCAGGCACAAGACACTCGAAGAGTTAATCTAGATGTTACAGGAGACCGACGAGTTTCTATCACTTTTTAATATTTAAACAGCTGCTCGCGTACTAAATTATGATAGTAGACTCCGGACTTAATTTCACTACACAGTTTCAATGGGCCGTACCAAAGTACCGCCCCGGTACGATATAGAGCGATGAGTGAGGTTGTCATTTAAAAAACATATTCCGTATTACTATGACAAAAAATGACGTCAATTCAGTCAGTCATTGCTACTTAATAATCCAGTTTGATTAGCAAATTAAACGATTTAAAAAAAAGGAGTTTTGTTCCACTGAATGCTATTTTTTGAAACGTATGTTCACCAATTTCTCTCTTAATTGTGAAACAATTTTTTATAACTCCTTACTTATTTAATGAAGTAGCACTTCTGTGGTAACCACATTATCACCAAAACAGACTCTTATAATGGAATTCCAAGGAAGTTGAGGGCAACCTTCCGATATTATAGGCAGTTATTTCATATTTTTTCTTTGGTTTTTCGAGTATTTTTAATCAATGACCAACAGACCGTCAAGGCGACAATACTGACGTCAACTTACCTTTATCTTAAAGAGCAATTATTTTTGCGGAGCTGGTTTCTTGGACAAAAGATTAGTTTTTTTTTTAAAGAAATATCAGCCGAGAGATGTCCACTACTGGATATAATGCTATATGTTTTATGTCCAAATTATTTAATTTCTTTTAAATGTTAAACAAATTTAATTTGGTTATATTACCATTATATCTTCGAATACTGAGCAGTCCCTGTGGTTCTGATGGTAGATCTGGTGCTGGACTTCAGGATCTATCACGTGGCGGTGTCTCCCGCCCGCGCCCCGCTCCCTCGCATCCTTTTGTCTTAGTACATAAGATCGGACAAAAATTTCTCCACACTGGTAATAAGATCACAGTCTCAAAAGTATTGAAACTAAAATGTCTCAAATGTAAATACTTCTTTATACGAGGAATGTTTTGGTGAAGTTAGCAAATTAAAACTGTTAATTAAAATAATTAATGGCAACAATTTTGGTAAATGCTTCTAGTTACTTTATTAGAAATATGAAAATATCGTTCCAGCATCGATAAAAGTTCGCGGTAATTTACTAGACAGCCGAATGGCACCTGTTCTTTAGTTTTAGTTCCCACTCCAACTGTAAACGTCGGTCAGAAGTACCTCCATGATTCAGAAGATCGCAGTAAAGAAATCCTACAGGTCACTAAGGATCCTCTGCGATAGGATCATGGGGAATTCTTCTCCAGTGCTATAAACAAAACTATTTCCCTAAATTTTTACAAGGTTAGCAATTACCAGACGGAATTGAAAGCGTATACTCTGGAGAATCTCGATGCCGAAGTGGTCGTAGGGTTCTAGATACTATAGGGCGTTCTATATAATATATATTTGACCACGGCGGCCCCAGGATGAGTTAATCAACATTTGTTATCTCAAGATCCTCTGTACTTCGGAAGGTAGGTTAAGCCCTTAGTCCTCGTTTTTACCACTCTCACAGCGGCAGAGTTGCATATGTTCTTCTCATGTATTGTTGCATATGTTCAGTTATGGGATGTATCCCACAACTGGGCGCAGTCCTTCCTTTATACGAAGGTTCTTAATGATGTCCTACGGTAACCACTCACCATTGAGCGGTCCTTATACCTGATTTCCATTTTCATAGAAAAGGGATGGTTCACTGTTGGACCTCACAAACTCTCAAGTCCATGATTTGAAGGACATTTACCTCATTACATCAGCGTTCTGCTGTCACGGCTCCTCGCGAGTCTCTCCTGTAAAGGTACTCAGAATTGGACTTACAACTGAATCAGCTCTCCTTACGGATTCAGTCAGAACACATGTTGTGTTGTCGTCCAAAGCTTGTAAATAGCGATAGAACAGCGTTAGCTAAACAACGACATGCCGGTAATCCTCACCGTGTCACATACAATCGCTTTACGTTACGATTGCCGGTCGAACGTGTCTGTCCCGCTCTAACGGGTGCGGTTGGTGAAGAACGGAAGACAACTAAAAGTACAAAAACTACTTTTTTTGTATTTCCTATACAAAAAAGTAGTTAGTATAAATACAAGGTGAGGGGTCTCCTGACTCCTGCCTCTAGAATAGGAACGGGCCAACAATATCAAAATTCCTTAAAATTGCTGAGTTGTTCCCATTATTAAAGAGTCTGAAGTTGTTGCTTGATGTACGGCTGTCGGTGGAATTATTATTGTAGGCGTCGAGTGACCAGCCCCCGGTCACCAATGGACACTTTACTGTTGAACATTTGATTCGCAAAATAATATTGAAATTCAACATTTAAATTTGGCTAGTCACACTCAGTTGCCGATACAATGAATTGTGTACAGTACACGTCATATTAATTGTAACAGTCAAACTGCAAATACTGTCCTTATTACGACACTACACGGTCGATTTAAAGTAACAAGTGTTGCACTCAACTACAGAAGCTCAGTTATTGAATCATTGATAATGCAATTTCGATGCAAATGAAATGTTGTGATCAGCTTCGTAAGTAATGATTTAATTTAAACATTGCCTGAGGCTGCTTCGGTTGTACATAAAAGTAAGTAAATACTTTATTTTACATCAATATAATATAATCTAGGCAAGTGCTGAAGTGCTAAAGGAGCAGCTGTTCTCGTGTTAAAAAGAAACCTTTCACATTTGAAAGGTTTTAATAAAAACACGTGTCCAAACTAGGAAAGAATAATGCCCTAAGGTATTTATACAAACATCAGTAGCGGCACGTGATTATTTTAATATTTAATTATTTATTTTATTGTATTAAGAAAACTAACTGCTGCCATACACTATATATCTTATCTAGTGTTTATAATATAACTATGAGTACAGCTAATTACAGGTATCCCATTATTATACTCATCGCATAGGACGAGGAACAAATTATTTTTAATATATAATTTTTTTTTTTTCAATTCAAAGTACCTGCTTATATACATATCCTGCTCTCTGCTTACATATATATATATATATTTGTTTCACTATATGCTGATGAGTGAATAATTGGACTTGTGACTAGTTTACTTAAGCTCTTTATAAAGAACCAAAATATCCAATTACAGTGGAGGGCACCTGATTTCCAAAGTCAACTATAGTAGTTAGAGCTGATTCTAATGCACCGCCCCTGCCCCCGCGCTCGCCCCCCTCCCCGCCGTCGCCCAGTAACAAGGATGCCCGAACCCTTTGATTACACCAAACCAACTAGTTAGGGCAATGGTCCAAACTTTTTTGGAAGCTTACTTAAATATAAACTATGTTAAGGGCATACACACACACACACACTAGAGAGAGTGTAGCGAACAGTAAATACATGATTTGTGTTAGTTTAATTTTACAGAACTTAATAAATAAAAGCGAGCTGTTAATACATATTGGTTTTATAATCTAGCACAGACAAGTGCGTTTATCGTTTGACTATAAGCGAGCTCTACGTAGATGTTATATAAGCAGAGCTCGCTATTACATTAGACTTTGTATTTAATCAAAATATAAATCAATTAATCTAAATGAATATAACGCAATCGTCGGAAAGCTATTATTTAAATTATTACGCAGACCGTATTCTAAGTCAATGTAAAAATACATTTATCCAGTCTAGATACATTACACACTCTAATAAAAATCAAGATTAAAGATAATTATTATTATACTGAAAAGTCAATTTCATCATTATATGACGTTAATGATCTTCAATTAGATCAGTTATGTCTGAAGGTTATTGTGAGCTCAATAAGCTTGATCTATCTAAATCATATAAAATGGTTTGTAGTATCTATCCTTCAGTTATAAAAATGCAACAATAAATTTAATGCGCGTTATGGCAAATACATTAAATTGAACGTATCCAGGAATAATTCATTAAATTTGTATGTTATCGTCTGAGGCTGCCCTACGAGTATAAATGTAGTACGCGTTTAGATCTTTGTGCGAGATACCTTCTTCCATTACAAAAGCGACGCAAAATCTCAGATGTAGTTATTATCTTAAAAAACCATTTAAAATAAAATCTAATTCTTCTCCTGTTTTAATTATCTAAAATTAACTTTGATATTCCTTCGAGATCATTAGCGCGATACTCTCCGAGTAATCTACCACCGGTGTCAACAAATTATCGACGAGGTTCATTCTTGTGGCGAGCGATCGAGATCCTAAACGAGTTGTGTAACTCTAACGAGTTGGACATATACCACTCGCGTATAGCGACGGCAGACGATTATTAATTAAATATTTATTGGTTTCGTTTTTTTGTTAGTTCACACGAAATCAAATATTTAGTAAGTTTTCAACCGTGGAGCTCTTTTGGTAACTAGCTGTTACTATTATAAATTTTCTTATCACGAGCATTGGTCATACAAATAAAAAAAGAAAAGATTTGAGTTATTAGCTTAGTATAAATAATAATAGTTAAAATTATCCAATTCGTAAACTATTATTACTATATTATATTAGTGGTCAATCATTATTTTAATTATATATATATGTATCTATAAATTGTATAGTTTTTTAAGTATAAATAATACTTTGCTCGGCGCGGTATCTGCGTAGACTAGCCCAAAGAGAATAAAAATACTCCTTAGTATGTTTTAAGAGCTTGGTAATATGAATTAATATGCGTCGCAGCTCAGCTTACTACATTCATCCGCTAAGCAATAACTTATGCAGGTCTTCTTGGCTAATTTAGGAACGAATGCTCTTGACGGTGCAATAAAATCAAATATTTATTATATTTTGTCAAGTGTTTCACAGAGGTTTGCTTAATTTAGAAACATCTTACGGTAACCAATGGACGTATTTTACAATAACGCAATTTTAACAAACTAGTGAATTCGGAACGCTCACATAGATTAGTGCTGACCCATAGAGGTTTAGTTAAATATAACTCCTGTAGGGTAGTTGGTACAGGTGTCGAGCGACGCTCTATGCTAATGCGACATTACTGTTGATCAGCGCCATCTCGCGGCCGGCGCTGTTTGTGCCGCCCTCTGGCTTTAGATTAAACTAATTGCGTGTAAGTATTAGGGGCGGGATCAGTAGATTTTGTTCTAACTTCGAATAGTTTTTATAATGGACTGTATCGATGTTAACAAACGGATGTTTGAATGTAAATTAATTATTTTAGAGTAGGTTTTTGTTTGAGTGAACATAGTTTTATTTTTATCAATTTCAAGTAGCTGGTTTGCATTCTCCTTCAGAGCTGTTATTGCTTTGTTTTTGCTAGACTGGATATAATTATATTTATCAATTAATATGATATTAGCTCTTGGAAAAAATGACTGAGAATTATTTATAAAAACTTTATAAATAATAAAGTTGTCTAGCGATTATTACAATATCTTATTTACGTTAATTATTGATTAGCTGGAAAAGATCGATTGATAGAAATAAGACCGCCTTTGTATTTCTTTCATGATTAATTTACTTTTGTGTTTTTTTATTATGTAGGATATATAATAATTTTAGTTGAAAGCTCCAAAGATTACGATTTATTTCTTGGAAAAGCATTTATTAATTATATTATTAGTTACAGGCACTTGAAATATAAAATAGAATTGGGCCGTACACAACACCAGTGTATATGCAGTAAGTGTTTAGTAACCTTCGCCTTAACTGTCTCCATTATCTTACGTGTTGAAGCAAAAACTGAAGTAACAGCCTATTGAGGCTTATCAGCGCGTCGCCGGACTCGTAAACTGACAAAATGGCTGCCGGCAGCCGAGACGACACTCGAGAGGTGCTCACAGACATTTTGTTGATCGCTACACTGATGTGGCAAGGGAATCTATTTAACAAGTATAATGGCTGATATTACACCTGAATGGGCTCCTTTACTGTCTACAACTAAGATAAAGATCATTCTAATATAAATAAGCAAAGAAACAAAAATGACCCATTGTTGATAGTTTTGGAGCTCCAACAATTGTGTCGCTTATAAATATAATATAGGGATATATAAGACATAAAGAAACATTTTAGCATGCGTTAGTAATATTTAACCTTCTCCTTTTATCTAAATAAATGTTGAGCTGACGGTCCCGGATCGAATCCCGAAGATAGTTGTACGATGTATACGATAATTTATGAGTTTAGTATATATTTTTACAATTCGTAAACGTTATCTATTATCAATAATATAAGCTGTCAAGTGTGTCTGTGTATTAAACCACGATGCCGACATCTAAGAGTACGAGTAAACCATATATAGTTGTTGATCAAATCATAGCTGCGTGTGCGTGCGGCCAACGAGCCAACGAGCCATTGGGACGTACCAGTGTAACGTGCACGTTGATTTATTTAATACCAACATGGCGGCGGCACCGCTGATTGCTAAGCCATTGTCTACTAGTGACGTCACTCGTGTTGTAGATGTACATTGTGGCTCACTGGACCGGGGTACAATTAGACCTCGATTGAATAATGAATATTCAAAATCAAAATATAAAATCTTTTTATTTCAATGGACTCATTACTTAATTATTATCATTAATTAGTTATTATAAATGTACCAAATTAAACCGTACCACCGCTTGGACCAATACTTTTGATTACTGCTCAGCTTTCAAATGTAATCACATTTACAAATTAGTTATATTTCGTGTCAATAATGTTATTAAAATATTAGTATATAATTAGGATCTTGTGTTATGAATACTAGATAAATGAGAAATATGTATATATGCTAGAAGCGTACGCATAGCCACATAATATAGTTATAGCTTATTCTGTGGTGGCGAGTAGAGTGTCCAACAAGATTATGTTTAATCCGTATACATTGATATGTTGGAGCGTTGGTTGGTGAAGTACGCGATGGTAATTACCCTTTAAATGTGACCAGCGGCTTATCGAACAACTAAAGTGATTTAAGTAAGTAATATGATTGTGATACTCGATGTGTAACTCTGCAACGGATGCAATTCGTTGTAAGGTTTTTAACAGACTTTAAAAAAGGGGCACTTGACAATTGGATTGGTATCTTTATGTCTGTATACCGTTGCGGAGTATTTGCCGGTAGTTTTTATTTTATAAGCATTTTTGGTTTAACTTGTACAGTGTTGTGTTCACGACAGACAATTGGACGGTCCCCCATCTAACTTTGACCTCAGGATCTGACCACTCAAAATTTTGCAACATATTTTTCACTTTAATGTTACAATGAGAGCGGACACCTTGTCATGTCGGCATCAAGTTATGCTCGGTCAAGCTACGGTTAGGTTAGAACAACAGGAAGACATTTGTATGGCAACATTTGTTCTTACAGTAAGTGTTCGTTTAATAGTATCGGAAATTGAATATAGTTGAGTTCATTTATAATCGACTTAAAAAGGCGGATTTTGATATCAAAGTCAAAGTCAAAATATTTTTATTTAAATTCGATTTCCTAAGTTCTTTTATATCGTCATTACAGGGAATATGTATGAGAAAAATAAATAAACACAATTGAAGGTACTGTGACCCTAATAATAGCGAGAACATTACGTATTTTACAGATTGATGTACATCTGCATGATATTTTTATATTAAATAATTTGTTTGGTAATATATTTAATGTTATAACGACAACGTGCCTCAAAACTGAGGTTGTCCTGCTCTTGGTGAGAGTGAGAGAGACACATGTAGAATACAAAACAATGTTACCGTCATAAAATAAGTAACGCAGCGTTAATTAAAAGTTGTTCGCGGTACAACACTTAAGTACTCGTGCGAATATAACTTACTGTGAATGTGTCTGAGGACTCGAACAGCTTCCGGCGGTTTTGATCCTTGAACACGTACAGTTTAATATATATTCTTAAAAAGTATGAGCATAAGGAATAATATTCAAAATTAATATCACCTTTAAATTTGACGCACAAAGAGTTATAATGAAATGTACCTATTTTATTGGAACGAGTACTCAATAAATTGGAATACTCGTTAGACAATGACTAATTGTGTTCGAGTAAATAATATATCAAAAAATTATATGATTACATTCGTCTACAGAATTAATATACAATTTTATAATTAATCTATTTATCATAAGGTTGGTTTTTGAATTGAAAAATAAACAAAATAATCCATAAATGTGTAGTTTATTAAAATCGTGCATTAGTCTGAATGAACAAATTTTTCTATGCATATAGTTGACAGGTAATTGTTGTACGGTGTATCTAGTGGTATATAAAAAAGTTTTGGAGCATTCAATAATGAGATGTGATCGAAAATATTGCAAACTTTGACTGAAACAAACATAAAAGCGAGTTAACTAAAACGTGGTAAAAAATCAAGATATATTATTTATTTACATAACGCATGCGCCCACGCAGTTCACACAGTTTTAAATATTTATCAAGAATTATGTCATTTGAAATTTGTTTGATCACAGCTGACGGCATGATCCGGACGCCGTGATGATGTGACATTCATTTCTAATATTTTATACAAAATTTTACTTCACTTTATTCTACAGCACACAAAAGGTAAAACTACGACACACAAATTGCTATTGCTATAAATATATTTCTCCGTTGTAGTATCTAATACACTTACTCAAAATTATGCTCAATTTGGTCTCGAGAACTAGTCAAATCATAATAATAGAATGCATTAGTAATATTTTATATTTAGTCTCAAACTCAAAGAGAGTTCCTTATTTTTCTTTCAAAACGATAAGAGAACAGAGCCTCCACCGCGAACAATGCTCACAAGGGCGGGCGGCTCCGTGGGGCCATGAACAGTAGACAAACAGATCTCATAATTAATTTCTCTTTAATTCCAAGATAATTGGCTGCCAGGATTCAACTAATTAAATCGTCCGTTGAACGCCCAAGTATAATTATATTATATGAAGAGAATTATATAACATTCGTTTACTCAGCTCCCTCATTCACAATTGGCTCGGAGGAACTGTTTCTATTCGAAAAGTCACAATCACTATGAAATCTTATTCATTATCAAACCTGGCCCAATCACATATTAGCGAGCTGTGAAGGAAATAAACTTGTGGTCTAGAAGGTGCATTTTTTACCTTTTAAGAGGCAGTTTTTCTATTTGGAACTTTCCATTGTTTCTAGAAACAACTTCGCACCAAAAATTATAGAGAGAAAGAAAACATGCATTTAATCAGTCATGTGATGTCTGCGCTAGGTGTCAAGTGATTGACAAGTATGTAGAAGTCTACCATCGCGACGACCCTGATTCATACTTATGGAACCACTTATTTAATCTAGAGGGCGCTGATGTCAGGACCAAGGGTGTCTTGTAGTCGCTGCTGGCGCACTAGGTATCGAACAAAAGATTTAATTTTCGCAACTATAAAAATGTTAGCGAGTGTATACTCACACTAAATCTGTTGTTGACTGCTCTGAGGTACGTTTTCGTCTCACAAATATTATTTTATATATTAAACGTATCATTCTGTGCAACATTACTTTATTTGCCAGGTGCCATTACAGTTGAGCGCGATGTTTGTTCATCAATACCACAGCGAAGGAGAAGGACTTTTCTTCCAATTTTACTGAAATAAGATTCAAAATAACGCCGCAGTTTTGTTATATATGATTTGCGTTATCATACATTTTAACAAAAGTATCCTATTTGCTGACAGTCTGGTAGACCAGATGGTGTCAATGTTTTGTCCTGACAAGAGGGCTTAGTCTTGTCCTGCTGTAGTCATGATTTCACCCTGGTATTGTATGCTCTCTTATGGCTGTATACCTTTCTATTGATAAGAGTGTTGATTAAAACGATCTGTCAATCAGCGGCCCGTATAGTCGCTGCTGTAGATCGACAGAGGGTAATTACCGATAACACGCCGCGTGATAAGGGTTAAAGCCCTACTCAAAGTCTGTCCACACGTTTTCAGAAGAATTACTACAAAACCCTTATTGCACATCTAGTGACTGGTATTTATAATCTTTGTCAAATTTAGGGTTATGTAGCTAGCGTTCTCTTCTTCAGATATCCTATATATTTCTTCTGTGCAGTTGATTGTATCTGTAATATTAATTATAAATGTTACCTTCCCTTTTCTACATTGTCATACAGTTAGTATCTGTAACTCAAACTCGTGATAATGTTCAACACTAGATCTAATGTTAAAATCACCCCAATAAATGTTTGCCTGTACTCAATATGATCACGATCTCTATCATAAAAGCACGTCCAATGTCTGCTTGTCGCACAATACATCAGCCCGCGCCCTAGGCGGCCCTTCCCCCGCTCCCATCAATCGCCCAGATTCCTGGGATTTGTACGGTTACACTGTTTTGCATCCGAGCTCCGCTAATCTGGGCTAAACACCCTCAGGGACGGACCACACCTGGACGCGGAGCAACCAGTGCTCACGACCATAGATACTATAGACGTGTGAGGCATGGATTGAAGGTCAAGAGACAGTAGCGGTACTATGATAGTCATTAATGTGTCAACTTAAGCCAATGTTTCTTGTAACATTTATTGTTAAAAATATATGTTTTATTTTTGATGAGTTCTTTAATTTAATTATTTTTGATTGTATACAATTTTGAAGTCTGTTTTTTAGTTTTTTTTAGTCGGATTAAACGGGCTTCAATAATGATATAATAGTAGGAAAGTATATTCCTGGTAAATAAATTCGATCAAAAACGGCTCAGCCTAGGGGCGTCCAGTTTAAAAAGTCCAGCGAGATCGTGCTGAGACTGCTGTCTATCCTCTTGGAATTGAATATTCAATTGATTCACAATTTTAAATAAAATTAAAACTATAATTGAAAATATTTAAAAAATAAACAAAACTTATGATTTCTGCTCACAACTGAGCTCCTGGTCATTAGGTAATGTCGTAGTGAATTGATGAATTATGTTCATAAGTTTAATAAATCTTAAATATCTTAAAATAATATAAAATTGTACTGACTGCAGCCAAGTGTGACCTGACCCTAATCTGTTCTGTCGTCGCCCAATAAATGTATTATCTTGTACTTATTCAATTGTATTTTAACGGAGTTGTATAAAAACAATCTCTTCTGACTTAATGTTTGTTTTGGAGTCAATATCTGTTACAATTTTATAGTATAGCCCTTGTTCTCCCAAGTTGGAGTGAGATTAGTTTGGGCAGTAGAGGATACACAAAGGTCCACCTTATTCACATTACTTAATCGTCAGAAATAAAATATGAGGTAAGATATAAGAAGAAGGTTTTGGGACTGCATATAAGACTTTACAGGTTTTTAATTGGCAACATTTATGGTACAAGAGTTTTAGAATTATATTTTATAGACATATAAGTGAAAAATAAAATTATTAATAAATTGTAACCTCGTTCGTTTCTTGTACTCTAATAAAAATAAAACAGAACATATTTCATAATCTTTATTTCACTTGTATACCAAGGTAAGCCTACAGAGCGCAAACACTCATTACTAAAACAAAAACTAATCTCATAAAATACAAACGAAGCACAGTTTACTAGAAAAAACTAAAACGGGTGAAGTTACTACGGTCGTTACAGCCGCTCCATTATAAATGCTAATTTCCGTGTAAAGAAAATATGCATCGTGGCGCGATCACAGCGCGATTAACATTCTAAGCAGCACTTCCGTTCATAAACTGGTCGAGGCTCGAGGCTGGGCTGCTTCCTCCTCCCCCCCCCCCCTCCCCCATCCCCCTCCACCCGTCGCGGACCGCTACCACAGAGCTCAGCGATAGTTGGGCACGTAACCAAAATAATCATCATTATAGACTTGTCTACAAAACAAAATAAAATATATTTAAAATACAAACTTCCATAATTTTACAACATCCCAATACAGTCTGTATAATATTTTGTGTGCCAAAGTTACAGATGTCCACATCAATGACTTGTGAAACAAATTGTTTTCACATTACTTTTACAAACAACTCGTACCCAAATTTGAACTGGGGCCTCTAGCTTTGAATGATCATAGCCATTAACGACTCCAAATAAATTTAATTAAAAACCGTATAGCACATACTTCAACGCCGCCTGACGGTAAGCACCTACAGGTCATGCGCAGACATCAGCGACCAACCAACAAAGTACCATTTATGGACACAAGGCCCCAACCACCGCCGCCATAGAGCTTGTATCAAGGTATTTATTTATTCTTAGCTCACAACGTTGGTGACTGTGTCGTGACGGCCGCTCTGCTGGATGTTCTTTACGGGATCATTTAACAAACATTTATTGTGGATTCAGTTGAAGGGAGGACATGTATCGTACACACATTCCTCCAATCACCGCTTAAACGTGACACCCGTGAAGGGTTAAACCTTTCTGGCGTAAATCTACAATGATGCAAGATATTATATCGTACACAGAATCACAACAAAATTTTATCTTAACTTATCTTATGTTATGTTATCTTATCTTATCTCATTAGAGAATGAAATTAGAATGACCTCGTAAGTTAAGTACAGGTTAAATTAATTAGTATGATATTTATCTAATTAGTTTATCTTAATTAACATCAGCTTGTCCGGTTAAATTTACTCGTGACAATAGAGTTAAATTGGTTAGTAGGTTTCAGGTCACATATCAATACTAACTTGATGTTGCGTGTTATGGTTTGTGTGCGGTTCAGGAGAAATCAGAATGACTCGTACACGTAATGACTTGCTATATTACTTTGAATAATTAAAGTTGAATTTAGTAACAAAAAAATATTTTATATTAGATGAAGTGAATGGTATGGAAATCGAATAGTGTCGAGTAGGGGCCGAGCTTCTGTACGGTCGGCTGCTCGCCGCTCCCTGCCATTATAACTTCTCGTCTCAGCCGCCAGAGGGCGTTAACACTTCTAAATGACTGACATGAACAAATATTACTTTTGTTATAGTGCTTGTAGCGATATTATCATCTGGGAGATCACCTCTTATCTCAAGGTGAGGCTGTACGTGACGGACTTCGTGTTTAAGGCAATTACAAATAATTTATTTACGTTTGCTATTATAAATCAAAACTGTCAAATGGTCTTACTACGTCCACAGATTCTTCGAATAAGTTCTCAAAGGTGGCGTGAGTGCACTAACGTTACTGTGGTATGTTACAACATAGATACAAAGATCATCAAGACAACTATTAGCAAATAAAATGTATATAAGATAGACGAAAACGCATCCAGGTAGGATCCTATGTACCGGCGTACATCAGTGGGACGTTCCTAAGCCCTAAGCGTGGCCCAGAACACTACGTCTGGGGTTGGCCCAAATAAATCTGGGCAATCTTCATCGGCATGAAATAAAATTCCATTTTTTTTTTTTTTTTAGAAAACGTTTTGTAAGTTTGTTTCAAAATGTCAACTGAGTTTTTAATCAACTAAACTAGATTACAAATGTAGGTAGATAGACAGTTATTACAGCTTTTTGACGTTGATGATCATAAACTAATGATATAATTATCATGGTTCCAATTTGAAATCTACATCTCACCCGATACCGATATTTCGAGATAAAGTTGAAATTCTAATTTCGTTCCAAATTCGAAACGTCTAGTCTATTCTGTAAGAGAACAGCATCCCTGAGCGTCTCGTCAGACGCCGTCAAATAATCTTGATATCCAGGCCGATATGTTAAAGTTACCTCTAACTGTATAATATTCTAAATCTAGATAACTCGCACATCAAATGGCCGCCTGGGCGCGGCCGTCCCCGCTCATCCCTCGAGGAATGTCAACTATTCCCGAACTATATACCGAACACTTTATTATTCGCTTCAAGAAAATTTTACTTGCGATAATTATTTTGCGGTAAACTACACTCTTTGTTTTCTTGGGAACAAGTTTATTAAATTAGTGGAATTGAAATATCACTCACACATCATTATCGCTAGAAATAAAAGAAAAATGAAAGTAAGTTTACAAAGAAGCTGTAACTTATCCTAAAGATAAGAGGATCGCAAAATATAATTGCATAACTATTGGATATTGAAATATTTTTTTCCTTTTTTTTTTTTTTTTTTTTGTGTTTTGAAGTCTTATTTTTCTATTTTTTTTTTTTTTTTAACTATATCACTGTTTGAGTCTTATGTTTCTGAGGTCAAAGTTGGACAGGTGACCTGTCAGTTTAATCGACTTGCTTGTTTGTCGTTGTTTAAAAAAATACTTGAATAGCTTAAGCAGATATATGAAACAATAAGTGCCTGTCAAACTTGTAGATCACCGTCGAGTTCGCTGGGTCCCCCCCGTCATCAGACCCTGCCTTGGTGACAATTGTACCACTTCAGCTGTTGGTATAACCCATATCTTGTTAGTGAAATTGTTACTTAATTTATGTTAGTATGATTATGAATTAAAACTATAAGGTATGTTTTATGACACACTTTCTTGAGATACTTAAATAGAGGATCACTTGGTGCTTAAATAATTAAAAGTAGTTCTAGGCGTGTGGTGAGAGGAGCACCGCCGGCCGGCGTCTCCTCGCACACAGCCTCCATGGTCAGGATACTGTTCCTGCCCGGAGCCGCCTCATCAGGGATGTGATACGACTGCAAGGTAAAGTTAATCAGAAAATTATACATTTTAATGGTCTTAACCAACTAATCAATAGCGTTTATAAATTACATAGATATTATTCTCATTTCAATATCACATACAACCTATATTATTTTTGTTACATAGCGTTTTTCAAAGTGGTGTTTCAGGTCGTTCACTCTACCAGATGTTGCCAACTGTGGCCGCTCCTCAAAATTCACTAAAAGTTGGTAACTTTTGCATATTTTATACAGATTTAGACCAAAACTAAATTCGCTCAGAGGCAGCCATCGCGCTCACACGTTGACCTGTCCCGCTCACACCTGTCTGACAGCTATCAAAGTTATCGGCGATAGAGCTTGTAAACTAATCAAATGTCGCTTTGCTTGCCGATACTTGCAATGGTTTGGTAATTTGATAATATGACTGATGAAATTCTTTAATAAATCTTAATATGAAGTGACTGGAGCATGGGTGTGACATTGAAACCTGGAAAAGAACATTAAGATGTCTTTTTTTTTTTTTTTTTTAAATGTTAAATAATCTCAAATCAATCTAATTCTCCTGTGTTAATTATCTAAAATTAATTTTGATATTCCTTCGAGATCATTAGCGCGATACTCTCCGAGTAATCTACCACCGGTGTCAACAAATTATCGACGAGGTTCATTCTTGTGGCGAGCGATCGAGATCCTAAACGAGTTGTGTAACTCTAACGAGTTGGACATATACCACTCGCGTATAGCGACGGCAGACGATTATTAATTAAATATTTAGTTAATTTTTCAACCGTGGAGGTCTGTTATTGACTGATGGTCTGTTCGTCATACCAATAAAATAAAATAAATAATAAAATCAGAGTTAAAGTTTCTTACCCATTACTACGTTAAAGTGACCAAGTGACCTGTCACTAGCTCGGCGGCCACTATGGCAGCTGGCCCGCTGCTGATCTGGTACATTCACATAGAGCTCTATAGATGCTAGGTTTGATCATTTTTTTTTTTTTTTTTTTCTTATTTGATACCAAACTGGTTATTTACATTACACTTTTTTTTTTTTTTTTTTTTTTTTTTTTTAAATAATAATAATAGCATTGTTTTTGCCGTGAAATTGATATTATCAAATCGTTGCAAGTGAATAATGTTAATTTGACCTCATCGGCCGCGGCGCCGTCCCAGGAACCCGTTCGTATAATTAACACCAAACAAATGTCGCTACAAAACCACCTTTACGCCAGTATTTTAAGTATCATAGACATATTCACATAATTGGATACATTAAGCTAAACTAAACCATTTCGGTAACTATAACATTATTTACATTAAAGTGCTACGTATAACATTAAATGAACATTTAATTTCCATTTATTTATCTAATAATTTGCTGTGTCAATAGTATACCTTATTTATAATTACAACTAGGGATGTTATGGACATGAAATTTCGGATACGGATTGGATACGGATATAAAAATGATTATTTTACCGGATACGGTTACGGATACGGATATGAAATTATTTCGGATTATCCGTTAGTTTTGGATAATTTCGGTTACGGATATTAGATTTTTTTTTTTTTTTTTTTTTTTTTTTTTTTTTTTTTTTTTTTTTTTTTTTTTTTTTTTTTTAAGGAATTTAAGAAGTATTAAATATAAATAGCTAATAAAATGGTTTTATTTGGTAGGAACAAAAATCAGTCATTTAAAATATTAAAATTAGAATTAAATTTAGAATCACATTTTTATTACTATATTTTAAGTTTAACGTAACAATCACAGCTTTCTTTATTTATTATTATTAGTTACTTAATTTTCAATTGCTCTGAATCATACATCATCTTTCAACTTACAATAACATTAAACGTATTTAATAGTCAAAAATTTAGCAAAGGCAAATTATACTTACAAAAAGTAATTTCGCAGCCCTATCACCAGAAAGTCTATTTCTTAAAGGATCATAAATTAATCCAGCAGCACTGAAAAGTTGCTCACTCGGTACACTTCCGGGAGGCTAAAAGAGGTACTGTCTTAATAAGGTACTTAAACTGTTGTACTTAGTATTCATTTTCGTGCAAGAATGTGTCGCAATTATGGTCCGCCCCTATCCGATATTATCCGAAACTTTTATTTCGGATTCGGTTACGGTTATGGATATTATTTTATAACGGATATCCGATAGTTTCGGTTACGGTTACGGAGCTCCCTAACATCCCTAATTACAACTTATCTACTATATGCATGTAGTGTTTACCGTTTCTTAATTGTACATTTAGCTATAAGATATATATTGTTTTGTATGCATATGGTTTAGTTTTATATGTAGTGTGTATTATTGTTTTGTTTTGTATGTATCAGTGTAACAATTACTGGTGAACCAAATAAATAAATAAATAAATAAACATTAACATAAGAAATGAAAACAAGAAAAATATCATAAAAGATGCGGCTTCTTTCGAACAGACATTTCTTCGAACCGACCTGCGATAGGATCAGTGCTTGGGGGAAAAATAGACGTCGCGTGAACTGATAACGAAAACATATTACATTTAAATAATGGAAGTTTTCAAAATAAATAACTAAATAAATAAGAATATATTATATGATAAATAAGTTACAATACATAACAATATAACATAGAGAAGTTTACAAAACAACATACTCAAAGAGTGGATATACTTTTAATTGTCATTACATGTCAGAATAATGTGTGTCTCCTCTTAGTATATGTACATTTATACGAGGATATAACTTGAGAGGTGTTCGCTAACTAGCTCGCTGTCATCGGCGCGTTGTTGCTCACGTACAACGACGAACCACGTTTTGCTCTTAGAGATACCTAAGTGAGTTTTAATTAATAAGCTAGGCACTAATTAATGCTAATAATACATTAACCTCACTTTGTTGTACATAAGAAGCATTGTTCGCTACATACCCACATTAATGTAATAACGATACTTCTCTTGAAATTTATCGTTATGATGAATAAACAAACAGCTCATAGTAAAAGGCTCCATTTTTTTTTTTTTTTTTTTTTTTTTTTTTTTTTTTTTTTTTTTTTTTTTTATGGAAATAAAAAACGTAAAGAACACGTGCGTCGGTAGAGCCGGTGCCTGGACGTACCTACTGTAGCACTCATTTGATGGTTACTTTATTATACTACTGGCTCACTTGACGACATTATTCACACATATCCTCAGTAAATGCATTTTATGGAAAATACTGTACCGCTCATCCGAAGCCGCAGGATTACAGGTAGCTATACTGACGACAGGACGAACAAGTTTATGCGGTGTATAAAGTATCTACAAGTTTAGTGGAACAGTTTCTGTATTCACTCGACATGTTGTGATTACGTTTGCTAGACATTGTGGAACAAACATCACACCAAGACTTTCGATTTATTTAAAAAAAAAAAAAAAAAAAAAAAACATGAATCTGACAATAATGCTTATGTTTACGTTAGTCTAGTCTAGTGATATAAAGAGACGAAATCGTATGCATTCACAAAAGCATCTTCACAATTCGAAAATCAAAATCATAAAGCGTTTTATTTAAAACTAAACCATACCTCCTCTTCGACGAACACTCGTAGATGAAGCGACACTGGACTCTCCTCGCCTTTTAAATGTTTATTATGACATTAACAATTAATTATGCCATCCACAACAAATGGATTATTACTTTGATGGATCGTCACCGTGTAACATACTCCCACGCTGTGGTGTCAATATGATAATCATTTATCTAATAGTAAATTTAAAATAAATTTATTAATTGATTCTCTCCAATATTGATTGGAAGTTTGTTATAAACATGTGTACATCACCTTATAAAAATAATTCTTTATTCTGTGGAGAGGAGCAATTTGTGTGCTTAATATCATTGTATCAGTATCAGAACACTATTGGACGCTAGCTCTGTAGATGTAGCTTATACCGGCTCCAAATAAACAGCCCGCAAAGTCCGGAGTGACCGTTGGTCAACATGTCGGGACATGTCCGCGAGCGACGGTAACATGCTGATGATGTATCCTCGTAACAGTTGTATGACCGACGCCGGGCGGGTCGTTGGCGCTCCGCCGATTATTTAAATCTATGAAATAGTTTTTGTTGTATTTAATAACACAACACACGCAGATCCGATAAAACAAACCTTTAAGCTTTGAAAATGTGTCTTGTGTATAAATTAATTAATTAATAAAAGCCGGTGGTCAGCGACATCCTCGGCATATAGACGGTCGTAGCATCGATGGAACTACTCTACCATTCTACAGCAATAGAAGGAATCACATTGATAGCATACGAGGGACGGGCGACCTTCTCGTCGCAGGTCTTTGGACGATGGTAGAAAACGTGAGTACTAGCTGTGATATAGTGCATTTAATCTGAGTATGTTCTATCGCCTTTTGTGCAGCCGTTCAGTGTTCGGGTGTGAAGAGGAAGGAAGCAAGCGTAATTTAAGGACATGGGAGGCATCAACCGCTCTCGTTTGCAGAATGTCAAAACACTATAGCGATATAATGTAACTCCTTCATTTTGCTGGTTACCATTAGCAGGGCCGACGCTCTTCGTATTTATCAGTACACCATGTAACACATAATAAAATATTACTAAATGCGGATAAGGAACAATACACGGTACATTTAGACTGAATTCTATTTAAAAACAAAATTGACAAGAATACGCCCAGAATGTGTCGCTGTCGCGGCGGCGAGATGCACGCGATGAGATGCGCTGCTTTATTTATTTATTTAGCGAGCGCTCGTACGGAGACAGACATGTTGCTACTACAACATCTGCCCCTCACACTTATTGCGGTCTATTTTGTGGACAGAAATGTGATATTATTTTCTTGATACAATATACAACAGTAACCCCGCGTCCGTCGTAGCTCGGAGCAGGGGGGGGGACGGGACACCGAACACTTTAATCTAATTCCAGTGCTCACGTCCAGACACCAGATGTATTAACATGGATACTATAACATGGACACGAACATAACACAAATTATAGCTTAACACTCAGGCATTTTCAGAGAATTGCTTATATTTTCAGAGAATTGCTTATATCATATCATGATGATCCATAATGATGATATTTTTTTTTTTTTTTTTTTTTTTTTTTTTTTTTTTTTTTTTTTTTTTTTTTTTTTTTTTTTTCCGACCATCTGACCCGACCGACCCGACAGATCAACCCGACCAACCGATACAATCGACCAACCGACCGACAGATCGACCCGACCGACCCGACCGTACGTAGAATAATAACCATCATCGTCGTCAATCATCATCATCATCATCTTTAGTCATCAGCAAACAATCATCGTCAGCATCAGTCACCGTCATCATAAGTCATCAGTCCACAATCATCAGAAATCACTCGTATAGATAATAATAATAACACATACAATAAATGTGTCGTCAGTATTAGTAAAAGTTCCGCTGCACTGTCACAGATGGCACCAATCAATTCTGAATCGCGCTATCAAGGTTTGTGTATGAATAATATAAAGGCAGAACCAGTCGTGTGAATTAAGGTTAGCTGTTAGGTTAGGTTAGGTTAGGTTAGGTTAGGTTAGGTTAGGTTAGGTTAGGTTAGGTTAGGTTAGGTTAGGTTAGGTTAGGTTAGGTTAGGTTAGGTTAGGTTAGGTTAGGTTAGGTTAGGTTAGGTTAGGTTAGGTTAGGTTAGGTTAGGTTAGGTTAGGTTAGGTTAGGTTAGGTTAGGTTAGGTTAGGTTAGGTTAGGTTAGGTTAGGTTAGGTTAGGTTAGGTTAGGTTAGGTTAGGTTAGGTTAGGTTAGGTTAGGTTAGGTTAGGTTAGGTTAGGTTAGGTTGGGGTACTAGGTCAGAGAACCTCCTCGCATGTCGGTTGCATTGGAGGGATCGCCAGTCGCGTTCGATGCTATTGCATCTGGCGCGAACGGTGGGTCTCACAATGTGATTGGCTGGTGTACCCCGGGCACTTACGTGGTCATGTCCTTTTCAGGACATTGCTACGTATTTGGCTAATACTCTGACACCGTGTGGCTGCCTGGTCTTTTTAAGGGCGGGCATTGCACGGCCACACAAACCCGTAGCCCTGCACGTTTTCGTGGGGGTCGGGGGCCCGGCGCATTGCACTTAGCGCTGGGTCGCGAGGAAGAAAACCTCTCTAAAAAATTACCCTTTGGTGGCCCCCCTTGGGGGGCAGCGGACCTTCGGGTCGTGGGTTGGCGGCCTTCAAGGCCGCGGAGAGTGTGGCTGCTCGCTCTGTTCTGTCAGGGCGGGCATTGCACGGTCACACTAGCCCGTTGCCCTCACGGGTCGGGGGCCCGGCACACTGAGCGCCGGGCTGCGAGGAAGAAAACCTCAATAAAAAATTACCCAGTCCGCTACTCTTGCACTCTCCTCTTCGGAAGAGAGGTTGCAGAGTGGACGGATGTTTATCGGTGGTCAGACTTCGGTCAGCCAACGGCTTTTGCCGCCACCGACCTAAGCCTAAGTTCCCCGGGGTGGCGATAGGCTGAGTGGCCGGGGGGAGCCCGGTCCCAAGCCCCGGAACCTTTTTATTTTCCTTTTTTGTTTCTCTATCTTTTTGTTTTTCTATCCTGTTTTTATTTTGTTTTATTTATTTCTTCTTCTTGTTTTCTTCCATCTTTTTAGTTTTGTTTTGTTTTGTTTTATTGATGAAGTTGGAGAGGTTTAAAAAACATGGAACAAGCGAGCAGCAATACAAATCTCCAGGAGGGTCCCGGTCGCCACGCGGCCGGGGAATCCCTCTCCGCTTCGGCGGACAGCCCCAACGTATCTGGGGGGGGCACTACTCGCTTCGGGGGCGCGCAATCTGTGCGTCTCCGTTACAACATCGACGACATTAGGAGCCGGCATAGCGGCACCGATGAGGATTGTGGTCCTGGGACGTGGGCGGAAGCCGGAGGTTCCCGGGACGGAGATTTCGAAGGAAGGTTCTTCGGGGGAGCGTCGTGCAATTCGCTGGACAGCGACGACTCCCTAACCATCTCGGCCAGCGCAAGTGAGGATGGAGCGCAGGAGGGGCGTGTGCTCCGCAGTGGGAGCCGCAAGAGGAGGGTCAAACAACCCTGCCCTTCAGAGGGGTCTTTCGGACCGAAGGTGCCATCGGCACGGAGAGGACGGCGCCAGCATGTGGTCTCGGAGCCGAGGACGCCGAGTGGGTCGCCTGTGCCACAGAGGGTACATAACCCTCGGCGATCCACAGAAGACAGGGAGGCGGCGGCCAGCGGCGGCTGGCTGGGCGCGAACCTGTGCAGCGACGAGGAGATCGAGAGACTCGTGGAGGCTGCACAGAGGAGCTGGGAGCGCTGCCGCATGCCCCCGCCGGGCGAGCGCCCCGACGACCCTGCCCTGAGCCTTCTGAAGGCCCGGGCACTGGACGACATCGCGGTGGTCACGCGAGTGGCTATGCGCTCGAAGAACCTGAAGGGCACATTCGTCCGTGCCCTGAGGGAGAGCGCAGACCGCCTCGAGGACACCGTGGTGGCGCTGCACGAGCGGTCAGCGTCCGCCGAAGTAAGGAGGCTACAGGCGGAGAATAGCCGCCTGCGTAGTGACCTTTCACTCCAGAGCGCGCAGATAGACGCGCTGCGCTCGGAGTGCAAAGTGCTGGAAGAGAAGGTGGACCAGCTGACCGCAGCGGTGGCCACTAGACCGGAGCCCAGTAGAGAGTGTGTGTGTGGCGACAGGGCTGCTGCCGTCGCAGAAGAGGACCTCCCGGCAGTCGATGTCCGGGAGAGGCTGGAGCCGGCCAGCAGCGAGACGCGCGACGCGGAGGACGCCCGGATACTGCGGGTCGTGGAGCGCTTCCTGGAAGCGCGGGCGGAGGTGGACAGGGCGGCGAGAGCCACTACCACCACCGCTCCCCCTCCTCCACCGCAGATGACAGCGGAGCGTGCCCCAACCGCTCCCTCCGAACAGACGACGGCAGGCGACGACGGCTTCACGCTCGTCAGGAGGAAGAGGGCCAAGAAGAAGCCCCCCTCAGCCCCAATGCCGACGACCACCGCGCCGAGTGCTGCACCCGCGCGATCCGTGCAGGAGAGCACTTACGCCAGCGCCGCACGCAATACCACGCGGCCAGCGCAAGCCCCAGCGCAGACAGGCGGAGGGAAAAAGAAGAGGCGGAGGAGGAAGAAGAAGGCGGGTGCCCGGATCCGGGTGCCGACCACTGCGGCCATAGCGGTGGTGCTCTCGCCCGAGGCGGAGCGGCGTGGGGAAACCTACTTGTCCGTCCTGACCCGGGCGAGAGCAGCCACCGCGGGAGACTCCGACGTACCGGAGCTCCGCATCAAGCCGACGAAGACGGGTGCCCGTGTCCTCACGATCGCGGGCCAGGATCGTGTGGAGAAGGCCGACATCTTCGCCGCTCGCCTCCAGGAGGTGATCGGCGAAGATGCCGTGGTCACAAGACCGGTCAAGACGGGGGAGCTCCTTTTGACCGGTCTGGATGACACAATCACCGGGGACGACATCCGGGGGGCGATCGCTCGTGCCGGATGTGTCCCTGGTGATATGGTCCGTGTCGGTATCATTCGCCGCGGCCGGTGGGGCTCGGGATCCGTAAGGGTCACCTGCCCCGCGGCTGCGGCGAGGGATATCGGCAAGGGCGGCCGGCTTTCCGTTGGGTGGAGCACTGTCCGCGTTTCCGTGGCAGAAAGCCGCCCAATGATGTGCCACCGCTGTCTTGGTGTGGGGCACACCAAGCAGCTGTGCCCGTCGGCAGTCGACCGCAGCGACGTTTGTCTTCGCTGCGGTCGACCGGGCCACAAGGCCGCCGAGTGCTCGGCTGCGCCTCACTGTGCGCCGTGTGGCGACGCCGGTTTACCGGCCAACCACATGGCGGGCAGTAAAAGCTGCTTACAGCAGCTGAGGCGCGGCACGCGAGGTAGACCTCTTGGTGGTGGGGGGGGTGGCGACGGCCCTAGGCCGCCCCCACCTGCCCCTGCTGCTGACAGGTCACGGGAGGCGAAGCGCCCTGCCTCGACCCTTTTGGGACGAGGTGGGGTGCCGTCGGGGCGGTCCGCTCAGAGGTCTTTACAACCTCGGAGCGGACCGTCTCGGCGGGCGGACTAACGTCCGCCTCCGCCAAGTAGAGGCCAGCGGGTGCTGATGGGGATCAGTACCTGCATTGCACGGCCTCTGCGATGAGGGATACTCCCCATGTTTCGTGAGTATCCCATACCACCTCGTGGAAGAGCCCGCCAAGGGCTCGCTGCGACGCTGCTGTGGCGAATGCGATGAGCACCCCATGGCAGCGCCAATTGCAGCGTGTCGAAACACGCAGGGGTTTAGTGGGTAGGACGGGCACCGTTGCCCGGGAGTCCCACATACCCCTTCCCGGTTTCCCCGAATCGGGAAGGAAATGCGTCAATGCATTCCCCTGCGACAAAAAAAAAAAAAAAAAAAAAAAAAAAAAAGGTTAGGTTAGGTTAGGTTAGGTTAGGTTAGGTTAGGTTAGGTTAGGTTAGGTTAGGTTAGGTTAGGTTAGGTTAGGTTAGGTTAGGTTAGGTTAGGTTAGGTTAGGTTAGGTTAGGTTAGGTTAGGTTAGGTTAGGTTAGGTTAGGTTAGGTTAGGTTAGGTTAGGTTAGGTTAGGTTAGGTTAGGTTAGGTTAGGTTAGGTTAGGTTAGGTTAGGTTAGGTTAGGTTAGGTTAGGTTAGGTTAGGTTAGGTTCCTCGCATGTCGGTTGCATTGGGGGGATCGCCAGTCGCGTTCGATGCTATTGCATCTGGCGCGAACGGTGGGTCTCACAATGTGATTGGCTGGTGTACCCCGGGCACTTACGTGGTCATGTCCTTTTCAGGACATTGCTACGTATTTGGCTAATACTCTGACACCGTGTGGCTGCCTGGTCTTTTTAAGGGCGGGCATTGCACGGCCACACAAACCCGTAGCCCTGCACGTTTTCGTGGGGGTCGGGGGCCTGGCGCATTGCACTTAGCGCCGGGTCGCGAGGAAGAAAACCTCTCTAAAAAATTACCCTTTGGTGGCCCCCCCCTTGGGGGGCAGCGGACCTTCGGGTCGTGGTATGGCGGCCTTCTAGGCCGCGGAGAGTGTGGCTGCTCGCTCTGTTCTGTCAGGGCGGGCATTGCACGGTCACACTAGCCCGTTGCCCTCACGGGTCGGGGGCCCGGCACACTGAGCGCCGGGCTGCGAGGAAGAAAACCTCAATAAAAAATTACCCAGTCCGCTACTCTTGCGCTCTCCTCTTCGGAAGAGAGGTCGCAGAGTGGACGGATATTCGGTGGTCAGACTTCGGTCAGTCAACGGCTTTTGCCGCCACCGACCTAAGCTCAAGTTTCCCGGGGTGGCGATGGGCTGAATGGCCGGGGGGAGCCCGGTCCCAAGCCCCGGAACCTTTTTATTTTTCCTTTTTTGTTTCTCTATCTTTTTGTTTCTCTTTTCTGTTTTTCTTTTGTTATTTATATCTTCTTCTTGTTTTCTTCTACCTTTTTAGTTTTGTTTTTGTTTTGTTTTGTTTTGTTGATGACGTTGGAGAGATTTAAAAACATGGACCAAGCGAATAGCAACACAGATCTCCAGGAGGGTCCCGGTCGCCACGCGGCCGGGGAATCCCTCTCCGCTTCGGCGGACAGCCCCATCGTATCTGGGGGGGGCACTACTCGCTTCGGGGGCGCACAATCTGTGCGTCTCCGTTACAACATCGACGGATTGAGGAGCCGCGGAGTGCAGAGCGGCACGGACGACGAAAGTGGTCCTGGGACGTGGGCGGAAGCCGGAGGTTCCCGGGACGGAGTTTTTGAAGGAAGATTCTTCGGAGGAGCGTCGTGCAACTCGCTCGACAGCGACGACTCCGAAGTCATCTCCGCCAGCGCCAGCGAGGACGGAGCGCGAGAAGGGCGTGTGCTTCGCAGTGGGAGCCGGAAGCGAACGGCCAAGAAGCTCAGCCCGACCGAGGAGTCCTCACGGCCGAAGGTGCCCACGGCACAGAGAGGACGGCGTCAGCTCAGGATTTCGGAGCCAAGGACGCCGAGTGAGTCGCCGGTACCACAGAGGGTACACAATCCCAGGCGATCCACTGAAGACAGGGAGGCGGCGGCCAGCGGCGGCTGGCTGGGCGCGAACCTGTGCAGCGACGAGGAGATTGAGAGACTCGTGGAGGCTGCACAGAGGAGCTGGGAGCGCTGCCGCATGCCCCCGCCGGGCGAGCGCCCCGACGACCCCGCCCTGAGCCTACTGAAGGCACGGGCCCTCGACGACATCGCGGTGGTCACGAGAGTGGCCATGCGGTCGAAGAACCTCAAGGGCACATTTGTCCGTGCTCTGAGGGAGAGCGCAGACCGCCTCGAGGACACCGTGGTGGCGCTGCACGAGCGGTCGGCGTCCTCCGAAGTGAAGAGGCTGCAGGCCGAAAACAGCCGCCTGCGAAGCGACCTGTCACTCCAGAGCGCGCAGATCGACGCGCTCCGCTCGGAGTGCAAGGTGCTGGAGCAGAGGGTCGACCAACTGACCGCCGCGGTGGCCGCTGTACCGGAGCCCAGCAGCGAGTGCGCGTGTGGCGGCAGGGCCGCTGCGAACGCCGAGACGGAGGAGGATCTCCCGCCAGTGGACCTACGGGAGAGGCCAGAGCCAGCCAGAGGCGTGACGCGCGATGACGAGGATGCGCGGATACTTAGGGTCGTGGAGCGCTTCCTGGAAGCGCGAGCGGAGGTGGACAGGGCGGCGAGAGCCACTACCACCGCCGCTCCCCCCACCCAACAGGCGACAACGGAGCATGCCCCACCCGCTCCCACCGATCAGACGACGGCAGGCGACGACGGCTTCACGCTCGTCAGGAGGAAGAGGGCCAAGAAGAAGCCCCCCTCAGCCCCGATGCCGACGACGACCGCGCCGACTGCCGCACCCGCGCGGCCCACGCAGAGGGTCACCTACGCCGGCGCCACGCGCAATAACACGCGGCCAGTGCAAGCCCCAGCGCAGCCTTCACCTGGGGCGGCCGGCGGTAGGAAGAAGAGGCGGAGGAGGAAGAAGAAGGCGGGTGCCCGGATCCGGGTGCCGACCACTGCGGCCATAGCGGTGGTGCTCTCGCCCGAGGCGGAGCGGCGTGGGGAAACCTACTTGTCCGTCCTGACCCGGGCGAGAGCAGCCACCGCGGGAGACTCCGACGTACCGGAGCTCCGCATCAAGCCGACGAAGACGGGTGCCCGTGTCCTCACGATCGCGGGCCAGGATCGTGTGGAGAAGGCCGACATCTTCGCCGCTCGCCTCCAGGAGGTGATCGGCGATGATGCCGTGGTCACAAGACCGGTCAAGACGGGGGAGCTCCTTTTGACCGGTCTGGATGACACAATCACCGGGGACGACATCCGGGGGGCGATCGCTCGTGCCGGATGTGTCCCTGGTGATATGGTCCGTGTCGGTATCATTCGCCGCGGCCGGTGGGGCTCGGGATCCGTAAGGGTCACCTGCCCCGCGGCTGCGGCGAGGGATATCGGCAAGGGCGGCCGGCTTTCCGTTGGGTGGAGCACTGTCCGCGTTTCCGTGGCAGAAAGCCGCCCAATGATGTGCCACCGCTGTCTTGGTGTGGGGCACACCAAGCAGCTGTGCCCGTCGGCAGTCGACCGCAGCGACGTTTGTCTTCGCTGTGGTCGACCGGGCCACAAGGCCGCCGAGTGCTCGGCTGCGCCTCACTGTGCGCCGTGTGGCGACGCCGGTTTACCGGCCAGTCACATGGCGGGCAGTAAAAGCTGCTTACAGCAGCTGAGGCGCGGCACGCGAGGTAGACCTCTTGGTGGTGGGGGGGGTGGCGACGGCCCTAGGCCGCCCCCACCTGCCCCTGCTGCTGACAGGTCACGGGAGGCGAAGCGCCCTGCCTCGTCCCTTTTGGGACGAGGCGGGGCGACGTCGGGGCGGTCCGCTCAGGGGTCTTTACAACCTCGGAGCGGACCGTCTCGGCGGGCGGACTAACGTCCGCCTCCGCCAAGTAGAGGTCAGCGGGTACTGATGGGGATCAGTACCTGCATTGCACGGCCTCTGCGATGAGGGATACTCCCCTTGTTTTGAGAGTATCCCATACCACCTCGCGGAAGAGCCCGCCAAGGGCTCGCTGCGACGCTGCTGTGGCGAATGCGATGAGCACCCCATGGCAGCGCCAATTGCAGCGTGTCGAAACACGCAGGGGTTTAGTGGGTAGGACGGGCACCGTTGCCCGGGAGTCCCACATACCCCTTCCCGGTTTCCCCGAATCGGGAAGGAAATGCGTCAATGCATTCCCCTGCGACAAAAAAAAAAAAAAAAAAAAGGTTAGGTTAGGTTAGGTTAGGTTAGGTTAGGTTAGGTTAGGTTAGGTTAGGTTAGGTTAGGTTAGGTTAGGTTAGGTTAGGTTAGGTTAGGTTAGGTTAGGTTAGGTTAGGTTAGGTTAGGTTAGGTTAGGTTAGGTTAGGTTAGGTTAGGTTAGGTTAGGTTAGGTTAGGTTAGGTTAGGTTAGGTTAGGTTAGGTTAGGTTAGGTTAGGTTAGGTTAGGTTAGGTTAGGTTAGGTTAGGTTAGGTTAGGTTAGGTTAGGTTAGGTTAGGTTAGGTTAGGTTAGGTTAGGTTAGGTTAGGTTAGGTTAGGTTAGGTTAGGTTAGGTTAGGTTAGGTTAGGTTAGGTTAGGTTAGGTTAGGTTAGGTTAGGTTAGGTTAGGTTAGGTTAGGTTAGGTTAGGTTAGGTTAGGTTAGGTTAGGTTAGGTTAGGTTAGGTTAGGTTAGGTTAGGTTAGGTTAGGTTAGGTTAGGTTAGGTTAGGTTAGGTTAGGTTAGGTTAGGTTAGGTTAGGTTAGGTTAGGTTAGGTTAGGTTAGGTTAGGTTAGGTTAGGTTAGGTTAGGTTAGGTTAGGTTAGGTTAGGTTAGGTTAGGTTAGGTTAGGTTAGGTTAGGTTAGGTTAGGTTAGGTTAGGTTAGGTTAGGTTAGGTTAGGTTAGGTTAGGTTAGGTTAGGTTAGGTTAGGTTAGGTTAGGTTAGGTTAGGTTAGGTTAGGTTAGGTTAGGTTAGGTTAGGTTAGGTTAGGTTAGGTTAGGTTAGGTTAGGTTAGGTTAGGTTAGGTTAGGTTAGGTTAGGTTAGGTTAGGTTAGGTTAGGTTAGGTTAGGTTAGGTTAGGTTAGGTTAGGTTAGGTTAGGTTAGGTTAGGTTAGGTTAGGTTAGGTTAGGTTAGGTTAGGTTAGGTTAGGTTAGGTTAGGTTAGGTTAGGTTAGGTTAGGTTAGGTTAGGTTAGGTTAGGTTAGGTTAGGTTAGGTTAGGTTAGGTTAGGTTAGGTTAGGTTAGGTTAGGTTAGGTTAGGTTAGGTTAGGTTAGGTTAGGTTAGGTTAGGTTAGGTTAGGTTAGGTTAGGTTAGGTTAGGTTAGGTTAGGTTAGGTTAGGTTAGGTTAGGTTAGGTTAGGTTAGGTTAGGTTAGGTTAGGTTAGGTTAGGTTAGGTTAGGTTAGGTTAGGTTAGGTTAGGTTAGGTTAGGTTAGGTTAGGTTAGGTTAGGTTAGGTTAGGTTAGGTTAGGTTAGGTTAGGTTAGGTTAGGTTAGGTTAGGTTAGGTTAGGTTAGGTTAGGTTAGGTTAGGTTAGGTTAGGTTAGGTTAGGTTAGGTTAGGTTAGGTTAGGTTAGGTTAGGTTAGGTTAGGTTAGGTTAGGTTAGGTTGGGGTACTAGGTCAGAGAACCTCCTCGCATGTCGGTTGCATTGGGGGGATCGCCAGTCGCGTTCGATGCTATTGCATCTGGCGCGAACGGTGGGTCTCACAATGTGATTGGCTGGTGTACCCCGGGCACTTACGTGGTCATGTCCTTTTCAGGACATTGCTACGTATTTGGCTAATACTCTGACATCGTGTGGCTGCCTGGTCTTTTTAAGGGCGGGCATTGCACGGCCACACAAACCCGTAGCCCTGCACGTTTTCGTGGGGGTCGGGGGCCTGGCGCATTGCACTTAGCGCCGGGTCGCGAGGAAGAAAACCTCTCTAAAAAATTACCCTTTGGTGGCCCCCCCCTTGGGGGGCAGCGGACCTTCGGGTCGTGGTATGGCGGCCTTCTAGGCCGCGGAGAGTGTGGCTGCTCGCTCTGTTCTGTCAGGGCGGGCATTGCACGGTCACACTAGCCCGTTGCCCTCACGGGTCGGGGGCCCGGCACACTGAGCGTCGGGCTGCGAGGAAGAAAACCTCAATAAAAAATTACCCAGTCCGCTCTTGCACTCTCCTCTTCGGAAGAGAGTTTGCAGAGTGGACGGATGTTTTTCGGTGGTCAGACTTCGGTCAGCCAACGGCTTTTGCCGCCACCGACCTAAGCCTAAGTTCCCCGGGGTGGCGATAGGCTGAGTGGCCGGGGGGAGCCCGGTCCCAAGCCCCGGAACCTTTTTATTTTCCTTTTATTTTCTCTATCTTTTTGTTTTTCTTTTCTGTTTTTTTTTATTTTGTTTTATTTATTTCTTCTTCTTGTTTTCTTCTATCTTTTTAGTTTTGTTTTTGTTTTGTTGATGAAGTTGGGAGAAGGTTAAAATATGGAACAAGCGAGCAGCAATACAAATCTCCAGGAGGGTCCCGGTTGCCACGCGGCCGGGGAATCCCTCTCCGCTTCGGCGGACAGCCCCATCGTATCTGGGGGGGGCACTACTCGCTTCGGGGGCGCGCAATCTGTGCGTCTCCGTTACAACATCGACGACATTAGGAGCCGGCATAGCGGCACCGATGAGGATAGTGGTCCTGGGACGTGGGCGGAAGCCGGAGGTTCCCGGGACGGAGATTTCGAAGGAAGGTTCTTCGGGGGAGCGTCGTGCAATTCGCTGGACAGCGACGACTCCCTAACCATCTCGGCCAGCGCAAGTGAGGATGGAGCGCAGGAGGGGCGTGTGCTCCGCAGTGGGAGCCGCAAGAGGAGGGTCAAACAACCCTGCCCTTCAGAGGGGTCTTTCGGACCGAAGGTGCCATCGGCACGGAGAGGACGGCGCCAGCATGTGGTCTCGGAGCCGAGGACGCCGAGTGGGTCGCCTGTGCCACAGAGGGTACATAACCCTCGGCGATCCACAGAAGACAGGGAGGCGGCGGCCAGCGGCGGCTGGCTAGGCGCGAACCTGTGCAGCGACGAGGAGATAGAGAGACTCGTGGAGGCTGCACAGAGGAGCTGGGAGCGCTGCCGCATGCCCCCGCCGGGCGAGCGCCCCGACGACCCCGCCCTGAGCCTTCTGAAGGCCCGGGCACTGGACGACATCGCGGTGGTCACGCGAGTGGCTATGCGCTCGAAGAACCTGAAGGGCACATTCGTCCGTGCCCTGAGGGAGAGCGCAGACCGCCTCGAAGACACCGTGGTGGCGCTGCACGAGCGGTCAGCGTCCGCCGAAGTAAGGAGGCTACAGGCGGAGAATAGCCGCCTGCGTAGTGATCTTTCACTCCAGAGCGCGCAGATAGACGCGCTGCGCTCGGAGTGCAAAGTGCTGGAAGAGAAGGTGGACCAGCTGACCGCAGCGGTGGCCACTAGACCGGAGCCCAGCAGAGAGTGCGTGTGTGGCGATAGGGCTGCTGCCGTCGCAGAAGAGGACCTCCCGGCAGTCGATGTCCGGGAGAGGCTGGAGCCGGCCAGCAGCGAGACGCGCGACGCGGAGGACGCCCGGATACTGCGGGTCGTGGAGCGCTTCCTGGAAGCGCGGGCGGAGGTGGACAGGGCGGCGAGAGCCACTACCACCACCGCTCCCCCTCCTCCACCGCAGACGACAGCGGAGCGTGCCCCAACCGCTCCCTCCGAACAGACGACGGCAGGCGACGACGGCTTCACGCTCGTCAGGAGGAAGAGGGCCAAGAAGAAGCCCCCCTCAGCCCCAATGCCGACGACCACCACGCCGAGTGCTGCACCCGCGCGATCCGTGCAGGAGAGCACTTACGCCAGCGCCGCACGCAATACCACGCGGCCAGCGCAGGCCCCAGCGCAGACAGGCGGAGGGAAAAAGAAGAGGCGGAGGAGGAAGAAGAAGGCGGGCGCCCGGATCCGGGTACCAACCACTGCGGCTATAGCGGTGGTGCTCTCGCCCGAGGCTGAGCGGCGTGGGGAAACCTACTTGTCCGTTCTGACTCGGGCGAGAGCAGCTACCGCAGGAGACTCCGACATACCGGAGCTCCGCATAAAGCCAACGAAGACGGGTGCCCGTGTCCTCACGATCGCGGGCCAGGATCGTGTGGAGAAGGCCGACATCTTCGCCGCTCGCCTCCAGGAGGTGATCGGCGAAGATGCCGTGGTCACAAGACCGGTCAAGACGGGGGAGCTCCTTTTGACCGGTCTGGATGACACAATCACCGGGGACGACATCCGGGGGGCGATCGCTCGTGCCGGATGTGTCCCTGGTGACATGGTCCGTGTCGGTATCATTCGCCGCGGCCGGTGGGGCTCGGGATCCGTAAGGGTCACCTGCCCCGCGGCTGCGGCGAGGGATATCGGCAAGGGCGGCCGGCTTTCCGTTGGGTGGAGCACTGTCCGCGTTTCCGTGGCAGAAAGCCGCCCAATGATGTGCCACCGCTGTCTTGGTGTGGGGCACACCAAGCAGCTGTGCCCGTCGGCAGTCGACCGCAGTGACGTTTGTCTTCGCTGCGGTCGACCGGGCCACAAGGCCGCCGAGTGCTCGGCTGCGCCTCACTGTGCGCCGTGTGGCGACGCCGGTTTACCGGCCAACCACATGGCGGGCAGTAAAAGCTGCTTACAGCAGCTGAGGCGCGGCACGCGAGGTAGACCTCTTGGTGGTGGGGGGGGTGGCGACGGCCCTAGGCCGCCCCCACTTGCCCCTGCCGCTGACAGGTCACGGGAGGCGAAGCGCCCTGCCTCGACCCTTTTGGGACGAGGTGGGGTGCCGTCGGGGCGGTCCGCTCAGAGGTCTTTACAACCTCGGAGCGGACCGTCTCGGCGGGCGGACTAACGTCCGCCTCCGCCAAGTAGAGGCCAGCGGGTGCTGATGGGGATCAGTACCTGCATTGCACGGCCTCTGCGATGAGGGATACTCCCCATGTTTCGTGAGTATCCCATACCACCTCGTGGAAGAGCCCGCCAAGGGCTCGCTGCGACGCTGCTGTGGCGAATGCGATGAGCACCCCATGGCAGCGCCAATTGCAGCGTGTCGAAACACGCAGGGGTTTAGTGGGTAGGACGGGCACCGTTGCCCGGGAGTCCCACATACCCCTTCCCGGTTTCCCCGAATCGGGAAGGAAATGCGTCAATGCATTCCCCTGCGACAAAAAAAAAAAAAAAAAAAAAAAAAAAAAAAAAAAAAAAAAAAAAAAAGGTTAGGTTAGGTTAGGTTAGGTTAGGTTAGGTTAGGTTAGGTTAGGTTAGGTTAGGTTAGGTTAGGTTAGGTTAGGTTAGGTTAGGTTCCGTGTGCGGTTTCCAGTCTGCCATCGGACGCGTCCCCCGGGTTGCGGATAGGGGAACGCCCTCCAGATATGGGGGGTACCGGCTGCGGCCGGCGCGGACAATACTGGAAGTGTGGCTGCCTGGTCTCTTTGAGGGCGGGCATTGCACAGCCACACAAACCCGTAAGCCTTCACACTTTTGTGGGGGTCGGGGGCTCGGCGCACTGAGCGTCGGGCTGCGAGGAAGAAAACCTCTATAAAAAATCACCCTGGTGGGGCCCTCCTTGTGGGGGCCGGTGGAGCTTCGGCTCGGTGGATGGCGGCCTAGTTGGCCGCGGTCCGTTTTGTCGGACGGTGTCGGGAGCAGTTTTGCTCGTGGCGCACTCGCGCCTCTTTGAACGTTTGTCGTTCTTCTTCGACGTGGGGTGCTTCCACACCCCATCACGTCGTCTCTGGGGCTTGCCTTAACTGGCCGGTCCCGACGGAGCTTACCTTAGTTGGTCGGCTCAGTGGCCACCTTCGGGTGGCGTGGTATGGCGGGCCTTCAAGGCCCGCGGTGCGGCGAGTTCGGCTGCTGCGGTGTCGTGGTAGTCGGACAGGCTTCGGCCATCGTCGGACAACCTGTAAACCCTCGTCGTTGTCGTGGTCATGTCTCGCGGACGGCGTAGGGAGCAGGGGGCTTGCCTTAACCGGCCGGCCCAAGACGAGACAACGTCTATAAAAAACCCCAAAGGCCTGTCGTTGGGGAACGTGGCGACGGGTCGCCTTATTTATAAGGTGGTGGGCTGGGTAAGTCCACCAGCTAGCGCCAACCCCGGGGGACCGCTCGACCCCTCGGGTGTAGTAGAGTAGTCTGGGTGCAGAGGGCACCGCCCAGATGGTCCACGTATATCCCTCCTACTCGTGGGAATTTTATGGCACTGAATATCAAACCCAAAAAAACCCCCCTTAGTTTAAGTTTTGACGTTGACGCGATGTGCGTAGGTCGCTCCCTTAGGAGCAAGAAGGTTGAGATGGCGCCCAGTACTCAGCTGAGTGGCGCGGAGAGTGGTGAATCAGACAATGAGGCCGGAAATAGATCTAACTTCGGCTCTTGTCTGTCGGTGAACACGGTTGGGTCCCAGTCGGGACGAAAAAGAGAGAGAGTGGTAGAGTCCGGTTCGGAAAGTGCGTCTAGCACGGAGTTGGCAGCTGCGCCCAAAAAGGCTGCAGCTTCGAGTAAAGGTCGTGGTCGTGGCCGCCCCATTAAAACAGGCGAGTACGCGGGGCTGGCTCAGGCCCAAAAAGAATATAACGCCCAGCTGCGGGAGGCCCTGCGGCTGGAGGCTGAAAGGGATTTCGCGGAGGAGTTAGCGCAAAGACGTACGCGCTCAATCTCGCGCTCCGCCTCAAACTCTGATGTCATGTCCCTTGATGACGAGCCCAGCGCGGCCCAAATATATAAGTCGGTACAGAATGAGCTTAAGACGATCCTCGAGGTTGCAGCGAAGTCTACTCATTTAAAGGGCACTTTCCAAAAAGCCCTGAAATTGTCGGCCAGCTCGATCGAGGACTATACACAGTCCCTCCTTCGCTGCTCTGTGTCAGAGGAAGTCACAAAACTTGAGCGCGAAAACCAGCGCCTTCGAGCTGACGTAGACGAGCTGCGCAAGCAGCTAGAGGAAATGCGTACCGAACGTTTGCGCCCGGTCCCTGCACCTAGTCAAACTCTGGATGGCACCCAAATTCTGCAAGCGGTTTCCACGGTGGTGGACGAGAAAATAAAGGCGGCCATGACAACGGCCACCAATATGATTAACGCCCGCATCGATGGAATCAAAACTGCAGATAGGCCGCGGCCACCGTTGGCTGCCGAGCAGAAGAGGCAGGCCGTGCAGCCCCAAGGAAAGGGCAAAGCGCCGCCAGCTACGAAGGAATCGCCCGCCATAAATTCTAAGTGCGGAACGATGACCCTGGTCCCAAGCCTGAACTCGCGGCTTAAGGCCAAAGGCAAAGGCAAAGGGAAGAAGACTGCGCCTGCCCCGGTGGCTAAACCGGCCAAGCCAGTCAATGAGGAATCTTCTCCATCCGCCGCCCCCGCGGCCCCCTCAACATCTGAAGAGGGTGGCTGGACCACGGTCGTTAAACGGGGAAAGAAGAAGACGGCACAAACAAATGCTCCGGCCTCCCAGCCTAAGCAAAACCCCAAGCCGAAATCAAAGGCGCAGGGTCAAGCAAAGGCCAAGAAGCCGCGGAAAGTGAAGGAGCCCCGCACGGCCGCCGTGATCATTACTCTTGGCGCGGATGCGGAGAAGAATGGCCTCTCATACGCGGAGGTCATCAGGAAGGCGCGGTCTGCCATCAAAATTGAGGAGCTTGGCATCCCGCCACTCAAAATTGCAACGGCGGTCACTGGTGGCAAGATCCTCCAAGTGTCTGGTGAGGAGCAGGGTGCTAAGGCTGACGCTTTGGCACAACAGCTTAGGTCGCTGTTTGACAGTGAAGACATCCGGGTCTCCAGGCCTACGAAGTGTATGGAGATCTCCGTTCTGGGCCTGGATGACTCTATTGAAAAAGAGGAGGTCGTGGTGGCCGTTGCTGAAAAGGGCAACTGTGCGCACCACCAGGTCAGGGTCGGCGAAATCCGTCGCGGACCCAGTGGCATGGGAGCAGCCTGGGTGTCGTGCCCTGTTGGCGCGGCGAACAAGATCTTGCAGGCTGGTCGGCTTCTTATCGGGTGGAGCTCAGCGCGAGTCCGTGCAGTAGAGCAACGCCCGATGAAGTGCTTCCGTTGTCTTGAGCGAGGGCATGCTCGACAACAATGCACTGGTGTGGACCGCAGCGACTTGTGCTTCCGCTGCGGGACCTCTGGTCACAAGGCGGCCAAATGCACTGCAGAGCCACACTGTGTGGTGTGCGCCACGTCCAAGAGGCCTGCAGGACACATTTTGGGGGGCAGGAGCTGCAAAGCACCGAACTCCTCCCCAAAGAAGGCGAAGACTCCGGCTGCCAAGACCCCGGCCGTGAAAAAGGTTGCAGAACCGCAGCCCATGGACACGACGCCAATCGCTGATGGACCTGCAACCAGCGACTAGCTTCCTACAGAGCAATATAAACCACTCTGCCGCTGCACAGGATATCCTACTGCAGACCGGCAGAGAGCGGTCTATTTGTATTACGGTCGCTGCTGAGCCCTACTACATCCCCCCATGCTCCAACTGGGCTGGGGATCTGGACGCCTCAGTTGTGATTATTAGGTCGGCGCTGAACACATCTCCGCCCCTCTCGGTTCTTCAGAGAGGTCATGGCTTTGTCGCTGCCAAATGGGGAGACATTACCATCATCGGTGTGTATTTCTCCCCCAATAGACTACTGGCTGATTTTGAGTTGTTCCTCAGTGAACTAGGAGTTGTTGTGCGACAAAGTCCTTCGTCGCGCATTCTTGTCCTGGGGGATTTCAATGCCAAATCCACGGCTTGGAATTCCCCAGCCACAGATCCTAGGGGTTCAGCAGTAGAAGCCTGGATGGCTATGTTCGGCCTAATACTGCTTAATCGGGGCTCAGCCAATACCTGCGTGCGACAGCGGGGGGGGTCAATAGTGGACTTAACGTTCGCTACCCCCGCTCTCGCCACGCACGTCATTGGCTGGCAGGTCCTTGAAGAGACGGAGACGCTGAGTGACCACCAATACATCACCTTTGGCTTGTTCACTCGGAGTGGTTCTGGTATCCTTGGTTCTAACCCGTCGGTGTCTCCCTTTCCCAAGTGGGCGCTCACCAAGTTGGACAAAGAACGTCTCGAGGAGGCGGTGTTGGTCGAGGACTGGTGCTCTCCACCTTCCACCATGTCTCTCGACGTAGATGCAGAGGCGGCTCGCTTTCGCGAAGCTTTACAACGCGCTAGCGATGCTGCCATGCCTCGGGTCCGTCACCAACCCCGCAAGGGGGCCGTCTACTGGTGGTCGGCGGAGATTGCCGCACTTCGGGCAACCTGTGTTGCCAAGAGACGAGAGCTAGCAAGGTATCGGCATCGTACTCGCAATGGGTTGCGGGACGAAGTCTGGGAGGATTATTTACACAGCCTCTACACTGAGGCACGGAGGACCATGCGGGTAGCCATTTTCAAGGCGAAAACGGAGGCACGGGAACAGATGCTGGAGTCGCTCGACAGAAATCCGTGGGGTCGACCCTACCGTGCAGCGCGTGATAAACTGCGCGGCCAGGGTCCCCCGGTAGCGGAAACCCTCGAGCCTCATCTTCTACATGAGGTCGTAGAAGCTCTGTTCCCGTCTCGCGAAGAACATCTCGCACCGTCTATGGTCCCCCGTGGGGCCCAGACTTCCGATGATAGCCCGGCTCCTCTCGTCACGGACGCCGAGTACGATGCTGCCATATCAAAGCTGCGGTCAAAGAAGACTGCGCCAGGTCCAGATGGAATCCACGGGCGTATTCTGGCGCTGTCCCTCAATGAGCTGGAACCTCGTTTGCGCAACCTCTACGATTTGTGTCTCGAGTCTGGTAAATTTCCTAACATCTGGAAAAAGGGGCGGCTAGTGTTACTTCATAAAGCGGGCAGGCATGCTGACTCTCCATCAGCTTACCGGCCCATCGTTCTTTTGGACGAGGCCGGTAAGCTTTTGGAAAGGATCATAGCGGGACGTGTTATTAGCCACATGTCGTCAGTAGGTCCTGACTTGGCCGACTGCCAGTATGGGTTTAGGGAGGGTCGTTCAACCATTGACGCAATCATGCGTGTGAAGGCCCTCTCTAACGAGGCAGTTTCTCGCGGCGGGGTGCTTTTGGCGGTGTCTCTTGACATCGCCAACGCCTTCAACACCCTGCCGTTTGAGTGCATCGCCGAAGCCCTCTGCTATCATGGGCTGCCCAGGTATCTGCGGCTCATAATAGCAGACTACCTCAGGAACCGCTTTGTGTCCTGCCAGGACCGATACGGGAGAGTGTTTGAGCGGCGCATGACATGCGGTGTTCCACAGGGGTCGGTTCTAGGCCCCCTCCTGTGGAACATCGGATACGATTGGGCCTTACGGGGTGCCCTTTTACCAGGGGTCCGCGTGTTTTGCTACGCGGACGACACCCTAGTAACGGCCAGAGGGTCCTCGTTCGCACAGGTTGCAACACTGGGCAAGGTCGGGACGATACAGGTCGTCCATCGGATCGAGAGGCTCGGACTGCAGGTGGCCCTCAATAAAACCGAGGCCCTACTTTTTCATGGGCCCCGGAAGGGTCCACCTTCGGGAGCTACTCTCGATCTCAACGGCGTAAGGGTCCCTATTGGCCCTACCATGAAGTACTTGGGGCTCGTGCTGGACCCGGGGTGGAAATTTTACAACCACTTCCGGCAGCTCGCCCCCAAGCTCATGGTGACGACCTCTGCCCTGAGCAGACTCCTGCCCAATGTGGCGGGCCCCGGTGACACGTGCCGCCGCCTCTTTACAGCGGTGGTACGGTCGATGGCGCTCTATGGTGCGCCAGTGTGGGTGGACGCCCTTTCGGCCCCGAACAAGACTCTGCTGCGGCGAGCGCAGAGAGTCATGGCCGTCAGGGTGATCCGGGGGTACCGCACGGTCTCCTTCGAGGCTTCATGCCTGTTGGCCAATACACCTCCCTGGGATCTCGACGCCAGAGTCCTAGCGGAGGTGTACGAGCGCGGAGCAGCTCTTCGCGCAGAGATGGGGCACCGGCGCATAATGCCGGAGCTGGTTCTGCGCTGGAGGAGGAGGGCGCAACGAACCCTGGAGAGGGAGTGGGTTGCGCGCCTCAGTGCGCCTAAGGCTGGTCTCAGGACCGTGGAGGCCATCCGCCCGGTATTCCGGGAGTGGATGAGGCGACGGCACGGGGTGTTGACCTTCCGTGTTGTGCAGGTTCTGACCGGACACGGTTGTTTCGGCAGATACCTGCACAACACGGCTCACAGGGAGACCAGTGCCCGCTGCCACGAGTGCGGCTGCGACAGCGACACGGCGCAACACACGCTGGAGGCTTGCCCGGCGTGGGCGCCACAGCGTCGGGCGCTGGTCGCGGCCATTGGAGGAGACCTCTCTCTCCCGGCCGTCGCAAAAGCGATGGTCGCGAGAGAGACAAACTGGGAGGCGGTGGCCACCTTCTGCGACGAGGTGATGTCGCAGAAGGAGGCAGCGGAACGGGCCCGTGAGGAAGACCCCCTCGCGGACCCGATCCGCCAAAGGAGGCTGGGCCGGCGAAGGAGGCTTCATGGCCAGCTTCAACCGCCATAGTGGGGGCGGCGGGTGACGGAGTGGGGCTCCGTCACTTGCGCCAAACGCCCCTGCGTGGGGGAACTGCGTCTTGTTCTGCGCAGTTCCCTATCCCCGGTGGGCCCGGATGCGGGCGTTGGTCGCACCGTCTTCGGCGCATGGCAGCGATTGCGATAAGTACCCTGCCGTGCGTCGAAGCCGTGACCTAGAGGAACACGTCGGTTTTTAGTGGGTATGCTGGCCTTTTACACCAGTGACTCCCACATAACCCACACGGCGGCCCCAATCGCTGTGTGGGTATCCATAAAGGATTTTCCGACGCAAAAAAAAAAAAAAAAAAAAAAAAAGGTTAGGTTAGGTTTCCGTGTTGCGGTTCCAGTACGCCATCGGACGCGTCCCCCGGGTTGCGGATAGGGGAACGCCCTCCAGATATGGGGGGTACCGGCTGCGGCCGGCGCGGACAGCACTGGACGTGTGGCTGCCTGGTCTCTTTGAGGGCGGGCATTGCACAGCCACACAAACCCGTAAGCCCTCACGTTTTTGTGGGGGTCGGGGGCTCGGCGCACTGAGCGTCGGGCTGCGAGGAAGAAAACCTCTATAAAAAATTACCCTTGTGGGGCCCCCCTCGGGGGGCAGCGGAGCTTCGGCTCGTGGTATGGCGGGCCTTCAAGGCCCGCGGTCTGCCGTTTGTGGTGGACTTAGTCGGGAGCGGCTTGTCGCTCGTGGCGCACTCGCGCCTTTTTGTCGAAAAGGCTCTTGTTAGGGCCAGTGGACTTTTTGTCGGTGGATGGCGAGCAGTGCTCGCGGAATTCGTTTGTGGAAGCGCCTTTCCCTGCGCTTGGCACCTCGTGCTTTCGAGGGGCGTCCTCGGGCTTGCCTTAATTGGCTGTCTCGGACGGAGCTTGCCTTAATTGGCCGGCTCAGCGGCCGCCTTCGGGCGGCGTGGTATGGCGGGCCTTCAAGGCCCGCGTGCGCGGCGGGTCTGGCGGCTGTGGTTTTGCAGTCGCTGGGTGGGCTTCGGCTCCCCGTCGGGCAACCTGTTACCCCGCGTGGACCAGGGGGGCTTGCCTTAACCGGCCGGCCCTGAGTGGAGACAACCACAATAAAAAACCCCAAAGGCCTGTCGTTGGGCAACGCGGCGACGGGTCGCCTTATTTTTAAGGTGGTGGGCTGGGTAAGTCCACCAGCGAGCGCCAACCCTGAGTACCGCCCGACCCTCAGGAGTATTAGGGTTACCCCGGTACAGGGGGCACTGCCGGGGTGGACGTTTTATTTCCCCCATACTCGTGGGAATCGCATGGATACTGCTAAAATAAAACTTTCATTTCGTAAAAAAGATGTAGAAGGAGGGAGCTCTCGCTCCGGAAGTTTGAGTCGGTGGGCCTCGGCGACAAGCGTCGTCGGGAGCGAAATTACTGGAGAGCGCAACTCGCGCGCGTCGTCCGAATTGGACACAGACTGTACGATCGACAGCAGGTCGGTCTTCGAAGATAGGAGGAAGTCGAAGCGGGCCAAGCGCCCTAGGCTTAAGAACGGTTCGGACTCTGGTTCCGACATAGAGTTTGCCGCCCCAACGCCCAAGGAATCTACGGGCCAAGGTCGCGGCTCTGGTAGAGGACGTGGTAGGCCTCCTACCACCTTTGAGTACGTGGGTCTGGCCAAAGCAAAGGCCGAATATGCTAAGGCCTGCGAGATGGAGGAGGAGGCGGATTATGAGGAGGAAGTCCACCAGAAGCTCGAGGAGGCAGACGCCGCCCGAGCAAAGTGTAAAGATGCGCCGGAGCTTTTAGAGGACTCGGCTGTGGACAATTTGACGGCGGCCCAACTTGCGCAAAGTGCGCGCCTCTATATGGAGGTTGTGTCGACGGCTGCTGGCAAGTCCAGGCATCTTAAGGGTACGGTTATGCGGGATATTAAGATCGCGACCAAGTCTCTGGGCAGCATCGTAGACTCGTTGCAGACCCGTACCGCCAGTGACGAAAACCGCATTCTGGCTGCGGAGAACGCCCAACTTAAAGCGAGAGTGGATATACTCTGCAAGGAGCTAGAGGATGTTAAGGCTGCGGTCCGTAAGCTCACGGAGAAGAGCGTCGCACCAATTCCTGCGCCCCAGACGGTCGTCGCTGAGCAGGGCTCGGATATGGAGATCGAAGATCCTTTGCCGACTCCGTCCCCCGAACCTCTGCCTCAGCGACCAAAACGGGTTAGCCGCGTGCAACCCGCTAAGCCGGACCCCCCTGCTTCCACAAGTGGGGACCTTTCACAGACGGCCCTCATCACCTCCATCTTACACCAAGTGGGGGCCATGATGGACAACAAACTGGCAACATTTAAAGAGAGCCAGAACACGCCGGATCGTCCCCGTCCCCCCTTGGCACACGAGACCAGGAAGGCGGCGACACGGGCTGCAGCAGCAGTTCCAACTCCTGCTCCCAGATCACAAGCGGCACCCAGACCAAAAGGGCCTGCCGCTCCGACGTCATCTGCCGGCCCGAATCAGGGCAAAGGCAAGGGCAAGGGCAAGGCCAAGGGTTACGCAGAGGTGGCCAAAGGAATGGCACCTCAGCCAACCCCAGCCCCCAAGCCAGCCCCTAGAAAGGCTGCTACTCCGTCTTCGGCGTCAGTGCCCGGTCCGGATGCTGAAGGTTGGACGGTGGTCCGCAGCAAAAAGGGCAAGAAGTCGAATCCCAAGCCAGCTGTGCAACCTGCTCGATCCCAGCACAAGCAGGGTGGTGCGGCCTCGGCTAAGGTAGCTGCGCAGAAGAAACCGCGCAGGCTACGGGAGTCCCGCTCAGCGGCTATTGTTCTGACAATAGACCCTGAGGCGGAAAAGAGGGGCCTCACTTACGCCGATACAATCAAAAAGGCGAAGGCGGCAATCAACTTAGAAGAACTAGGCCTCTCTGCAGAGGGTTTCAAAATTAAAGAGGCTGCAACTGGTGCCCGCATATTGGAGGTGTCAGTTGATAAAGACGCCGCCGCAAACAGTGCTAAAGCTGACGCGGTGGCCAACAAACTTCGAGAGGTTCTGGAAGCAGACGTCCGAATCGCTAGGCCAACCAAATGTGCGGAGCTCCGCGTATCGGGCCTTGACGATTCTGTTGAGAAGGGGGACATCGTCGCTGCTGTGGCACAGAAGACTGGGTGTGCACATGGCAATGTTACTGTCGGCGAGATACGAAGTGGTCCCGATGGCCTCGGCACTGCCGTAGTCAAGTGTCCCATCGGTGCAGTTAAGACCATCCTGGAGGCCGGCCGACTTTTGGTTGGCTGGAGCTCTGCCCGTGTTCGAGCCCAGGAAAAGAGGCAATTGACCTGTTTCCGCTGCCTGGATGTGGGCCACACGCGGTATCGTTGTCCGTCTGAGGTTGACCGCAGCAGTCTTTGTTTCCGCTGCGGCCAGCCCGGACACAAGATGGCGTCATGTAAAGCTGAGCCACACTGCGCTATTTGTGCGGAGTTGAAAAAGCCGGCGAATCACGTAATACGGGGAAGAAGCTGTAAGGCTCCACTTCCCCGCCGAGGAAAACAGACAGCTCGTAGAACCCAGACTGTCTCTAAGGATGCGCAAGCCAAACCGCAGGAAGAGGCAATGCTCACCGATCCTTAATGGCTAGCACGCACACTTTACATTTCCTACAGTGCAACCTGAACCACTCCGGCGGTGCGCAGGACTTGCTCCTGCAAACTATGTCGGAGCGGTTCATTGACATCGCGGTTGCTGCGGAGCCATACTCTACTCCGCCTGGCTCTAACTACGTTTTCGACTTAGACAGGACGGTCGCAATTATCCGGTCGTCGACGTCAAGGTCCCCGCCCCTGAACATCTTGGAGCGGGGCCATGGATTTGTCGCTGCGAAATGGGGAGAGATAGTTCTGGTTGGTACATACTTCTCCCCAAATCGCACCCTCGCAGAATTTGAGATCTACATTGACCTCGTTGGTGCTGCGGTCCAGCGTGTCGCGCCCAGTCCCACTATCGTTATGGGGGACCTCAATGCTAAATCGTCGGCTTGGGGATCCCCATCAACGGACGCACGAGGCTCAATGGTAGAGGATTGGACTATTACCTCGAACTTGGTAGTCCTTAACCGTGGCTCTGCCAACACCTGTGTGCGACAGCAGGGGGGTTCTGTGGTGGACGTTTCGTTCGCCACCCCTGCTCTCGCCACACACGTGACGAACTGGCGGGTACACGAGGAGGTAGAGACACTGTCGGACCACCTGTACATAATGTTCGACGTGTCTCCCTCTCAGAGGTCTGATGAACTTGGACCGAGGTCGGCCCATTTACAGCCGTTCCCTCGATGGACTCTGTCCAAATTAAAGAAGGACCTTGTTGAAGAGGCTGCTCTCGTCGAGGACTGGTTCACCCAGTCCTTTACTTCTTCGACGGGAGCTGACGAGGCAGCACGCAAGTTCGGCGAGTCAATGTCGCGCATCTGCGACTCCTCGATGCCGCGGACTAAGCGCTTCCCACCTAGGCGCGAAGTCTTTTGGTGGAACGAAGATCTGGCTAACATGCGACGCATCTGTATCACCCGGCGTCGGGCCCTCTCAAAATACCGAAGACGTAGATTGGGTAGAACCGAGGAACAAGAGGCGCAGCTACAAGCCGCATACAAAGAGGCCCGCCATGAATTTCGTGTAGCTATTTACGACGCTAAGACAGCCGCCCGAGAAAAGTGGCTCGAGGAGCTGGACGCTGATCCGTGGGGGCGCCCTTACCGCGTGGTGCGCAACAAACTGTGCAACCAGGGCCCCCCGGTCACGGAAACTCTTGAACCCCAGCTCCTGGAGTCGATTGTTCACGCCCTTTTTCCGGATCGGGCGGGACATGTTGCGCCACTGATGGCACCAGCCACTTCAGAGCCCATAGAGGATCGTCCTCCACTAATCACCAATGGAGAAATGGGCAGAGCAGTCCTTAGACTACGGGCTAAAAACACCGCGCCTGGACCGGACGGAGTACATGGTCGCGTTTTATCGCTTTCTCTCTCCGTGCTCGAACGCCGCTTAAAGGGTATTTTCGACCTCTGCCTTTCCACGGGCCAGTTCCCCAAAGTGTGGAAAACAGGACGCCTGGTTCTACTCCATAAACCGGGAAAGCCGGCAGACCATCCGTCGGCTTACCGTCCGATAGTCTTGCTGGACGAAGCGGGGAAGCTTTTTGAGCGCATTCTATCCACCCGCATCGTCCAGCACCTTAACACGTCGGGGCCAAACTTGGCCGAATGTCAGTATGGTTTCCGAGAGAACCGTTCGACAGTTGACGCCATTATCCGGGTCAAAAACTTTGCGGAAGACGCGGTGTCAAGGGGTAGGGTCGTTATGGCAGTATCGTTAGACATTGCCAATGCATTTAACACCCTACCCTTCAGCTGTATCACGGAGGCCCTCCGGTTTCACAGGGTCCCTCCATACCTGCGAAAGATTATCGCCAATTACTTGCGAGACCGGGTGATCTTGTGCCCGAAGAAAGATGGTTCCATCATGAGGAGAACTATGGCATGCGGTGTTCCACAGGGGTCGGTTTTGGGCCCTCTCCTGTGGAACATCGGATATAACTGGGTGCTGCGGGGCGCTTTACTAACAGGGTTAAGTGTCGTCTGTTATGCAGACGACACACTTGTTCTTGCCCGGGCTGACGACTATCCGGAAGCCGCCCGCCTCGCCACCGTTGGTGCCTCGCTCGTAGTAGGGCGCATAGAAGCCCTGGGGCTAAGAGTCGCGTTGTCCAAGACGGAAGCCCTACTCTTCCATGGGCCACGTCAAGGACCTCCCAGAAACGCGCACATTACCATTAACAACGTGCGCATAGACGTCAAGGCGCATATGCGCTATCTCGGCTTGGAGCTCGACCCAAAGTGGTCATTCAATGAGCACTTCCGTCGTCTTTGTCCCAAACTGGTGGGGGCGGCGGCGGCGCTAAGTAGCCTTCTGCCGAATTTGGGCGGCCCCAGTGTTACATGTCGCAGACTGTACACGGGGGTCGTCCGTTCCATGGCCTTATACGGGTCCCCAGTCTGGGCTGATAACCTCTCACCGAGGAATGCCGCGCTATTACGTAGAGCGCAGAGAATGATCGCCCTGAAGGTGGTGCGCGGCTACCGAACTGTTTCGGGAGATGCCGCGTGTGCGCTCGCAGGTACCCCTCCATGGGACCTAGACGCCAAAGCGCTGGCGGCCGTTTATCGGCGCAGTGCTGCGGTGCGCCAAGAGGGAGTGCGCCCCCCACCCGAAATGGTTCGGCGGTGGCGCGAACGAGCCGAAGCGTCCACGATACGCACGTGGCGGGACCGCCTAGAGCACCCGGCGGCTGGACGCTGGACGGTGGACGGCATTCGGCCTAACCTAGGCGAATGGCTCAGACGGAGGCACGGGGCGCTTTCCTTCCGGCTCACACAATTGCTCACAGGCCATGGGTGCTTCGGCAAGTACCTGTGTGGCATAGCCGGTCGGGAGGCGACCCCTCGTTGCCATGAGTGCGGCGGCGGTGAGGACTCTGCGCAGCACACGCTGACTTCATGTCCGGCGTGGTCGGCACAGCGCGCAGTCCTCACCGCGGCCATTGGTCGTGACCTGTCCCTGTCGGCCGTCATACATAAGATGGTCGGCAGTGAGACACACTGGTCGGCGGTTGCCTCTTTCTGTGAGGACGTGATGTCGCAGAAAGAGGCGGCGGAAAGGGCCCGCGAGGACGATCCCGCGGCGAACCCGCTCCGGAGGCGGAGACTCGGCCGAAGGCGGCGGCTGCATGCCCAGCAGCAGCTGCTCCAACCGCCATAGTCTGGGCACGGGGTGGTAGAGGGGGGCTCTACCACCTGCTAACGTGTCCCAAGACTGGGAGTATGTGTCTGTTTTGCCACGGCACATTACTCCACCCGAAGACGGGTCGTAAAGACAGCCACGGCGCGGGACAGGATGGAATGCGATGAGCTCCCCTGACCCGCTCCATTATGTGGTTAGTGGCAAACGTCGGTTTTTAGTGGGTATGCTGGCTCTCTACACCAGTGACTCCCACATAACCCAGGGGGCAAGCCCCCAGTATCTCCCTGGGTATCCATAAAGGATTTTCCGACGAAAAAAAAAAAAAAAAAAAAAAAAAAAGGTTAGGTTAGGTTAGGTTAGGTTAGGTTAGGTTAGGTTAGGTTAGGTTAGGTTAGGTTAGGTTAGGTTAGGTTAGGTTAGGTTTGGGGTACTAGGTCAGAGAACCTCCTCGCATGTCGGTTGCATTGGGGGGATCGCCAGTCGCGTTCGATGCTATTGCATCTGGCGCGAACGGTGGGTCTCACAATGTGATTGGCTGGTGTACCCCGGGCACTTACGTGGTCATGTCCTTTTCAGGACATTGCTACGTATTTGGCTAATACTCTGACACCGTGTGGCTGCCTGGTCTTTTTAAGGGCGGGCATTGCACGGCCACACAAACCCGTAGCCCTGCACGTTTTCGTGGGGGTCGGGGGCTCGGCGCATTGCACTTAGCGCTGGGTCGCGAGGAAGAAAACCTCTCTAAAAAATTACCCAGTGGTGGCCCCCTTGGGGGGCAGCGGAGCTTCGGCTCGTGGTATGGCGGGCCTTCAAGGCCCGCGAACCGTCTTCTGTGACGGTCAGTGGGGAGCGAAAGCTCATGGCGCTTCGTCGTCTTCAGACGAAAGGCTCTTTTCAGGGCCAGCGGACTTCGGTCGTAGTTTGGCGGGCCTTCAAGGCCCGCGGCCGCTTGTGCGGCAAAGTTTGGAGAGGGCGAACCAGTCTCACAAAGGCTGGTGTGGGTTGGTAAGCAGAGTCGCAGTGTTGTGGGTGCGCAGGATGGGTGAGCGCCGGCCTCTGGGCCGTTGGGCGACGCCGGGCACCCATGGTGTTAGCCGCCCCACGTAAATCAAGCAACCGCCAATAATTCCCAAACCTCCGAATCCCCCGGGGGCTCTTTGCAGTCGAACGGGTTTGTTCGTCCGAATGGTTGCTGAGGTCCATCGAAGGAACCGGGCACAGGGTAACCGAGTTAAGCGCCAGTGGGTTCCGTCCCATAGACCGCCGCTTACCATGTTCACGGTGGGGTGTGAGAGTGGTGGGGTGTTTTTGCCCCACCGCTTTCACACCCCAACCGTTGTTTATTCGATGGGTCACCCCAGCATACGGGGTATGGTGGCCTTCTAGGCCACGGGAAAAGGCTCTTTTCAGGGCCGGTGATCATTTTTGATCGGTGGTTGGCCGCCTTCAAGGTGGCGGGCCGTTCAGCGGCTATCGATGGGCTCACTTGTCTCAGGTTGTTTGGTCGGTACCGTGGCTATGTGTCGGGTATGTCTCTGGCTCGGCACATGCACGGTACAAGCCAACCAGGGTGGAGAGGTCGTGGTTATGCGCGGGGTATGTTTTTGCCTCGCGTATGCGCGTCCTTCGCCACGCCTGGGTCAAGGCTAGCGGACCTTTTTGGTCGAAGTTTGGCAGGCTTCCAAAGCTTGCGCCCGCTTTTTGGCGGGAAAGAGGGGAGCGGTACTCGCTCGCGACGCTTTTGCGTCTTTGTGGAGCCTTTATGGCTAGCGGACCCTTGCGGTCGGTGGTTGGCCGGTCTCCAAGACCGGCGGGTCGCTTCATGCGGCCGTCTTCGGCGACGGTGTTGTTGGCGCCGGGCGGGCTGAAGCCCCTTGTGTCCCCGCAACAGCAGCACCTTAGCCCGTGGCGGCGGAGTTTTCTCCGCCGGCCACACCCAAACGGTCCTTTTAAGGACCAGCGGACCCTCCCTCTTGGGTGGGTCGTGGCTTGCGAGCCTTCAAGGTTCGCGGGGGACGGCGGCAGGGGTGGGAACCCTGTCGTACCCAACGTCTCCAAAGATGGGGAGGAAAGCCTTCGGGCGTGTACTCCATCCCTCCGGGGAGTGGCGGTGGCCGATTCCGGCCGAGCTGCGGGGCGGACGCGAAAGTATGCGACAAGCTCCTCGTATCCGTCCTCGTAGGCAGCCTCCTGTCTGGGGAAGAGACGGTTTTTAGTGGGTAGGGCCCTCACTCTGGGGGAAGAGTCCCACATAACCCCGGTGCTTTCCCAAAAGTGCCGGGGTATGCGTAAATGCATTTTCCGTCGGTAAAAAAAAAAAAAAAAAAAAAAAAAGGTTAGGTTAGGTTTCCGTGGGGTACTAGGTCAGAGAACCTCCTCGCATGTCGGTTGCATTGGGGGGATCGCCAGTCGCGTTCGATGCTATTGCATCTGGCGCGAACGGTGGGTCTCACAATGTGATTGGCTGGTGTACCCCGGGCACTTACGTGGTCATGTCCTTTTCAGGACATTGCTACGTATTTGGCTAATACTCTGACACCGTGTGGCTGCCTGGTCTTTTTAAGGGCGGGCATTGCACGGCCACACAAACCCGTAGCCCTGCACGTTTTCGTGGGGGTCGGGGGCTCGGCGCATTGCACTTAGCGCTGGGTCGCGAGGAAGAAAACCTCTCTAAAAAATTACCCTTTGGTGGCCCCCTTGGGGGGCAGCGGACCTTCGGGTCGTGGTATGGCGGCCTTCAAGGTCGCGGAGAGTGTGGCTGCTCGCTCTGTTCTGTCAGGGCGGGCATTGCACGGTCACACTAGCCCGTTGCCCTCACGGGTCGGGGGCTCGGCGCACTGAGCGCTGGGCTGCGAGGAAGAAAACCTCAATAAAAAATTACACTCTCGGTGGTCAGACTTCGGTCAGTCAACGGCTTTTGCCGCCACCGACCTAAGCCTAAGTTTCCCGGGGTGGCGATAGGCTGAGTGGCCGGGGGGAGCCCGGTCCCGAGCCCCGGAACCTTTTATTTTTCCCTTTTTGGTTTTCTATCTTTTTGGTTTTTCTTTTCTCTTTTGTTTTGTTTTATTTATATCTTATTCTTCTTTTCTTGTTTCTTTTTAGTTTTGTTTATTTTATTTTGACGATTGGTTCTTGGGAGTAAAAAACATGAATAACGCAGATAATGAAAAACAACTACCCCAGGAGGGTACCGGCCGCCTCGCGGTCGGAGAATCCCTCCCCGGGCCTTCGGGCTCGGGCAGCCCCACCGTTTCTGGGGGGGGCAATTACTGCGTCGGGGGCGCTTCACAGCGTCTCCGTGTTGTTGAGGAGGACGAAAAGGAAGTGAGGAGTCGGGACAGCAGCGTAGGCTGTGGGTCGGAGTTAGCGATGGAGGAATTGAGAAGTGACAGCGCCATGTCGGGCGCATTAGACAGCGATGACACCTTGTCAGACGCGTCACATGTTGAAGTAAATGTAAATGGAACGCGACTTTTGAGAAGCGGAAGTAGGAAGCGGCTTCCGGCTGACCCGCCCAGTATCCGGGAGGGGTTGCCAGAGGCCAAAGTTGTATTAAGGAGAGTGTCTCGGCGGACGTTACAGAAGTTGGCCGCATCGGACCAGTCGGCCTCACCAGCCCTGGCGGCACCGTCAGCCCCGTCGCCAACACCTCCAGCGTCGCCGGCGTCGTCAGCTCCGTCGAGCCTGCCATCTACACGGGCTCCGGAGTATGTAACCGTTCGGCGACGATCGTCGGAAGAGCGGGAGGCCCAACTGGGCGGTGGTTTCCTCGCCACCCTGGACTCGGACGAAGAGATTGCACGGCTGTCGCAGAATGCGATTAACTCGTGGGCGCGCTGCCGCATGCCGCTGCCTGGAGAGCGGCCATCGGACCCACCATTGGGACTGCTTAAATGTCGGGTAATGGACGACATCGCAATAATAGGTCGCATAGCCGTTAGGTCCAAAAACCTGAAGGGCACGTGGGTGCGAGACCTTAAAGCGGCTGCCAGCCGCATCGAAGACACGCTGGACGCTTTATACGAGCGGACCGCCACAGCAGAGGTCAAGCGGCTCCAGGCGGAGAATGCTAGAATAACCGGCGAAGTGGACCTGATGCGCGCGCAAATGGACGCGCTGCGCGGAGAGTGCTCGGGCCTTCGTGAGGAGTGCCAGGGTCTGCAGCGGCGGCTGGAGGCTGCCCTCATGCCCGCCCCCCCTGTGCCCCCAACCCCGCCATCGGATGTGCCCGCCCCACTGGCACCTGTTGTGGATATGGAGGAGCTCCCCGCGGTCTGCGTGAGGGAAGGAAGACCCGGTCCAGACCTTGACCGTGACGTCGAGGACGCGCGCCTCATGCGTCTTTTTGGGCGCGTGTTGGACGCGCGTCTCGGCAGAGAGCAGGCCGCCACCCACCCGCCTCTAGCGGTGGAACCACCTGGCGTTGTCGACGAGGTAGTGATGGAGCAAGACGGCTTCACCCTCGTCGGCAAGAAGAAGCGAAGGAAGGCCAAGCCCCAGCCCAAGAAGCCCGCGCAACCGGCCGTGACACCATCGGCACCTAAGCCGCCCAAGCCTGCCCCCCGTCGGGCGCAGCAGGGCGCTGCAGTGTCGTATGCGCAGGCCGCGAAGACTCCCGCGCAGCGGCAGGTGCAAGCCCCTGCGCCGCAGCCGCAGCCGCGCCAAGCCCAAGGTGGTGCGAAGAAAAAGAAGAGGAAGCGTCGCAAGCGTGCCCAACTACGGGTACCGACACTTGCTGCCGTGTCCCTTGCCCTCTCGCCTGAGGCCGTCGAGCGCGGCGTCACCTACGCGGACGCGCTGACCCGGGCGAGAGACGCGACGAGGGATGATCCTGACCGCCCTACTGTTAGAATGCGGCACACGATGGCGGGGGCCCGCCTTCTGAAGGTTTTGGGCCCAGATAGTGCGGCCAGGGCCGACCTCCTCGCCGAGCGCCTCCGTGGGGTGCTCGGCGACGACGTCAGAGTGTCCGTCCCGGTCAAGTGCGCCGATCTGCGCGTGACCGGGCTGGACGACTCCGTGCAGGTGGACGAGGTTCGGGCGGCGGTCGCTCGTGCCGGACAGTGTCCCCTGGACCGGGTCCGCGCTGGTGAGATTCGCCGCGGCCGGTGGGGCTCGGGATCCGTAAGGGTCACGTGTCCTGCGGCTGCGGCGAAGCTCATCAGCAAAGACGGCCAGCTCATCGTGGGTTGGTGCTCCGTGCGCGTTGTCGTGCTGGAGCAACGACCCATGATGTGCTACCGCTGCTTGGGTGTGGGGCACACCAAGCCGCAGTGCCCGTCGGCAACTGACCGCAGTGGAGCGTGCTTCCGCTGCGGCCAGCCGGGCCACAAGGCCGTCGAGTGCTCGGCGCCGCTTCACTGCCCCCCATGTGCCGAGGCCGGTTTACCGGCTGACCACATGGTGGGCAGTAAAAGTTGCTTACAGCAACTGAAGCGACGCACGCGAGGCAGATCCCTCGCTGGCAGGGGTGGCGGCGGCGGCGGCCCTAGGCCGTCCTCTGCCGCCCCCCCTGTCACCGATGGATCGCGGGAGGCGAGGCCCCGCCCAACACCGTCCTTATTAGGACGATGATGGGGGGGGCCGTCGGGGCGGGTTACTTCGGGGCTTTTTACACCCTGAAGTCTCCCGTCCCGGCGGGCGGGCTGGTCGGGAGTTTTCTCCTATGCCAGTCTACCATCGCCGAGTAGGGGCCAGCGGGTACTCAAGGGGAACGGTACCTGCATTGCACGGTCTCTGCGACGAGGGATACTCCTCTTGTTTCGAGAGTATCCCATCCCACCTCGTGGAAGAGCCTGCCAAAGGCTCGCTGCGACGCTGCTGTGGTGAATGCGATAAGTACCCCATGGCAGCGCCAATTGCAGTGTGTCGGAACAACGCAGGGGTTTAGTGGGTAGGACGGGCACCGTTGCCCGGGAGTCCCACATACCCCTTCCCGGTTTCCCCGAACCGGGAGGGAAATGCGTCAATGCATTCCCCTGCGCCAAAAAAAAAAAAAAAAAAAAAAAAAGGTTAGGTTTCCGTGTGCGGTTTCCAGTCTGCCATCGGACGCGTCCCCCGGGTTGCGGATAGGGGAACGCCCTCCAGATATGGGGGGTACCGGCTGCGGCCGGCGCGGACAATACTGGAAGTGTGGCTGCCTGGTCTTTTTAAGGGCGGGCATTGCACGGCCACACAATCCCGTAGCCCTCACGTTTTCGTGGGGGTCGGGGGCTCGGCGCATTGCACTTAGCGCTGGGTCGCGAGGAAGAAAACCTCTCTAAAAAATTACCCTTTGGTGGCCCCAGTCGGGGCAGTGGACCTTCGGGTCGTGGGTTGGCGGCCTTCAAGGTCGCGGAGAGTGTGGCTGCTCGCTCTGTTCTGTCAGGGCGGGCATTGCACGGTCACACTAGCCCGTTGCCCTCACGGGTCGGGGGCCCGGCGCACTGAGCGCTGGGCTGCGAGGAAGAAAACCTCAATAAAAAATTACACTCTCGGTGGTCAGACTTCGGTCAGCCAACGGCTTTTGCCGCCACCGACCTAAGCCTAAGTTTCCCAGGGCGGCGATAGGCTGAGTGGCCGGGGGGAGCCCGGTCCCGAGCCCTGGACCTTTTATTTTCCTTTTTATTTTTCTGTCTTTTTGTTTTCTTTTCTCTTTTGTTTTGTTGTGTTTTATTTTATATCTTATTCTTCTTTTCTTGTTTCTTCTTTTTAGTTTTGTTTTTATTTTGATGTATAGTTTTGGGAGTCTTGAAAATCATGGATAACGCGCATAGTCAACACACACTACCCCAGGAGGGTACCGGCCGCCCCGCGGTCGGAGAATCCCTCCCCGGGCCTTCTGGCTCGGGCAGCCCCACCGTTTCTGGGGGGGGCAACTATCGCGTCGGGGGCGCCTCTGGGCGTCACCGTTTGGTTGGAGTAGAGGAGAAGGAAGGGAGGAGCCGGGACAGCAGTGTAGGCTGTGACTCGGAGGTGGAAGAGGAGCTGTCTAGGAGTTGTAGTGGACTGGACAGCGATGACACGCTGTTCTCAGACTCGGAGCGGATGATTGGTGGAAGACTCCTTCGGAGTGGAAGTCGGAAGCGGCTACCAGCGGAACCCCCCAGTGTTAGGGAGGGACTGCCGGAGGCCAAGGTTGTGCTCAAGAGGATAGCACTCCCTAGAGCTAGCAGAGATTGTGCGACACCGCCGGCCTCGACATCATCGTCGACACTGCCGGCCGCCCCGATGACATCACCTTTGCCGAAGGCGCCGGCTTACATCACCGTGCGACGCCGATCGTCGGAAGAACGGGAAGCCGTGTTGGGAGGTGGCTTTTTGGCCACTCTCGACTCCGACGAAGAAATCGCCAAGCTATCGAAGAACGCGAGTGATTCTTGGGCTCGCTGTCGGATGCCACCACCAGGCGAACGACCATCAGACCCGCCTCTAGGACTGCTGAAGTGCCGCGTGATGGACGACCTGGCAGTTATTGGTCGCATAGCTGTCAGGTCTAAGAACCTGAAGGGCACGTGGGTGCGAGACTTGAAGGCGGCTGCCAGCCGGATCGAGGACACGCTTGACGCCATGTACGAGAGGACGGCCACAGCGGAAGTCAAGCGATTGCAGGCGGAGAGCAACAGAATGAACGGCGAGATGGACCTGATGCGTGCGCAGATGGATGCCTTGCGTGGGGAGTGCAACGGGCTGCGCGAGGAGTGCCAGGGGCTACAGCGGCGGCTTGAGGCTGCCCTCATGCCCGCACCTCCACCCCCGCCCGTACTGCCACCACCAGAAGAACCAGCAGGCTGCGTTGAGATGGAGGAGCTTCCCGCAGTCTGTGTTAGCGAAGGCAGGCCTGGGCCAGATCTGGACCGCGACGTGGAGGATGCGCGCCTCATGCGTCTTTTTGGGCGTGTGTTGGACGCGCGCCTCGGTAGAGAGCGGACCACAGAGCTGCGGCCCAAGGAGAAGGCTGCACCACTTGCCCCTGTCGACGAGGTTGTGATGGAGCAAGGTGGCTTCACCCTCGTCGGCAAGAAGAGGAAACGGAGAGGCCAGGGTAGCACCAAACCCGCCCCGTTAGACCAGCCAGTCACTACAGGCACGACGCCTAAGCCGCCCCAGCCTGCCCCGAGGCGGGCGCAACAAGGCGCAGTCAACGCCGTCAGAAAGACGTACGCCAGCGCTGCCAGAACACCCGCGCAGCAGCAGGCGCAAGCCCCGGTGCCGCAGCCACGTTCGACTGGAGGCACGAAGAAGAAGAGAAAGAGGAAGCGACGCAAGCGTGCCCAACTTCGGGTGCCAAGTCTCGCTGCCGTCTCCCTGGCTCTCTCGCCTGAGGCCGTCCAGCGCGGCGTAACCTACGTGGATGCGCTGACCCGGGCGAGAGATGCCACGAAGGATGACCCGGACCGCCCTACCATCCGGATGCGGCACACGATGGCGGGGGCCCGCCTTCTGAAGGTTTTGGGCCCAGATAGTGCGGCCAGGGCCGACCTCCTTGCCGAGCGCCTCCGTGGGGTGCTCGGCGACGACGTCAGGGTGTCCGTCCCGGTCAAGTGCGCCGATCTGCACGTGACCGGGCTGGACGACTCCGTGCAGGTGGACGAGGTTCGGGCGGCGGTCGCTCGTGCCGGACAGTGTCCCCTGGACCGGGTCCGCGCTGGTGAGATTCGCCGCGGCCGGTGGGGCTCGGGATCCGTAAGGGTCACGTGTCCTGCGGCTGCGGCGAAGCTCATCAGCAAAGACGGCCAGCTCATCGTGGGTTGGTGCTCCGTGCGCGTTGTCGTGCTGGAGCAACGACCCATGATGTGCTACCGCTGCTTGGGTGTGGGGCACACCAAGCCGCAGTGCCCGTCGGCAACTGACCGCAGTGGAGCGTGCTTCCGCTGCGGCCAGTCGGGCCACAAGGCCGTCGAATGCTCGGCGCCGCTTCACTGCCCCCCATGTGCCGAGGCCGGTTTACCGGCTGACCACATGGTGGGCAGTAAAAGTTGCTTACAGCAACTGAAGCGACGCACGCGAGGCAGATCCCTCGCTGGCAGGGGTGGCGGCGGCGGCGGCCCTAGGCCGTCCTCTGCCGCCCCCCCTGTCACCGATGGATCGCGGGAGGCGAGGCCCCGCCCAACACCGTCCTTATTAGGACGATGATGGGGGGGGCCGTCGGGGCGGGTTACTTCGGGGCTTTTTACACCCTGAAGTCTCCCGTCCCGGCGGGCGGGCTGGTCGGGAGTTTTCTCCTATGCCAGTCTACCATCGCCGAGTAGGGGCCAGCGGGTACTCAAGGGGAACGGTACCTGCATTGCACGGTCTCTGCGACGAGGGATACTCCTCTTGTTTCGAGAGTATCCCATCCCACCTCGTGGAAGAGCCTGCCAAAGGCTCGCTGCGACGCTGCTGTGGTGAATGCGATAAGTACCCCATGGCAGCGCCAATTGCAGTGTGTCGGAACAACGCAGGGGTTTAGTGGGTAGGACGGGCACCGTTGCCCGGGAGTCCCACATACCCCTTCCCGGTTTCCCCGAACCGGGAGGGAAATGCGTCAATGCATTCCCCTGCGCCAAAAAAAAAAAAAAAAAAAAAAAAAAAGGTTAGGTTAGGTTAGGTTAGGTTAGGTTAGGTTAGGTTAGGTTAGGTTAGGTTAGGTTCCGTGTTGCGGTTCCAGTACGCCATCGGACGCGTCCCCCGGGTTGCGGATAGGGGAACGCCCTCCAGATATGGGGGGTACCGGCTGCGGCCGGCGCGGACAGCACTGGACGTGTGGCTGCCTGGTCTCTTTGAGGGCGGGCATTGCACAGCCACACAAACCCGTAAGCCCTCACGTTTTTGTGGGGGTCGGGGGCTCGGCGCACTGAGCGTCGGGCTGCGAGGAAGAAAACCTCTATAAAAAATTACCCTTGTGGGGCCCCCCTCGGGGGGCAGTGGAGCTTCGGCTCGTGGTATGGCGGGCCTTCAAGGCCCGCGGTCTGCCTTTTGTGGTGGACTTAGTCGGGAGCGGCTTGTCGCTCGTGGCGCACTCGCGCCTTTTTGTCGAAAAGGCTCTTGTTAGGGCCAGTGGACTTTTTGTCGGTGGATGGCGAGCAGTGCTCGCGGAATTCGTTCGTGGAAGCGCCTTTCCCTGCGCTTGGCACCTCGTGCTTTCGAGGGGCGTTCTCGGGCTTGCCTTAATTGGCTGTCCTGGACGGAGCTTGCCTTAATTGGCCGGCTCAGCGGCCGCCTTCGGGCGGCGTGGTATGGCGGGCCTTCAAGGCCCGCGTGCGCGGCGGGTCCAGCGGCTGTGGTTTTGCAGTCGCTGGGTGGGCTTCGGCTCCCCGTCGGGCAACCTGTTACCCCGCGTGGACCAGGGGGGCTTGCCTTAACCGGCCGGCCCTGAGTGGAGACAACCACAATAAAAAACCCCAAAGGCCTGTCGTTGGGCAACGCGGCGACGGGTCGCCTTATATTTTTAAGGTGGTGGGCTGGGTAAGTCCACCAGCGAGCGCCAACCCTGAGTACCGCCCGACCCTCAGGAGTATTAGGGTTACCCCGGTACAGGGGGCACTGCCGGGGTGGACGTTTTATTTCCCCCACACTCGTGGGAATCATATGGAGAATAATAAAACTTTTAAATTATCGTTTCGCACCAAAGATGTTGTAGAAGGAGGGAGCTCTCGCTCCGGAAGTTTGAGTAGGTGGGCCTCGGCGACAAGCGTCGCCGGGAGCGAAATAACTGGTGAGCGCAATTCTCGCGCGTCGTCCGAGTTGGACACCGACTGCACGGTCGACAGCAGGTCGGTTTTTGAAGAAAGAAGGAAGTCGAAGCGGGCCAAGCGCCCGAGGCTTAAGAATGATTCGGATTCTGGTTCCGAAGTAGAGTTCGTCGCCCCATCGCCCAAGGATTCTACGGGCCACGGGCGCGGCTCTGGCAGAGGACGGGGGAGGCCTCCAACCACCTTCGAATACGTGGGCCTGGCCAAAGCAAAGGCCGAATACGCTAGGGCCTGCGAGATGGAGGAGGAGGCTGACCTCGAGGAAGAGGTCCACAAGAAGCTCGAGGTGGCAGACGCTGCCCGAGCCAAGTGTAAGGCCCCAGAGGCTTTGGAGGAGTCAATGGTGGACGATTTAACTGCGGCTCAGCTTGCGCAAAGTGCGCGCCTCTACATGGAGGTTGTCTCAACAGCTGCGGGGAAATCAAAGAATGTTAAGGGCACGATTGTACGTGACATTAAAATTGCCGCAAAATCAATAGGCAACATCGTTGATTCGCTTCAGACGCGAACTGTAAATGACGAGAACCGCATCCTAGCTGCGGAAAACGCCCAGCTAAAGGCGAGAGTGGACACACTCTGTAAGGAGTTAGACGAGTTAAAAGCTGCGGTACAAAAACTGACAGAAGAAAGAAGCGCATCGGTATCTGCGCCCCAGAAGGCTGCCGCTGAGCAGGGCTCGGACATGGAAATTGAGGACTCGCTGCCGACTCCGTTCCCCGAGCCTCTGCCTCAGCGTCCAAAACGGGCTAGCCGTGCGCAGCCCTCTAAGCATGATCCCCCCTCCACTGTTGAAGGGGAGCTGACACAGACGGCCCTGATCTCGACAATTATGAATCAGGTGGGAGCGATGCTCAATAATAAGTTTGAGGCGTTCAAAGATAGCTTACGCACGCCTGATCGGCCCCGCCCTCCATTAGCTCATGAGGTCAGGAAAGCAGAAGCTGCTTCTGCAGCGGCATCCGTGTTGGCCGTACCTACTCCTGCGCCTAGAGGACAAGCGGCGCCTAAACAGAACGGACCAGGCCCTAACAATAAGGGCAAAGGCAAGGGCAAGGGGAAAACGAAGGGTTACGCCGAGGCAGTCAAGGGCGCGGCCCCTCAAAAGACTTCGGCTCCCCAGCCAGCCCCAAGAGCAGTGGCCACTACCTCTTCAGCTCCCGGTTTTGTTCCGAATCCTGAAGGGTGGATTGTCGTCCGCAGTAAGAAGGCAAAGAAAGCGGGCCCTAAGTCAGCTAAGGAGCCTGCTCGGACTCAACCCCAGCAGCAACAGCGTGGTGCGGCCCAGACTAAAGCGCCAGCACAAAAGAAGCCGCGAAGGCTGCGGGAGACTCGCTCTGCAGCTATCGTGCTCACGCTTGATGCAGAGGCGGAAAAGAGGGGTGTCACTTATGCCGACATTATTAAGAAGGCTAAGTTGGCGATAAATCTTGAGGAGCTGGGCCTCTCTGCTGAAGGCTTCAACATCAAGGAGGCTGCTACAGGGGCTCGCATATTTGAAATCTCTGTAGACAAAGACGTCGCGACCAACAACCTTAAAGCGGATTTGGTTGCGGATAAATTTAGAGGAGTCTTGGAAGGAGATGTTCGGGTCACGAGACCAACAAAGTGTGCAGAGTTCCGCCTCTTAGGTCTCGATGACTCGGTCGAGAAGGAGGACATTGTTGCTGCCGTGGCCCGGAAAACCGGGTGCGCGCAGTCCAACGTCACGGTGAGCGAAGTCCGTCGCGGCCCAGATGGGCTGGGGGCAACGCTGGTCAAGTGCCCTGTTGGTGCTGTGAAGACCATCTTAGAGGCAGGCCGTCTCCTAGTTGGCTGGAGTTCGGCTCGGGTACAGGCCCAGGAAAAACGGCAGCTAACTTGTTACCGTTGCCTGGACGTGGGCCACACAAGATTTAGATGCCCAGCCGAGGCTGATCGCAGCAGCCTATGCTTCCGCTGCGGTAAGCCCGGCCACAAGATAGCCACGTGTTCGGCTGAACCTCATTGTGCAATCTGCGCGGAGCAGAAGAGGCCAGCCAATCACATCATAAGGGGAAAGAGCTGCAAGGCCCCTCTTCCCCGCAGAGGTAGGAATGTAGCCCGTAGAACCCAGGCTGCCCCTAAAGTTGTGCCGGCTCAGCCGCAGATGGAAGCGATGAACACAGATCCCTAAATGGCCAACTCCCACACCTTCCATCTATTACAGAGCAACCTAAACCACTCTGGAGGTGCGCAGGACCTTCTCCTGCAAACTATGTCAGAGTGGTTTATTGACATTGCGGTTGCTGCGGAGCCCTATTCATCTCCGCCTGGCTCAAATTATGCCTTCGACCTTGACACGACGGTGGCCGTTATTCGGTCGTCATCGTCCAGGTCTCCGCCCCTGAACATCTTGGAGCGGGGCCATGGCTTTGTCGTTGTGAAATGGGGAGAGTTAGTACTGGTAGGTTTATACTTCTCCCCAAATCGCACCCTACTGGAATTCGAGACCTACATCGACCTCGTCGGCGCTGCAGTCCAGCGAGTTGCGCCTAACCCCACTATTGTGATGGGGGACCTCAATGCCAAGTCTACGGCTTGGGGATCCCCATCAACGGATGCGCGAGGCTCGATTGTAGAAGACTGGGCTATTACCTGCAATCTTATAGTCCTCAACCGTGGCTCCGCCAACACCTGTGTGCGACAGCAGGGGGGTTCTGTAGTGGACGTCTCGTTCGCTACCCCTGCTCTCGCCACACACGTGCTGAACTGGCGAGCTCACGTAGACGCGGAAACACTGTCGGACCACATTTATATTACGTTTGACGTGTCCCCTTCTCGAGCGTCTGTTGGAAATGGTCCGAGGCCGGCAACTACATCTCAGCCGTTCCCTCGTTGGACCTTGTCCAAGCTTAAGAAGGACCTGGTAGAGGAGTCTGCCCTCATCGAAGACTGGTTCACCCAGTCCCTTACCTCTTCGATGGGAGCTGACGAGGCAGCACGTAAGTTCGGGGAGTCCATGTCACGTATTTGTGACTCCTCAATGCCGCGAACTAAACGCCGCCCACCTAGGCGTGAAGTCTTTTGGTGGACAGATGATCTCGCCAACCTGCGACGCATTTGCATTACCCGGCGTCGGGCCCTCACTAAATACCGGAGACGTAGGACAGGTAGATCTGAGGAACAGGAGGCGCAACTTCAAGTTGCATACAAGGAGGCCCGCCATGAATTTCGTGTCGCGATTCACGATGCAAAGACAGCCGCCCGAGAAAGGTGGCTCGAGGAGCTGGACGCGGATCCGTGGGGGCGCCCGTACCGTGCGGTGCGAAGCAAACTGTGCAACCAGGGCCCCCCGGTCACGGAGACCCTTGAACCCCGGCTCCTGGAGTCGATTGTCAGTGCCCTTTTTCCAGATCGGGCAGAGCATGTTGCGCCACTGATGGTGCCAGTCACTTCAGAGACCAACCAAGAAGTTTCTCCACCTCTCGTTACAAATGGAGAAATGGGTGCAGCAATCCACAGATTACGGGCCAAAAACACTGCCCCGGGTCCGGATGGAGTTCATGGACGTATCTTGGCCCTGTCACTATCTGTGCTGGAAGATCGCCTTAGGGAATTATTTGACCTCTGCCTTACTACAGGTCAATTCCCAAAAGTATGGAAAACCGGACGCCTGGTTCTTCTTCAAAAACCGGGTAAGCCGACAGACCACCCGTCGGCCTACCGTCCGATAGTCTTGCTGGACGAAGCGGGGAAGCTTTTTGAGCGCATTCTATCCACCCGCATCGTCCAGCACCTTAACACGTCGGGGCCAAACTTGGCCGAATGTCAGTATGGCTTCAGGGAAAACCGCTCGACAGTTGACGCCATTATCCGCGTAAAAAACTTTGCGGAAGACGCTGTGTCGAGGGGTAGGGTTGTCATGGCGGTCTCGTTAGACATCGCTAACGCGTTCAACACCCTACCCTTCGGCTGTATCACGGAGGCTCTCCGATTCCACAGGGTCCCTCCCTACTTAAGAAGGATTGTCACGAACTACCTAGAGGATCGACTTATCTTGTGTCCTAATAGAGACGGCATCATGATGAGAAGGGTCATGGCATGCGGTGTTCCACAGGGGTCGGTTTTAGGCCCCCTCCTGTGGAACATCGGATATAATTGGGTGTTGCGGGGTGCCCTACTCACGGGTTTAAGCGTCGTCTGCTATGCGGACGACACCCTTATCTTGGCCCGAGCCGATAACTTCAAGGAAGCTGCACGCCTCGCCACCGTTGGCGCCTCTTTAACTATTGGGCGTATAGAGTCATTGGGCCTAAAAGTAGCCCTTCAAAAGACAGAGGCCATTCTGTTTCACGGTCCCCGTCAAAAACCACCTAATGGCGCGCACATCCGTATCTGTAACGTGCGAATAGACGTAAAAACGCATATGCGTTACCTCGGGTTGGAACTCGACCCAAAGTGGTCCTTTAATGAACACTTCCGCCGCCTCTGTCCTAAACTGGTAGGGACGGCGGCAGCGCTCAGTAGGCTTCTTCCTAACTTGGGTGGCCCCAGTGTGACATGTCGCAGACTGTACACTGGGGTCGTCCGATCGATGGCGCTTTATGGGTCCCCTGTTTGGGCGGACACTCTGTCCCCCAAAAATGCGGCGCTCCTACGCAGGGCGCAACGAATGATTGCCCTGAAAGTTGTACGCGGCTACCGAACCGTTTCGGGTGACGCCGCGTGTGCATTAGCTGGTACCCCTCCATGGGACCTGGACGCCAAAGCGCTGGCGGCCGTTTATCGGCGCAGTGCTGCGGTGCGCCAAGAGGGAGTGCGCCCCCCACCTGAAATGGTTCGGCGGTGGCGCGATCGAGCCGAAGCATCCACCGTTCGCACATGGCGAGACCGCCTTGAATGTCCGGCGGCAGGACGCTGGACCGTGGATGGCATTCGGCCCAACCTAAAGGGTTGGCTTAGAAGACGGCACGGGGCGCTCTCCTTCCGGCTCACCCAGTTGCTAACAGGCCATGGCTGTTTCGGCAAATACCTGTTTAGCATAGCCGGTCGTGAGACGACCCCTCGTTGCCATGAGTGCGGCGACGGTGAGGACTCTGCGCAGCACACGCTCGTGTCATGCCCGGCGTGGTCGGCACAGCGTACAGTCCTCACCGCGGCCATTGGCAGTGATCTGTCCCTGCCGGCCGTCATTGGTAAGATGGTCGGCAGTGAGACGCACTGGTCGGCGGTAGCCTCTTTCTGTGAGGACGTGATGTCGCAGAAAGAGGCGGCGGAAAGGGCCCGCGAAGACAATCCCGCGGCGAGCCCACTCCGGAAGCGGAGACTCGGCCGAAGGCGGCGGCTGCATGCACAGCAGCTGCCCCAACCGCCATAGTCTGGGCACGGGGTGGTAGAGGGGGGCTCTACCACCTGTTAACGTGTCCCAAGACTGGGAGTGTGTGTCTGTTTTGCCACGGCACATCACTCCACCCGAAGATGGGTCGAAAGACAGCCACCGGCGCGGGACAGGACGGAATGCGATGAGCTCCCCTGGCCCGCTCCTCTATGTGGTTAGTGGCAAACGTCGGTTTTTAGTGGGTATACTGGCTCTCTACACCAGTGACTCCCACATAACCCAGGGGGCAAGCCCCCAATATCTCCCTGGGTATCCATAAAGGATTTTCCGACGATAAAAAAAAAAAAAAAAAAAAAAAAAAAAAAAAAAAAAAAAAAAAAAAAAAAAAAAAAAAAAAAAAAAAAAGGTTAGGTTAGGTTAGGTTAGGTTAGGTTACCGCGGCCACCGCTGGCTGCGGATAAAAAGAAGCTGGCCGTGCAGACGGAGCCCCATACAAAGGGTAACGCACCGCCGGCTTCCGTAAAGATGGATTCGCCCGTCATTGCCTCAAAGTGCGGAACGATGGCCCTTGTCCCTAGCCAGAACTCCCGGCTTCGGGCTAAAGGCAAGGGCAAGGGTAAGGGGAAGAAGACTGTTCTTGCCCCGGCGACTAAGCCAGTTGCCCCAATCGGCAAGGAACCTTCTCTGCCTACCGCCGCTCCGGCCGCCTCAACGTCTGAGGAAGGTGGCTGGACTATGGTCGTAAAGCGGGGAAAGAAGAAGGCACCAGCAGCTACGTCGGCCTCGCAGTCCAAGCCTGACCCTAAGCCCAAAGCACAGGCAAAGGCGAAGGCTAAGAAGCCCAAGGTTAGGGAGCCCCGCACGGCAGCCGTTATTATCACACTCGGTCCGGAAGCGGAGAAAAATGGCCTCTCATATGCGGAGGTCATTAGGAAGGCTCGGTCTGCGATCAAAATTGAGGACTTAGGCATTCCGCCCCTAAAAATTGTGACGGCAGTCACCGGAGGCAAGATCTTGCAAGTCTCCGGTGAAGAACAGGGCCCTAAAGCTGACGCTCTTGCTCAGCAACTGAGGGCCGTGTTTGAAAACGAGGACATCCGGGTCTCCAGACCAACAAAATGTATGGAGATCTCCGTTCTGGGCCTGGATGACTCGGTAGAGCAGGAGGAGGTGATTGCGGCCATCGCTGAAAAGGGCAATTGCCCGCATCACCAAATTAAAGTTGGCGAAATTCGTCGTGGTCCTAACGGCATGGGCACTGCGTGGGTGTCGTGCCCTATTGGCGCGGCTAAGAAGATTCTAGAGGCGGGCCGCCTTCTAGTCGGGTGGAGCTCGGCGCGAGTCCGCGCGGTGGAGCAACGCCCGATGAAGTGCTTCCGCTGTCTGGAGCGCGGGCACGCTCGACAGCAATGCACTGGTGTGGACCGCAGTGATCTTTGCTTCCGCTGCGGGACACCCGGACATAAAGCGGCTAAGTGTTCTGCGGAACCGCACTGCGTTGTGTGTGCGACATCCAAAAGACCCGCAGGGCACTTGCTGGGGGGCAGGAGCTGCAAAGCCCCGATCCCTCCCCCCAAGAAGGTGAAAACAACGGCCGCCAAGACCCCGGCCGCTCAAAAGGCTGCGGTACTGTTGCCGCAGCCCATGGATACGACTCCAATTATTGATGGCCCTACGCCCAGTCACTAATTGCCTCCAGGCGAACCTGAATCACTCCTCTGGCGCACAGGACCTCCTGCTGCAGACCATGAGGGAGCGATCTTTTAAAATTGCGGTGGCCGCCGAGCCGTACTACGTCCCGCCCTGCCCTAACTGGGCTGCGGACATGGACTACTCGGTGGTCGTCATAAGGTCGGCATTTAATTCTTCGCCCCCCCTCTCAGTTCACCAGAGAGGGCATGGCTTCGTCTCTGCCAAATGGGGAGAAATCACCATTATTGGTGTCTATTTCTCCCCCAACAGGCCACTGGCGGAATTTGAATTGTTCCTCGGCGAGCTGGGCGTAGCTGTGCGTCGGAGTGCTTCGTCGCGCATTCTGGTCTCGGGGGACTTCAATGCCAAATCAGTGGCTTGGGGTTCCCCGACTACCGACCCTAGGGGTTCTGCGGTCGAAGCGTGGATGGCAATGTTTGGCCTCACGCTTCTTAATCGGGGCTCAGCTAATACCTGCGTGCGACAGCGGGGGGGGTCAATAGTGGACTTAACGTTCGCTACCCCCGCTCTCGCCGCGCACGTCACTGGCTGGCAGGTCCTCGAGGAGGTCGAAACGCTGAGCGACCACCAGTACATCGCCTTCAATCTCTTTGCTGGCAGCGATTCTGGTCGCCCTGCCGTCATATCGTCGTCAACACCCTTCCCCAAATGGGCGCTCTCTAAGCTCAACAAGGAGCACCTTGAGGAAGCGGTGTTGGTCGAGGACTGGTGTGCACCAGCTACCACCACGTCCCTCGACGTTGATGCAGAGGCTGAGCGTTTGCGCGACTCTTTACATCGCGTGAGCGACTCAGCCATGCCACGAATTTGTAACCAACCTCGAAAGGGGGCGGTGTATTGGTGGTCGGAGGAGATTGCCGCACTTCGGGCCAACTGTATTGCCAAACGGCGAGAACTGGCCAGATACAGGCATCGTACTCGAAACGGGCATAGAGACGAAGTCTGGGAGGACTATCTCCACAGTCTCTATACAGAGGCGCGGAGGACCATGCGGATAGCCATTTTTAAGGCGAAAACGGAGGCGCGGGAACAGATGCTGGAGTCGCTCGATCGTAATCCGTGGGGTCGACCCTACCGTGCTGCGCGTGACAAACTGCGTGGCCAGGGTCCCCCGGTGGCGGAGACGTTGGAGCCACAGCTGCTCCAAGAGGTCGTGGAAGCTCTGTTCCCGTCCCGCGACGAACACCTCGCACCGTCTATGGTCCCCCGTGGGGCTCAGACTTCGGTTGACAGTCCGGCACCCCCTGTGTCCGATGCCGAGTACGATGCCGTGCTCACCCGGCTTCGCTCAAAAAAGACCGCCCCAGGTCCCGATGGGATCCACGGCCGAGTTCTGGCGTTGTCTCTCGCTGAGCTAGAATCTCGTTTGCGCGGTCTCTTTGACGCTTGCTTAGAGTCCGGCAGATTTCCACAAGTTTGGAAGAAGGGACGGCTGGTTCTCCTGCAGAAGGCAGGCAGATCCTCCGACTCCCCGTCAGCTTACCGGCCCATTGTTCTTTTGGACGAGGCCGGTAAGCTTCTGGAAAGAATAATAGCTGGTCGTATCATCAGCCACATGACCACGGTAGGTCCAGATTTGGCTGAGTGCCAGTTCGGGTTTAGGGAGGGTCGTTCGACCATCGACGCTATCATGCGTGTGAAGGCCCTCTCTAACGAGGCAGTTTCTCGCGGCGGGGTGCTTTTGGCGGTGTCTCTTGACATCGCCAACGCTTTCAACACCCTGCCGTTTGAGTGCATAGCCGAAGCCCTGGACTACCATGGGCTACCAAGGTATCTGCGGCTAATCGTAGCAGATTACCTTAGGGGTCGAATTGTGTCCTGCCTAGACCGAAACGGGAGGGTCTTTGAGCGGCACATGACATGCGGTGTTCCACAGGGGTCGGTTCTAGGCCCCCTCCTGTGGAACATCGGATACGATTGGGTCCTGCGGGGCGCCCTGTTGCCAGGGGTCCGCGTGTTCTGTTACGCGGACGACACCCTCGTTACAGCGAGAGGGTCGTCGTTCGCGGAAGTCTCCATACTTGGGAAGGTTGGGACTATACAAGTGGTCCACCGAATTGAGAGGCTCGGTCTGCGGGTGGCCCTCAATAAATCCGAGGCCCTTCTTTTTCACGGGCCCCGGAAGGGTCCGCCTGCCGGAGCATCACTTGATCTCAAGGGTGTACGGGTCCCTATTGGCCCGACGATGAAATATTTGGGGCTCGTGCTGGACCCGGGGTGGAAGTTTTACAACCACTTCCGGGCCCTGACCCCCAAATTGACGGCAACAACATCTGCCCTGGGTAGGCTCCTGCCCAATGTAGCGGGCCCTGGTGATACGTGCCGCCGCCTCTTTACAGCGGTGGTACGGTCAATGGCGCTTTATGGTGCGCCAGTGTGGGTGGACGCCCTTTCGGCCCATAATAAGACTCTGCTGCGGCGAGCGCAGAGAGTCATGGCCGTCAGGGTGATCCGGGGCTACCGCACGGTGTCCTACGAGGCTGCATGCCTGCTGGCCAACACGCCTCCCTGGGATCTCGACGCCCGAGTCCTAGCGGAGGTGTACGAGCGCGGAGCGGCGCTTCGTGCTGAGTCAGGGCACCGGCGCATAATGCCGGAGCTGGTCCTGCGCTGGAGGAGGAGAGCGCAGCAAACCCTCGAGAGGGAGTGGCGGGAACGCCTGAATGTGCCCACGGCCGGCCTTCGGACCGTGGAGGCCATCCGCCCGATCTTTTGGGAGTGGATGAGGCGGCGACACGGGGTGCTAACCTTCCGTGTTGTGCAGGTTCTGACCGGACACGGCTGTTTCGGCAGATACCTGCACAACACGGCTCAAAGGGAGAGCAGTGCCCGCTGCCACGACTGCGGCTGCGACAGTGACACGGCGCAACACACGCTGGAGGCTTGCCCGGCGTGGGCGGCACAGCGTCGTGCACTGGTCGCGGCCATTGGAGGTGACCTCTCCCTCCCGGCCGTCGCAAAGGCGATGGTCGCGAGAGAGGAGTACTGGGAGGCGGTGGCCACCTTCTGCGACGAGGTGATGTCGCAGAAGGAGGCAGCGGAACGGGCCCGTGAGGAAGACCCCCTCGCGGACCCGATCCGCCAAAGGAGGCTGGGCCGGCGAAGGAGGCTTCATGGCCAGCTTCAACCGCCATAGTGGGGGCGGCGGGTGACGGAGTGGGGCTCCGTCACTTGCGCCAAACGCCCTTGCGTGGGGGAACTGCGTCCTGTTCTGCGCAGTTCCCTATCCCCGGTGGGCCCGGTTGCGGGCGTTGGTCGCACCGTCTTCGGCGCATGGCAGTGATTGCGAAAAGTACCCTGCCGTGCGTCGAAGCCGTGACCTAGAGGAACACGTCGGTTTTTAGTGGGTATGCTGGCTCTTTACACCAGTGACTCCCACATAACCCACACGGCGGCCCCAATCGCTGTGTGGGTATCCATAAAGGATTTTCCGACGCAAAAAAAAAAAAAAAAAAAAAAAAAAAAAAAAAAAAAGGTTAGGTTAGGTTAGGTTAGGTTAGGTTAGGTTAGGTTAGGTTAGGTTAGGTTAGGTTAGGTTAGGTTAGGTTAGGTTAGGTTAGGTTAGGTTAGGTTAGGTTCCGTGTGCGGTTTCCAGTCTGCCATCGGACGCGTCCCCCGGGTTGCGGATAGGGGAACGCCCTCCAGATATGGGGGGTACCGGCTGCGGCCGGCGCGGACAATACTGGAAGTGTGGCTGCCTGGTCTTTTTAAGGGCGGGCATTGCACAGCCACACAAACCCGTAAGCCCTCACGCTTTTGTGGGGGTCGGGGGCTCGGCGCACTGAGCGTCGGGCTGCGAGGAAGAAAACCTCTATAAAAAATCACCCTGGTGGGGCCCTCCTTGTGGGGGCCGGTGGAGCTTCGGCTCGGTGGATGGCGGCCTAGTTGGCCGCGGTCCGTTTTGTCGGATTGTGGTGGGAGCGTTTTCGCTCGCGGCGCTCTTGCGCCTTTTTGAACGTTCTTCGTTCTTTGACGTGGGGTGCTTCCACACCCCATCACGTCGTCTCTGGGGCTTGCCTTAACTGGCCGGTCCCGACGGAGCTTACCTTCATTGGTCGGCTCAGTGGCCGCCTTCGGGTGGCGTGGTATGGCGGGCCTTCAAGGCCCGCGGTGCGGCGAGTTCGGCTGCTGCGGTGTCGTGGTAGTCGGACAGGCTTCGGCCATCGCCGGACAACCTGTAAACCCTCGTCGTTGTCGTGGTCATGTCTCGCGGACGGCGTAGGGAGCAGGGGGCTTGCCTTAACCGGCCGGCCCAAGACGAGACAACGTCTATAAAAAACCCCAAAGGCCTGTCGTTGGGGAACGTGGCGACGGGTCGCCTTATTTATAAGGTGGTGGGCTGGGTAAGTCCACCAGCTAGCGCCAACCCCGGGGGACCGCTCGACCCCTCGGGTGTATTAGAGTAGTCTGGGTGCAGAGGGCACCGCCCAGATGGTCCACATATATCCCTCCTACTCGTGGGAATCACATGGCAAGTCATAGTAAAAAACCCAAAACCCCTTTTAGTCTAAGTTTTAGTGTAGAAGAGTTGAGCTCTGGTCGCTCCCTAAGGAGCAAGAGGATGGTTGAGAAGGCGCCCAATACTCAGCTGAGTGGCGCGGAGAGTGAGGTGTCAGACCAAGAGGCCGATATCAGATCTAATTTCGGCTCTTGTGTCTCGATTAGCACGGTTGGGTCCCAGGTGGGACGCAAGAGAGAGCGAGAGGTTGGGTCCGATTCGGACAGTGCTTCAAGCACGGAGCTGGCGGCTGCGCCCAAAAAGTCTACTGCATCTGGCGCAGGCCGCGGTCGAGGCCGACCTATCAAGACTGGCGAGTACGCTGGTCTAGCTCAAGCGAAGAGGGAGTATAACGCCCAGCTGCGGGAGTCCCTGCGGCTTGAGGCGGAAAAAGATTTTGCGGAGGAGCTGGCGCAAAGGCGAACGCGCTCTTCTCCTGCAATCTCGCGCTCCGCATCGCTTTCTGACGTAATGTCACTTGATGAGGAGCCAAGTGCGACGGCTATTTACAAGTCGGTGCAGACTGAGCTGCAGACCATACTGGAAGTGGCCACAAAATCTAGCCAGCTAAAGGGCACCTACCAAAAAGCCCTCAAGACGTCTGCGCACTCAATCAAAGAGTGTATGCAGTCTCTTTTACGGTGTACTGTTTCTGACGAGGTCACCAAATTAGAGCGGGAGAATCAGCGCCTCAGAGCTGACATGGACGAGCTACGCAAGCAATTAGAGGACTTGCGCGCAGAACGTACGCGCCCAATTCCTGCAGCAGCGGCAACACCCCTGGATGGAACCCAAATTCTCCAGGCGGTGTCAACGGTGGTCGACGAAAAGATCAGGGCGGCCATGTCGACGGCCACCAACATGATCAACGCTCGCATAGACGGCTTGAAAACTGCCGACAGACCGCGGCCACCGTTGGCCGCGGATACGAGGAGAGTCGTTGCCCAAACCCAGCCCCAATCGTCACGGGCTGCACCCGTAGCAACCGCAAAGAAGGACACGCCCGCCATTACTTCAAAGTGCGGGACAATGACGATCATTCCCAGCCAGACGTCCCGACTCAGGGCGAAAGGCAAGGGAAAGGGTAAGGGCAAGAAAACGGCCCCTGCTCCGAAGGCCATGCCAGCTGTGCCAACCCCGTCCACTGCCGTCCCGGCTGCCTCGACATCTGAAGAGGCCGGCTGGACCACGGTTGTGAAACGGGGTAAGAAGAAGGCGCCGACCTCTAAGCCTAAGCCCGACCCCAAGCCCTCTACTCAGGCCCAAGGAAAGGCAAAACCAAAGAAGTCGAAGGTTAGAGTCCCCCGCACGGCCGCAGTTATCATAACTCTTGGTCCGGAGGCGGAGAGGAATGGCCTCTCGTACGCGGAGGCGATTAGGAAGGCGCGTTCCGCCATTAAGATAGAGGAGCTGGGCATTCCGCCCCTAAGAATTGCGACGGCGGTCACCGGGGGCAAGATCCTGCAGGTCTCCGGTGAAGAACAAGGCCCTAAAGCTGATGCTCTCGCTCAGCAGCTTAGGGCCTTGTTTGAGAATGAGGATGTCCGAGTCTCCAGGCCCACAAAGTGCATGGAGTTCTCTGTCCTGGGCCTGGACGACTCAGTCGAACAGGAAGAGATAGTCGCAGCTGTTGCCGAGAAGGGTAACTGTGCGCACCACCAAGTTAAGGTGGGGGAGATCCGCCGTGGCCCCAGTGGTATGGGGACTGCGTGGGTGTCGTGCCCTGTCGGCGCGGCGAAGACGATCTTGGAGGCTGGTCGCCTTCTGGTGGGGTGGAGCTCGGCGCGGGTCCGCGCGGTGGAGCAACGCCCCATGAAGTGTTTCCGCTGTCTGGAGCGAGGGCATGCTCGACAGCAGTGCACTGGGGTGGACCGCAGCGATCACTGCTTCCGCTGCGGAACACCAGGGCACAAGGCAGCGAAATGTTCTGCAGAGCCGCATTGCGTCGTCTGTGCTGCCACCAAGAGGCCTGCAGGACACATTTTGGGGGGCCGGAGCTGCAAAGCCCCAAACGCCTCCCCAAAACGGATGAAGACCACGGCCGCCAAGATCCCGGCCGCTCAAAAGGCTGCGGTACCGTTGCCGCAGCCCATGGACACCGCTCCAATTGTTGATGGCCCTACGCCCAGTCACTAGCTGTCTTCAGGCGAATTTGAACCACTCCTCTGGTGCACAGGATCTCCTGTTGCAGACCATGAGAGAGTGGTCATCTAGAATTGCGGTGGCTGCCGAGCCGTACTTCGTCCCGCCCTGCCCTAACTGGGCCGCGGACATGGACAACTCGGTGGTCGTCATAAGGTCGGCACTTAATTCTTCGCCCCCCCTCTCAGTCCACCAGAGAGGGCATGGCTTCGTCTCTGCCAAATGGGGAGAAATCACCATTATTGGTGTCTATTTCTCCCCCAACAGGACATTGGCGGAATTCGAGTTGTTCCTCGGCGAGCTGGGCGTAGCTGTGCGGCGTAGTTCTACGTCGCACATTCTGGTACTGGGGGACTTCAACGCCAAATCAACGGCTTGGGGTTCTCCAGCTACAGATCGTAGGGGGACAGCAGTGGAGGCTTGGATGGCCATGTTCGGCCTCATTCTGTTAAACCAGGGCTCAGCCAATACCTGCGTGCGACAGCGGGGGGGGTCAATAGTGGACTTAACGTTCGCTACCCCCGCTCTCGCCGCGCACGTCACTGGCTGGCAGGTCCTGCAAGAGGTTGAAACATTGAGCGACCACCAGTACATCGCCTTTGATTTGTTCGTTGGCAGCGACTCTGTTCGCTCGACTAATACTCCGTCGTCGACTCCCTTCCCCAAGTGGGCGCTCTCCAAGCTTGACAGAGAGCGTCTTGAGGAAGCGGTGTTGGTCGAGGACTGGTGCGCACCAACTACCACCACGTCCCTCGACGTCGATGCAGAGGCTGAGCGTTTACGCGACTCTTTACATCGCGTGAGCGACTCAGCCATGCCACGTGTTCGCTGCCAGCCTCGCAAGGGGGCCGTCTACTGGTGGTCGGCGGAGATTGCCGCACTCCGGGCAACCTGTGTTGCCAAGAGACGAGAGCTGACCAGATACCGGCATCGTACTCGCAACGGGTTACGGGACGAAGTCTGGGAGGAGTATTTACACAGCCTCTACACTGAGGCGCGGAGGACCATGCGGGTAGCCATTTTCAAGGCGAAAACGGAGGCACGGGAACAGATGCTGGAGACGCTCGACAGGAATCCGTGGGGTCGACCCTACCGTGCAGCGCGTGATAAACTGCGCGGCCAGGGTCCCCCGGTTGCGGAAACCCTCGAGCCTCATCTCCTACATGAGGTTGTAGAAGCTCTGTTCCCGTCTCGCGATGAACATCTCGCACCGTCTATGGTCCCCCGTGGGGCCCAGACTTCCGACGACAGTCCGGCGCCCGTTGTATCAGACGCCGAGTACGATGCCGCTATAACCCGGCTCCGGTCAAAGAAGACCGCCCCAGGTCCCGATGGGATACACGGCCGCGTATTGGCTTTGTCTCTCATCGAAATGGAGTCACGCATGCGTAACCTTTTTGACGCGTGTCTTGAGCGTGGGAAATTTCCGCAGATCTGGAAGAGAGGGCGTCTTGTTCTCTTGCAAAAGGTGGGCAGATCTGCGGACTCGCCATCAGCTTACCGGCCCATTGTTCTTTTGGACGAAGCCGGTAAGCTGCTGGAGAGGATCATTGCGGGCCGTATTATCAGCCACTTGACCACGGTAGGTCCAGATTTGGCTGATTGCCAGTATGGGTTCAGAGAGGGTCGTTCGACCATTGACGCGATCACGCGTGTGAAGGCCCTCTCTAACGAGGCAGTCTCCCGCGGCGGGGTGCTATTGGCGGTGTCTCTTGACATCGCCAACGCTTTCAACACCCTGCCGTTTGGGTGCATCGCTGAAGCCCTTAAATTTCACGGGCTCCCTAGGTATCTGCAGCTCATAGTCGCAGATTACCTAGGGAATCGTACTGTGTCCTGCCAGGACCGAGATGGCAGAGTTCTCGAGCGACACATGACATGCGGTGTTCCACAGGGGTCGGTTCTTGGCCCCCTCCTGTGGAACATCGGATACGATTGGGTGTTGCGGGGTGCCCTATTACCAGGGGTCCGCACGTTTTGTTACGCGGACGACACCCTCGTAACAGCGAGAGGGTCGTCGTTTGCGGAAGTCGCAATACTGGGCAGGGTCGGGACGATCCAGGTTGTCCATCGGATCGAGAGGCTCGGACTGCAGGTGGCCCTCAATAAAACCGAGGCCCTTCTTTTTCATGGGCCTCGGAAGGGTCCACCTTCGGGAGCTACTCTCGATCTCAACGGCGTTAGGGTCCCTATTGGCCCTACTTTGAAGTACTTGGGGCTCGTTTTGGACCCGGGGTGGAAATTTTACAACCACTTCCGGGAACTGACCCCCAAGCTCATGGCCACGACTTCTGCCCTGAGCAGGCTCCTGCCCAACGTGGCGGGCCCGGGTGACACGTGCCGCCGCCTCTTTACAGCGGTGGTACGCTCTATGGCGCTCTATGGTGCGCCAGTGTGGGTGGACGCCCTTTCGGCCCCGAACAAGACTCTGCTGCGGAGAGCGCAGAGAGTCATGGCCGTCAGGGTGATCCGGGGCTACCGCACGGTGTCCTTTGAGGCTGCGTGCCTGTTGGCAAACACACCTCCCTGGGATCTCGACGCCAGAGTCCTAGCGGAGGTGTATGAGCGCGGAGCAACTCTTCGCGCAGAGATGGGGCACCGGCGCATAATGCCGGAGCTGGTGCTGCGCTGGAGGAGGAGGGCGCAACGAACCCTGGAGAGGGAGTGGGTTGCGCGCCTCATTGCGCCCAAGGCTGGTCTCAGGACCGTGGAGGCCATCCGCCCGGTGTTCCGGGAGTGGGTGAGGCGACGGCACGGGGTGTTGACCTTCCGTGTTGTGCAGGTTCTGACCGGACATGGTTGTTTCGGCAGATACCTGCACAACACGGCTCACAGGGAAACCAGTGCCCGCTGCCACGAGTGCGGCTGCGACAGCGACACGGCGCAACACACGCTGGAGGCTTGCCCGGCGTGGGCGGCACAGCGTCGTGCGCTGGTCGCGGCCATTGGAGGAGACCTCTCCCTCCCGGCCGTCGCAAAGGCGATGGTCGCGAGAGAGGAGTACTGGGAGGCGGTGGCCACCTTCTGCGACGAGGTGATGTCGCAGAAGGAGGCAGCGGAACGGGCCCGTGAGGAGGACCCCCTCGCGGACCCGATCCGCCAAAGGAGGCTGGGCCGGCGAAGGAGGCTTCATGGCCAGCTTCAACCGCCATAGTGGGGGCGGCGGGTGACGGAGTGGGGCTCCGTCACTTGCGCCAAACGCCCCTGCGTGGGGGAACTGCGTCTTGTTCTGCGCAGTTCCCTATCCCCGGTGGGCCCGGACGCGGGCGTTGGTCGCACCGTCTTCGGCGCATGGCAGCGATTGCGATAAGTACCCTGCCGTGCGTCGAAGCCGTGACCTAGAGGAACACGTCGGTTTTTAGTGGGTATGCTGGCTCTCTACACCAGTGACTCCCACATAACCCACACGGCGGCCCCAATCGCTGTGTGGGTATCCATAAAGGATTTTCCGACGCAAAAAAAAAAAAAAAAAAAAAAAAAAAAAAAAAAAAAAAAAAAAAAAAAAAAAAAAAAAAAAAAAAAAAAGGTTAGGTTAGGTTAGGTTAGGTTAGGTTAGGTTAGGTTAGGTTAGGTTAGGTTAGGTTAGGTTAGGTTCCGTGTGCGGTTTCCAGTCTGCCATCGGACGCGTCCCCCGGGTTGCGGATAGGGGAACGCCCTCCAGATATGGGGGGTACCGGCTGCGGCCGGCGCGGACAATACTGGAAGTGTGGCTGCCTGGTCTCTTTGAGGGCGGGCATTGCACAGCCACACAAACCCGTAAGCCTTCACACTTTTGTGGGGGTCGGGGGCTCGGCGCACTGAGCGTCGGGCTGCGAGGAAGAAAACCTCTATAAAAAATCACCCTGGTGGGGCCCTCCTTGTGGGGGCCGGTGGAGCTTCGGCTCGGTGGATGGCGGCCTAGTTGGCCGCGGTCCGTTTTGTCGGATTGTGGTGGGAGCGTTTTCGCTCGCGGCGCTCTTGCGCCTTTTTGAACGTTCTTCGTTCTTTGACGTGGGGTGCTTCCACACCCCATCACGTCGTCTCTGGGGCTTGCCTTAACTGGCCGGTCCCGACGGAGCTTACCTTCATTGGTCGGCTCAGTGGCCACCTTCGGGTGGCGTGGTATGGCGGGCCTTCAAGGCCCGCGGTGCGGCGAGTTCGGCTGCTGCGGTGTCGTGGTAGTCGGACAGGCTTCGGCCATCGCCGGACAACCTGTAAACCCTCGTCGTTGTCGTGGTCATGTCTCGCGGACGGCGTAGGGAGCAGGGGGCTTGCCTTAACCGGCCGGCCCAAGACGAGACAACGTCTATAAAAAACCCCAAAGGCCTGTCGTTGGGGAACGTGGCGACGGGTCGCCTTATTTATAAGGTGGTGGGCTGGGTAAGTCCACCAGCTAGCGCCAACCCCGGGGGACCGCTCGACCCCTCGGGTGTAGTAGAGTAGTCTGGGTGCAGAGGGCACCGCCCAGATGGTCCACGTATATCCCTCCTACTCGTGGGAATTTTATGGCACTGAATATCAAACCCAAAAAAACCCCCCTTAGTTTAAGTTTTGACGTTGACGCGATGTGCGTAGGTCGCTCCCTTAGGAGCAAGAAGGTTGAGATGGCGCCCAGTACTCAGCTGAGTGGCGCGGAGAGTGGTGAATCAGACAATGAGGCCGGAAATAGATCGAACTTCGGCTCTTGTCTGTCGGTGAACACGGTTGGGTCCCAGTCGGGACGAAAAAGAGAGAGAGTGGTAGAGTCCGGTTCGGAAAGTGCGTCTAGCACAGAGTTGGCAGCTGCGCCCAAAAAGGCTGCAGCTTCGGGTAAAGGTCGTGGTCGTGGCCGCCCCATTAAAACCGGCGAGTACGCGGGGCTGGCTCAGGCCCAAAAAGAATATAACGCCCAGCTGCGGGAGGCCCTGCGGCTGGAGGCAGAAAGGGACTTCGCGGAAGAGTTAGCGCAAAGACGCACGCGCTCAATCTCGCGCTCCGCTTCCAATTCGGACGTCATGTCCCTGGATGACGAGCCCAGTGCGGCCCAAATCTATAAGTCGGTCCAGAATGAGCTTAAGACGATCCTCGAGGTTGCAGCGAAGTCTACTCATTTAAAGGGCACATTCCAAAAAGCCCTAAAACTGTCGGCCAGCTCGATCGAGGACTATACACAGTCCCTCCTTCGCTGCTCTGTGTCAGAGGAAGTCACAAAACTCGAGCGCGAAAACCAGCGCCTTCGAACTGACGTAGACGAGCTGCGCAAGCAGCTAGAGGAAATGCGTGCCGAACGTTTGCGCCCGGTCCCTGCGGCTAGTCAAACCCTGGATGGCACACAAATACTCCAAGCGGTTTCCACGGTGGTGGACGAGAAAATAAGGGCGGCCATGACGACGGCCACCAATATGATTAACGCCCGCATCGATGGAATTAAAACTGCAGATAGGCCGCGGCCACCGTTGGCTGCTGAGCAGAAGAAGCAGGCCGTGCAGCCCCAAGGAAAGGGCAAAGCGCCGCCAGCTACTGCAACGAAGGAATCGCCCGCCATAAGTTCTAAGTGCGGAATGATGACCCTCGTCCCTAGCCTGAACTCGCGGCTCAAGGCCAAAGGCAAAGGCAAAGGGAAGAAGACTGCGCCTGCCCCGGTGGCTAAACCGGCCAAGCCAATCAATGAGGAGTCTTCTCCATCCACCGCCCCCCAGGCCCCCTCAACATCTGAAGAGGGTGGCTGGACCACGGTCGTTAAACGGGGAAAGAAGAAGACGGCACAAACAAATGCTCCGGCCTCCCAGCCTAAGCAAAACCCCAAGCCGAAATCAAAGGCGCAGGGTCAAGCAAAGGCCAAGAAGCCGCGGAAAGTGAAGGAGCCCCGCACGGCCGCCGTGATCATTACTCTTGGCGCGGATGCGGAGAAGAATGGCCTCTCATACGCGGAGGTCATCAGGAAGGCGCGGTCTGCCATCAAAATTGAAGAGCTTGGCATTCCGCCACTTAAAATTGCAACGGCGGTCACTGGTGGCAAAATCCTCCAAGTATCTGGGGAGGAACAGGGTGCTAAGGCTGACGCTTTGGCTCAACAGCTTAGGTCGCTGTTCGATAGCGAAGACATCCGGGTCTCCAGGCCTACGAAGTGTATGGAGATCTCCGTGCTGGGCCTGGATGACTCTATCGAGAAAGAGGAGGTCGTGGCGGCTGTTGCTGAGAAGGGCAACTGTGCGCACCACCAGGTCAGGGTTGGCGAAATCCGTCGCGGACCCAGTGGCATGGGAGCTGCTTGGGTGTCGTGCCCTGTTGGCGCGGCCAACAAGATCTTGGAGGCTGGTCGGCTTCTTATCGGGTGGAGCTCAGCGCGAGTCCGCGCAGTAGAGCAACGCCCGATGAAATGCTTCCGTTGTCTTGAGCGAGGGCATGCTCGACAACAGTGCGCTGGTGTGGACCGCAGCGACTTGTGCTTCCGCTGCGGGACCTCTGGTCACAAGGCGGCCAAATGCACTGCAGAGCCGCATTGTGTGGTGTGCGCCACGTCCAAGAGGCCTGCAGGACACATCTTGGGGGGTAGGAGCTGCAAGGCACCGAACTCCTCCCCAAAGAAGGCGAAGACTCCGGCAGCTAAGACCCCGGCCGTAAAAAAGGTTGCAGAACCGCAGCCCATGGACACGACGCCAATCGCTGATGGACCTGCAACCAGCGACTAGCTTCCTACAGAGCAATATAAACCACTCTGCCGCTGCACAGGATATCCTGCTGCAGACCGGCAGAGAGCGGTCTATTTGTATAACGGTCGCTGCTGAGCCCTACTACATCCCCCCATGTTCCAACTGGGCTGGGGATCTGGACGCCTCAGTTGTCATTATTAGGTCTGCGCTTAACACATCTCCGCCCCTCTCGGTTCTTCGGAGAGGTCATGGCTTTGTCGCTGCCAAATGGGGAGACATTACCATCATTGGTGTGTACTTCTCCCCCAATAGACTACTGGCTGATTTTGAGTTGTTCCTCAATGAATTGGGAGTTGTTGTTCGACAAAGTTCCTCGTCGCGCATTCTTGTCCTGGGGGATTTCAATGCCAAATCCACGGCTTGGAATTCCCCAGCCACAGATCCTAGGGGTTCAGCAGTAGAAGCCTGGATGGCTATGTTCGGCCTAATACTGCTTAATCAGGGCTCAGTCAATACCTGCGTGCGACAGCGGGGGGGGTCAATAGTGGACTTAACGTTCGCTACCCCCGCTCTCGCCACGCACGTCATTGGCTGGCAGGTCCTTGAAGAGACGGAGACGTTGAGTGACCACCAATACATCACCTTTGGCTTGTTCACTCGGAGTGGTTCAAATCTTGGTTCGTTGGTGTCTCCCTTTCCCAAATGGGCGCTCACCAAGTTAAACAAAGAACGTCTTGAGGAGGCGGTGTTGGTCGAGGACTGGTGCTCTCCACCTTCCACCATGTCTCTCGACGTCGATGCAGAGGCGGCTCGCTTTCGCGAAGCTTTACAACGCGCTAGCGATGCTGCCATGCCTCGAGTCCGCCACCAACCCCGCAAGGGGGCCGTTTACTGGTGGTCGGCGGAGATCGCCGCACTTCGGGCAACCTGTGTTGCCAAGAGACGAGAGCTAGCAAGATATCGGCATCGTACTCGCAACGGGTTACGGGACGAAGTCTGGGAGGATTATTTACACAGCCTTTACACTGAGGCGCGGAGGACCATGCGGGTGGCCATTTTCAAGGCAAAAACGGAGGCACGGGAACAGATGCTGGAGACGCTCGACAGAAATCCGTGGGGTCGACCCTACCGTGCAGCGCGTGATAAGCTGCGCGGTCAGGGTCCCCCGGTAGCGGAGACCCTCGAGCCTCATCTTCTACATGAGGTCGTAGAAGCTCTGTTCCCGTCTCGCGAAGAACATCTCGCACCGTCTATGGTCCCCCGTGGGGCCCAGACTTCCGATGATAGCCCGGCTCCCCTCGTCACTGACGCCGAGTACGATGCTGCCATATCAAAGCTGCGGTCAAAGAAGACTGCGCCAGGTCCAGATGGAATCCACGGGCGTATTCTGGCGCTGTCTCTCACTGAGTTTGAACCTCGTCTGCGCAACATCTACGATTTGTGTCTCGAGTCTGGCAAATTTCCGAACATATGGAAAAAGGGGCGGCTAGTCTTACTGCATAAAGCGGGCAGGCATGCTGACTCTCCGTCAGCTTACCGGCCTATTGTTCTTTTGGACGAGGCCGGTAAGCTTTTGGAAAGGATCATAGCGGGTCGTGTCATTAGCCACATGTCGTCGGTAGGTCCTGACTTGGCCGACTGCCAGTATGGGTTTAGGGAGGGTCGTTCAACCATTGACGCAATCATGCGTGTGAAGGCCCTCTCTAACGAGGCAGTTTCTCGCGGCGGGGTGCTTTTGGCGGTGTCTCTTGACATCGCCAACGCCTTCAACACCCTGCCGTTTGAGTGCATCGCCGAAGCCCTCTGCTATCATGGGCTGCCCAGGTATCTGCGGCTCATAATAGCAGATTATCTCAGGAACCGCTTTGTGTCCTGCCAGGACCGATACGGGAGAGTGTTTGAGCGGCGCATGACATGCGGTGTTCCACAGGGGTCGGTTCTAGGCCCCCTCCTGTGGAACATCGGATACGATTGGGCCTTACGGGGTGCCCTTTTACCAGGGGTCCGCGTGTTTTGCTACGCGGACGACACCCTAGTAACGGCCAGAGGGTCCTCGTTCGCACAGGTTGCAACACTGGGCAAGGTCGGGACGATACAGGTCGTCCATCGGATCGAGAGGCTCGGACTGCAGGTGGCCCTCAATAAAACCGAGGCCCTACTTTTTCATGGGCCCCGGAAGGGTCCACCTTCGGGAGCTACTCTCGATCTCAACGGCGTAAGGGTCCCTATTGGCCCTACCATGAAGTACTTGGGGCTCGTGCTGGACCCGGGGTGGAAATTTTACAACCACTTCCGGCAGCTCGCCCCCAAGCTCATGGTGACGACCTCTGCCCTGAGCAGACTCCTGCCCAATGTGGCGGGCCCCGGTGACACGTGCCGCCGCCTCTTTACAGCGGTGGTACGGTCGATGGCGCTCTATGGTGCGCCAGTGTGGGTGGACGCCCTTTCGGCCCCGAACAAGACTCTGCTGCGGCGAGCGCAGAGAGTCATGGCCGTCAGGGTGATCCGGGGGTACCGCACGGTCTCCTTTGAGGCTTCATGCCTGTTGGCCAATACACCTCCCTGGGATCTCGACGCCAGAGTCCTAGCGGAGGTGTACGAGCGCGGAGCAGCTCTTCGCGCAGAGATAGGGCACCGGCGCATAATGCCGGAGCTGGTTCTGCGCTGGAGGAGGAGGGCGCAACGAACCCTGGAGAGGGAGTGGGTTGCGCGCCTCAGTGCGCCTAAGGCTGGTCTCAGGACCGTGGAGGCCATCCGCCCGGTATTCCGGGAGTGGATGAGGCGACGGCACGGGGTGTTGACCTTCCGTGTTGTGCAGGTTCTGACCGGACACGGTTGTTTCGGCAGATACCTGCACAACACGGCTCACAGGGAGACCAGTGCCCGCTGCCACGAGTGCGGCTGCGACAGCGACACGGCGCAACACACGCTGGAGGCTTGCCCGGCGTGGGCGCCACAGCGTCGTGCGCTGGTCGCGGCCATCGGAGGAGACCTCTCTCTCCCGGCCGTCGCAAAAGCGATGGTCGCGAGAGAGACAAACTGGGAGGCGGTGGCCACCTTCTGCGACGAGGTGATGTCGCAGAAGGAGGCAGCGGAACGGGCCCGTGAGGAAGACCCCCTCGCGGACCCGATCCGCCAAAGGAGGCTGGGCCGGAGAAGGCGGCTGCACGGCCAGCTCCATCCGCCATAGTGGGGGCGGCGGGTGACGGAGTGGGGCTCCGTCACTTGCGCCAAACGCCCTTGCGTGGGGGAACTGCGTCTTGTTCTGCGCAGTTCCCTATCCCCGGTGGGCCCGGTTGCGGGCATCGGTTGCACCGTCTTCGGCGCATGGCAGCGATTGCGATAAGTACCCTGCCGTGCGTCGAAGCCGTGACCCTGAGGAACACGTCGGTTTTTAGTGGGTATGCTGGCTCTTTACACCAGTGACTCCCACATAACCCACACGGCGGCCCCAATCGCTGTGTGGGTATCCATAAAGGATTTTCCGACGCAAAAAAAAAAAAAAAAAAAAAAAAAAAAAAAAAAAAAAGGTTAGGTTAGGTTAGGTTAGGTTAGGTTAGGTTGGGGTACTAGGTCAGAGAACCTCCTCGCGTGTCGGTTGCATTGGGGGGATCGCCAGTCGCGTTCGATGCTATTGCATCTGGCGCGAACGGTGGGTCTCACAATGTGATTGGCCGGTGTACCCTGGGCACTTACGTGGTCATGTCCTTTTCAGGACATTGCTACGTATTTGGCTAATACTCTGACACCGTGTGGCTGCCTGGTCTTTTTAAGGGCGGGCATTGCACGGCCACACAAACCCGTAGCCCTGCACGTTTTCGTGGGGGTCGGGGGCTCGGCGCATTGCACTTAGCGCTGGGTCGCGAGGAAGAAAACCTCTCTAAAAAATTACCCAGTGGTGGCCCCCCTCGGGGGGCAGCGGAGCTTCGGCTCGTGGGTTGGCGGGCCTTCAAGGCCCGCGGTCCGCCTTCTATGGTGGACGAGTGGGGAGCGAAAGCTCATGGCGCCTCGTCGCCTTTTGACGAAGGCTCTTCTTAGGGCCGGCGGATCTTTTTGATCGGTGGGTTTGGCTGCCTTCAAGGTGGCGGGCCGTTCAGCGGCCAGTGTTGGGCGGAATTGTCACAGGTTGCTTGGTGGGTACCGTGGCTATGGGTCAAGTGTTTCGTTGGGCTTGGCTCATGCACGGTACACATTAGGCAGGGCGGAGGAGTTGCGGCTATGCGCGGGGTATGTTTTGGCCCCGCGTATGCGTAATCTTCTTCGCGCCTGTGGCAAGGCCAGCGGACCTTCGGGTCGTAGTTTGGGGCTTGGTAGAGCCCGCGCCGTAGTCCGTGCCGTGGGCACACGTGGTGGTGTCCGTGCAACCCGACCCGGTCTTTGGGAACGCAGGGCTGGTTGCCGCGGAGGCTTCGTCAACCTCTGCGGGGGGTGTCTTCCAGCCCGTAAGTCTAACCTCATTCCGGCGTCACAGTAAGTCGCGGCCCAGACGGGTGTGCGGCGTTTTGTCTGCGGCGGGAAGTTGTCCGGTGGGACGTAGGATGGGCGGCCTTCAAGGCTG